>JBBDGP010001447.1:600000-1040000 GCA_037952835.1 Lithobates septentrionalis
ACGGTTTACCGGCGGTATGGCAGCGCTGGCCATTGGTTTCAATGGGTAGGGGCGCTATAGAAGCGGTGTATTCACCGCTCATATAGCGCTGCAAAGAAGCTGCTTGCAGGACTTTTTGTGACGCCCCGCCAGCGCAGCGCCCCAGTGTGCAGCTGAGGCTTTTTTCAGGCACTTTACAGGTGCTATTTTTAGCGTTAAAGCGCCTGAAAAACGCCTCCAGTGTAAAAGGGGTCTTAAAGAGGAGCAGCACTGCACTGGAAGGACTACTGAACACCGCCAGCTCTGTAATCTTCATAATATAGGGGGGAGATGGCCTGACTGGTTACAGTGCTTTAGAGAACTTAGGAGAGTGTACAGAACAGCACTGGATTTCTGAAAGGCTCGACAGGTATTTTTTGCACTTATAGGAGATGTAACAAAACGCTTGTATGGTATATTTAACTGACCCAAAGGTGAAAAATAAGATATTGTTAGGGTGCGGTTTAAAGGTATGATTTCCACACACACAAAAAAAGTTCACCCTTCCTATGCTAGGAGTGCCTCCCCATTCAAGTCTAGGAGGAGTTACTGCGCAGGCAGTACCAAATAGGATTTCAGGCAGAATGCTATAAATACGGAAAGAGGCAGCTGCAAGGAAAAGGTAAGTAAGCACTTGGTCGGGGGGGTTTGGGCTGCTTTTTTATTTTATTTTAAACTTGACCTTTAATCACATGACATATTAAATGCAATTATATTTTCACCACTAGTAAAACTTTTTTTACTGTTGTTTGCATTCGGTATAACATTAGGATAATATATAACCAGACTGTTTTACTGTGAGACTATTCATTTATCCATTAGATGTAATTAAGGCCAGCATATGTTGTAGTGCAGATACTGAATAATCAGCTTTCTTTGTGCTTCTTAGCTTACGCGATGCTTTTTCCCTTTTCACTTTCTTCCTTCCAGATTTGATTCTGTCGGAAGTTGCACACAGATAATGTCATTAAGAGATTGTCATAAAAGCAGCAGCCATCCCGTCCTCTTCCTCCGTGCTAGCATAGGGGAGGGGGAAGGAGGTCCAGCAAACAGGTTTCATTAAACTAAAAGCTTGCTGGGTGTCAGAGGGGAATAGAGATTCTGGCTGAGAGCCACAGGATATATCGCACAATGAAATCACTGTCAGAGGGACGTTGTAGGCAGACAGTGTGATGTCATCAGCATGATCTCATCACTCACTCCAGACAAGGGCACGCATTCAGCCTCCTGAGGTCACATCTTGCAGGAAAAACAAAGTCACAGCTATTTCTTCTCCTTTAATAATGGCTGGTAGTATCAGATGAAAACAATACACTGGACACTTTATTTAATCTATTCTACGGCGATGGCCATCCTTTGTATTTTAGGGGATAATACAATATAGTGTACATTACATGTCGTTTTTAAAAGGCAGGAACCACCAAAGCAGGTATTCAATTCAGAAGGGTGCTGGAAGTTTGACTCACCTGTTTTTTTTTTTGTATTTCTTGGAGACTACCATTGAAAGATTCTTCCTAGGAGTATGGGTCCGCCCCATCTCCACACTGCAATAAAGAAGCTGAGACTCTCTAGCAGCTAAATTCTCCAGGCTTTTATTCTGCCTTAAAGCCAAACTCTAGTTATGGATAGAGTCAACATTTCTTTCAAGCTTTTCTAGCGATCTGTAACCCCCTTTGGGATATATTACTGTACATTCTACCCCTATGGCACCAGGATGAGAAATGAGGGGAGAAGAGGGCCCTAAAGTGGGTGAAAGCAGGTAAAAGACCTAAGCCTAAAGCGTTTGTTACCCCAACACTTTATATTCCTGATAGGAGCCTGCTATACCATGTACTTGTATGAGCAAGTATCCTGTTCTCTTTGTATTGCTATCTCTATGTGAAAGCCCTGATGTTTCTGCTAGTCCCCTTGCTTTCCTATTAAAAACTGACCACACTAAGCAGGAGAGCACATCCTGGTCAGTTCTCTAGCTATGCTTGGAAATCAGCCTGCTCTCCTCCAATGATCAGACTTACCTGATACGCCCCCGCTGCACAGCCATTCACTGGCAAGCTCAGTGTGTTGCTGTTGCCTCTCCTCCCGCCAGCTCTTTTGCAGCTGAAAACAGAGGTGTAGCGCCCTCTACTTTTAGGTAGGTGCTAGATTGGTGTTTTTCTAGTTGCAGGACTAGTGGCAGGTAAATTTAGCCAGGCCTGTGTATTCCAGGCCTGGTTGTTTTGATTTGGGAATGGGAGTGTTAGTATAGTGGGGGGTGTGACCACCTGCACTCTGGCTCAGAGATCCTCTCCTGCTTTCAGTGGAATTGTTCTGGAAGGGAGGTTGGACTTGAGACCTGAGTGGCAGGCAGCTCATGTGGGGGGCTCTGACCAATCATTAATTTGCATTGGCAGGGGGCAGGCCTCCTATATAAGTTGGGGTCACATGCTTCCAGGGAGGAGTTGTGAAGCACAGGAAAGACAGCATGGCATGCTGAGGTGCTATACCGAAAATCCCCTTGCGGGGATGTGCCATGTGCACGGAGGAGGGATGGAGGAGCCGCAGGGGAAGGAGCTAAAGTTGAGGATCTTCATCTCCATGGAGTGCATCAGGTTTCTGTGGCCGGGGAACACAGTGCTTGACTGTAAAGAGGATCAAGTGGAGCAAGTATGGAGTGGCGTGGCCGGATGTGATCGAGGCAGCAAGTGTTTCCCAGAGGCTCCGTTTATCCTGACAAAATCCGTGCTTTTGGAGCATTCCTATTACCACCCAAACTTAATAACCAGGTGGGGGAAGGAGTCTGGAGCAGAATGATGCATTCCGCGTCCTCAAAGAAGCAGCAGAAAGCCGCGAACGAACAGCGCCATACCCGCTCTATGAAAGACGGAACGAAAGACTCCGCCCCCGCCATCTTGCCAGCACGGACATCAGCAAAGCGCGCCACGCTGACTTCGGGAAAGATGGCGACAGAAAGTGAAACTGCTGAGATGGAGCTTGCAGAGGATCAAGCAGAGGAGTCTCAGGGAGCTGTGGATACAGACGCCATAATTCGTCCGATCCTAGAAGCCATAAACGCCAGTAAGTCGGAACTCATGGGTAGAATAGATCATCTATCCTCTGAATGTACCTTGATAAGGCATGACCTAGACAAGATCCGGGGGCGGCTTACCACGGTAGAAACGAGGGTCTCAGATGTGGAAGACATTACGCACTCTCAGGGGACAAATATAGCTGAACTGAAAGATATGGTGCTTGCCTTGCAGCGTAGAGCCATAGATGCAGAAGACCGCCAGAGGAGAAATAACATCAGAGTGGTGGGCCTTCCTGAAGGGGCAGAGGGGGACAAGCCTGTACTATTTGCTGAAGGTTTCTTCAAACAACTCCTATCGCTGAAAGACTTGCCCCCAACCTATGTGGTTGAAAGAGCCCACAGAGTACCAACAGGGCGCAGACCACCAGGAGCGTTCCCGAGACCCCTTCTGGTCAGGTTTCTGAATTATAGAGACCGGGATATGATTTTGGCCAAGGCCAGACAAGTTCAGGAGCTGAAATTTGAAAACACAAGAGTAATGTTTTTTCCTGATTTTTCGGCAGCCACACAGCAGCAACGCAGGTCATTCAACGACATACGTAAAAGATTGAGAGATAAAGAGATCCAATACAGCATGATATACCCGAGTAAGCTCAGGATTCAACATAAGGGCAGCGTGAAATTCTTTGAAGATCCTGGAGAGGCCAGTGACTGGCTAGACAAGGAACTTTCCTAAAAATGCATGAGTCTGAATTCAACCGTAATTGAGCTGCAAGTTGCACCTGTTGTGCGTTGTTGAGTGGCACAAGTTTATATCCTTAACACTCAGGAAATCGGGGAATAAAGAGCAAGAAGTATTGCAATCATTCCAAAATGCACAAAGTCAGATCTCAAAGGAATCCTCAATACTCCAGAGAATCTCTACATAGAACCAACTTCCAGCTATACAGGAGTCCAGCGGGACAAAGTATCAGGAGGAGAGCAAAGACCACGCGCCAACACGGCAGTGAAAAGCTTGGGATACAGACAGCGTTGACAATCTCTAATTCCAGACGAGAGACGGCTACATGGAAATTCTCCACATTTTGGCAAGGAAGGAAGGACCTTTTTCCCGTCATGCGTAGAGGTACTTTTATTTCTATGCTTCATATTATTATTTTACTACGTTATTATTTTTACGTTTTTTGGATGCTCCAAACAAAAAATTTTTTTAAAAAAGGAGCGAAGAGGAAACAGAAAGAGAGGACATCGAGCTGCAGAACTGTTGATCGCAACGACCAGATTCCACAAGAAGGTTTTTTTGATGTTTTTTGGGATGAAGCTACCTACCAGAACTGTTTTTGAGTTTAGTTGGGGACTTTTCTCTGGTATAATAGCAGGGGGGGAAGGTACATTTGTCACAGCCCATAGGTCCCAATTCTCTAAATGGTATAGTTATTTATTAATATGTGTGGATGTGGGAAGCGCCGCTGGGAGGAGAAGATTGGGTCCCCTGATGTTCCAAATTAATGGACATTTAAATAGGATAATTTATGACGGATAAAATAAATATAGTGTCCTGGAATGTCAGGGGACTCAATAACAAGTTCAAGAGGGCCTCAGTCTTTCGTTACTTAAAACATTACAAACCTCACGTGGTGGTACTGCAGGAGACACATCTAGAGGGAAGTAGGGTGTTGGCCCTACGTAAAAGGTGGATACAAAGAGCAATACACTCCACATATTCCACGTTTGCAAGAGGAGTGTCCATTCTCATTAGTAGATCTGTTTCTTGCACTATTCACCACGTAATTACTGATCCAGAGGGCAGGTATGCTGCAGTGATAATGGATATTCTTAATAGTCAAATGTTATTAATAACTGTATACGTGCCTCCACCTTTCCAAGTCCAAATTCTATATGACATGATAACAAGACTGGCACAATTTTTACACTTGCCCCTGGTGGTGATGGGGGATTTCAATGCTGTGTTGCATGCGGCCTTGGACTCCTCCAACCCAGGCAGGACAAGCTCTGAAGAACTGAAGAGTTGGGCCACCACGGTTGGACTAGAGGAGATATGGAGATGGAAACATCCGGCTGAAAAATGTTTCTCCCATATTTCAACAGCACATGGCTCTTCAGCGAGAATAGACTTGGCTTTTGGTAATAACACCATGTTACAGTATGTGTCTAGTATAGAGTACACAGCAGGGGGTCTGTCGGACCATAATCCCCTCCTCCTCACCTTGGCCGTGGGTACGAAGGGGGAGAGAGGGAGTTGGCGCCTGTCTCCAGAATGGTTGCAGCACGAACAGGTTGCTGCCCAGCTGGAGGAAGCGACAAAAAACTACTGGCAGTGCAATGTTGAATCGGCAGAGCCACCAATGGTCTGGGACGCCTATAAGGCAATAGTAAGAGGGGAATCCATATCGGCTATCAAGACAGCCAGGGTAAATGAAAATGAGGAATATAAAAATATACAACAGGAAGAGAATGAACGGGCCAGGGCATACGCAGCAACCCCTTCGAGGGAATTATTTGAATCCCTCCTTGAGGTCAGAAGACGTCTGTCACTGCAGGTTAAAGGACTGACAAAAATAGAGGAATCCAAAAGGGCACATAAAATTTTTGCTGAAGGAGATAAAAATGGGAAGCTCCTGGCCATGCTGGTAGCAGATCACCCTCCGATGGCTTACATCCCAATTATCAAAAATGGGAATGGAGAGCTGGTCAGTGATCCGGTACTTATCATGCAGGAATTTGTGGACTTTTTTTCGTCGCTGTATTCTCCCATTCCTCCTTATGACAGGGAGGAGTTGGATAATGTAATGCGAAAACTACCGATACCTAGATTATCGGAGGAGGACTGCAACATTCTGGAAGCTAAAATAACAAAAAAAGAAATAGAGGCCGCAATATGCGCCTTTCCGCCCAATAAGGCCCCCGGGCCGGATGGTATACCGGCGGACTTTTACAGGGCCAACATTGAACAACTAGCAGGTAGATTCAATTGGCTATTGGAACATTGTCTAGAGCACTCCTCCCTACCTGACTCAATGATGGAAGCCTATATGATTCTCATACCAAAACCAGGGAAGGATCTGACAGAATGTGCATCATATCGTCCAATTGCCCTTTTAAATTCAGACCTAAAAATCTTAACTAAAGTACTAGCAACCAGACTGGCCCAGGTTATACAGACTATAGTGAATATAGACCAAACCGGCTTTATGCCAGGAAAATCGACCGACACAAATCTTAGGAGACTGTTTACACATCTACAGCTTCCCCCTACTGACTCTAAATCAAAAATAGTGGTATCTCTCGATATAGCAAAGGCCTTTGATTCGGTAGATTGGCAATTCATGAATAAGGTGTTGGAGGTCATGGGATTTGGACCACAATTTCGAAAATGGGTTTCACTGCTATATAGTAACCCCAAGGTGGCGATTCGTATGGGTAGGAGGGTGTCTCCTTTTTTTGAAATAGGAAGGGGCACGAGGCAAGGGTGCCCTTTGTCCCCCTTCCTTTTCGCTCTTGTGATAGAGCCATTAGCCATTGCCTTAAGGGTCTCCGGGAGGGTTCAAGATATTAAAGTGGGCACCATACACGAAACAGTTGCACTTTATGCAGATGATATGCTCCTGTTTCTGTCAGACCCGAAAAACTCACTATCTGTGGTACTGGAAATCCTGAATGATTTTGCAAGGTTTTCGGGGCTACAAGTGAATTGGAACAAGTCCTCAATACTTCCTTTAGATGAGAGAGCAAGGGAAGGGGTTGACCCCGATCTGCCACTACAATGGGTAACGTCTATGAAATACCTTGGGGTAAAGATCACAGCAAAAATAGAAGATTACATGCCCCTTAATGTTATTCCACTGATAGCCTTCCTCAAACAAAAAACGCAGGCGTGGTCCAGACTTCCATTGTCTTTGATAGGCAGGATCAGTCTACTCAAAATGAAGGTCCTGCCGGTAATATTGTACTTTTTGAGGCACGCTCCAGTGTGGATACCAAAATCTTTTTTTCGGCAACTAGACGGTATAGTAGGCTCCTTTTTGTGGGCTCCTAAACTTCCCAGGGTTGGGATTAAGGTACTTCAGGAACCGGCAGATGAGGGGGGTCTGGCCCTCCCAGATTGGCATAAGTACTACCTGGCAGGGCAGATGGTTTTTGCCCGCAGATGGCTAATAATGGACGAAGGGGACGCTGCCACGGTGTTGGAGGCGGCTCACCTGGGGTCCTATGAAAGTTTGCGTATGGCATTGTTCAGGGGGCTTAGGTCTGAATTACCATTGACTTTAACTATGAAGGCTACAATAAAAGCATGGGACATGGCGATACATCTGGCATCCCCAAGCTATCTGGGTCATTCACCCACAACGCCGCTGTGGATGAATCCTGTGCTACAGCACTTCTACAACATGCCTGACCCCATGATATGGGCAATAAAGGGGATTAAGACATTAGGAGACATAACAGCTTTTGGAGATCTTCTGACGTTCCCACAGCTAAAATTAAGACACAATTTAGAAAACGCCTATCTATTCCGTTACTTACAACTTCGACATGCCTATCAGTCGCAATTCAGGGTACGTAAAGTAGAGTCTTTGACATCCACTCTTGAGTCAATGCTATCAGAGGAGGCTCTGGACAAACCCCTCTCCAAATCATACAAAGAATTTTTTAAAAGTACACCAAAAGCTATCGCAAAGACCAGAAGTAAATGGGAAATGGAAGTTCCGGAGCTCCAGGGGGAGGACTGGGAGGAGATATGGGATCAACCATTTAAGCATTTGGTATCAGCCAGAGATAGGCTGATTCAATTCAAATTCCTTCACAGGTGTTATTACACTCCGGCAAGACTAGGAAAAATTTATGGGCTGACTTCAGCGGAGTGCTGGAGGTGCACTTTTTCCCCAGCAGACGCCAGCCACATTTTCTGGAACTGCCCACAAATAAAGAGATATTGGGAGGAGGTCCTCTCATGTGTCTCGGGCCTCCTCACAATACCTATTCCACTGAGTATTAAGGTGTGCCTGCTGGGTTTGGTACAGGAGGTGGTGCAGACTAGAGCCTTAAGAACACTGCTCAATATTCTGCTTTTCTACGCCAAAAAGGCCATCTTACTAAAATGGAAGGATCCCCAAGCGCCAGATGTCGCATTTTGGAAAAAGTTGGTAAATAATATGATGCCTTATTATAAATCTACGTATCAAGCTAGAGGTTGTAAAAATAAATTTGACAAGGTTTGGCAGGCATGGTATGGAGATGAAAATACACTAGGTTAATCAAAATAATACAAGATTAACAATGACAGGTAGAGGGTAACATACTAATGCGAGGTAACGCCAATTAACATAGAACCAGGTGGATTGATTGGGAAACGAAGGATTGGGGAATTACATTGTAATTAATCACTCTGACCCGGCGGTGCAACAACTTTATGCAACAATTTTATTTTACAGGAGCTATTAAGTATACGCTAGCTACTTGAATTGGACTTGGGCTGTGACAGGGAGGGAGGGGGAGGGGGATTCCAGGGGGAGGGTGGAGGGAATTAGGGGGTAAGATTCGTTGTTGGGCCCTGCGAGGCCAAATCTGGGCTCTGTCACGTTGGCAGCCTAGAGGTTATTGTATAAATGGAAAATTTCAATAAAAAGAATTTAAAAAAAAAAAGTGGAGCAAGTAGGAGTAAAGCGGCGGAAGTAGATCAGCTATCGGATTTCTGTGACCGGGGAACACAGGACTTTGATACAAGGAGAAGGTCAGTGTAACATTGAAGAAGCAGAAGTACTGGAGAGAGTAGCGTAGCATACTGTGTGGCCGGTGATTATAGTATGGACAACAAGTGGATGGGCTGGAGTCATGGTCTGTCGTCTATTTTGTGTTCAGTTCACGTTTCCATAACTTCCAAAGACTGAAGAGTGTTAGTATGCGGGTTATGAGGAAGGCGGTGCAGGTCTTTGACTTAAAGAATTAATACCCCAAAAAGGGTTTTAGTATGTGGGTCATGAAGAAGGCGGTGCAGGTATTTGACCTTAAAGAATTAATACCCCAAAGGAAGCATATCACGTCGGGCAGAGGAACTATTCAGAGTAGTAAATCTTCAGCCAGATTAATAACAGAAGAAGCAATAGTCTGCAGTGAGAACCAACACAGGGGGAATTATTCAGAGTGATTTGTCTTGTTAACTGGAAGCAATAGTCTGCAGTAAGGACTGGACAGGGGAAATCCATCATTAAGGCCAGGGCCATGGATGATAACCTATCCTTCTGAACTCTTCATGGGCATCTCATACATCCCTGATATCTCTCCAAGTTTCATCCCACAAATAAGCAGGGAGCAGGGTGATTGGCGGATTGCTACAACCACATCAGCAGCCCCCATGGGGGTACCGCTACAGAGGGAATGTGATCACTTATAAAAAAAATCATTATAAATACCTTTTTTTCCTTTTTTATATCTATACAAAAATGTTTTGCCTTTCATTTCTATTTTAAACTGAATGGGTTGTTTTACAAGGTGAGGGTTTACAATCACTTTAATTCTTCTTAGTTATTGGTCAGAATATCTGCTGACCCCTCTTTTAACCACTTGCCATCCAAGCCAATTCTAACATTTGTCATACATGGAAAAATCTGCCTTTTTTCTGCTAGACGCCAGATCTCTCTTCTGGCCTCCAAAGCATCAGATTAAACTGGAGATTGGTTTGAAGCTGTACAAGCCGGTTACTGCTTGTCAACAAACCAATACCGGAAGTGATGAAATACTCATTGCTTCTAGTTTCTGAGATCAGAAAAGGGGGTAAAGAACTTCCATACTTCTCAGTATATGCGATCAGACTGACCACATTGTTTCCATGTTCCTTGTTGGGTCAGAAGAGCCCCAGAAAGGCGGTGGTGGCATGAACTGTAATGGCCTACCTGTACAATCTATTCAGTATGGATAGAATTTGTATACAATTTGTATTCAATTAGTCAGGCCATTGTACTACAGTACATATATAGTTGTTGGTAGATCTGAAGCAGATTGCACACTTTGCAACTTGTATGGTCTGCTTTAGATTTACAAACGCAAAACACAAAAGTAAAAGAGTCTACCTCAACAGTCAATTCAATCTATATCCAATCTGATAGGCCCTCTTACTGCATAATCTAAAGGGGACTGCACAATCTCACCTCACTCCAGGGTGTGGTCCCTGGACTCCACCATATCACCCAATCACGGCAGTCCGGGACTTATGAGTATAACATAATCATTGCCATGCCATGTTGACTTTTACAGTGGGGACGGAAAGTATTCAGACCCTCCTTAAATTTTTCACTCTTTGTTATATTGCCGCCATTTGCTAAAATCATTTAAGTTCATTTTTTTCCTCATTAATGTACACACAGCACCCTATATTGACAGAAAAACACAGAATTGTTGACATTTTTGCAGATTTATTAAAAAAGAATAACTGAAATATCACATGGTCCTAAGTATTTAGACGCTTTGCTGTGACACTCATATTTAACTCAGGTGCTGTCCATTTCTTCTGATCATCCTTGAGATGGTTCTACACCTTCGAGTGCAGCTGTGTTTGATTATACTGATTGAACTTGATTAGGAAAGCCACTATATTAGACCTTACAGCTCACAGTGCATGTCAGAGCAAATGAGAATCATGAGGTCAAAAGGAACTGCCTGAAGAGCTCAGAGACAGAATTGTGGCAAGGCACAGATCTGGCCAAGGTTACAAAAAAAAATTCTGCTGCACTTAAAGTTCCTAAGAGCACAGTGGCCTCCATAATCCTTAAATGGAAGACGTTTGGGACGACCAGAACCCTTCCTACAGCTGGCCGTCCAGCCAAACTGAGCTATCGGGGGAGAAGAGCCTTGGTGAGAGAGGTAAAGAAGAACCCAAAAGATCACTGTGGCTGAGCTCCAGAGATGCAGTTGGGAGATGGGAGAAAGTTGTAGAAAGTCAACCATCACTGCAGCCCTCCACCAGTCGGGGCTTTATGGCAGAGTGGCCCGACGGAAGCCTCTCCTCAGTGAAAGACACATTAAAGCCCGCATGATGTTTGCTAAAAAACACCTGAAGGACTCCAAGAAGGTAAGAAATAAGATTCTTTGGTCTGATAAGACCAAGATAGAACTTTTTGGCTTTAATTCTAAGCGCTATGTGTGGAGAAAACCAGGCACTGCTTATCACTTGTCCAATACAGTCCCAACAGTGAAGCATGGTGGTGGCAGCATCATGCTGTGGGGGTGTTTTTCAGCTGCAGGGACAGGATGACTGGTTGCAATCGAGGGAAAGATGAATGCGCAGGGATATCCTGGACGAAAACCTTCTCCAGAGTGCTCAGGACCTCAGACTGGGCCAAAGTTTTACCATCCAACAATGACCCTAAGCACACAGCTAAAACAACGAAGGAGTGGCTTCACAACAACTCCGTGACTGTTCTTGAATGGCCCAGCCAGAGCCCTGACTTAAACCCAATTGAGACCTAAAAATGGCTGTCCACCAACGTTTACCATCCAACCTGACAGAACTGGAGAGGATCTGCAAGGAGGAATGGCAGAGGATCCCCAAATCCAGGTGTGAAAAACTTGTTGCATCTTTCCCAAAAAGACTCATGGCTGTATTAGATCAAAAGGGTGCTTCTACTAAATACTGAGCAAAGGGTCTGAATACTTAGGACCATGTGATATTTCAGTTTTTCTTTTTTAATAAATCTGCAAAAATGTCAACAATTCTGTGTTTTTCTGTCAATATGGGGTGCTGTGTGTACATTAACGAGGAAAAAAATGAACTTAAATGATTTTAGCAAATGACTGCAATATAACAAAGAGTGAAAAATTTAAGGGGGTCTGAATACTTTCCGTCCCCACTGTATGTTGTTCAGCCACTTATCTTGTTTACATGTACAGGTTCCTCTTTGATAATATATATATTGAATAAAATTATATATTTTTCTACATTTTTTTCCTATTATACCTTGTATATTGCTAATTGTTAATGACCCTTCAATCACCAGGGCCATTACAGTCCCGTTAAGGGGGAACATCTTTTCCACTTGATTTAGGTCAATGGGATGTAGACCCGCCCCTTAGTTCAACCCTACCTCAACTTTTCTGCATACATGATGTTATCAGACCGGCCTGAAAATTCTTGGAAAAAGGGTATATACTGTATTTTACCAGCATTAACTAATCACGGCTCTATTACTTAGCAATGTAGGGATTTGGAAACAAGAAATAAAGAACTTGAATGCAGTAAAAGTCTGCAGGTCCGGTTGGCTCCTTCAATATTTCTAACACTGATCAAGGAAAATGAAATAATCCTTCCAAAGCTCATGTTAGCACTTAAATCGACATCATGCTTGATATGGTGACAGGATGATTGAATCACATTATTTCTAATATTACATTGTAATATATAAATTGTACGATATAATGAAATAGTTTAACTCACCATAATGCAGAATCGGTGGGAACCCTGAGCTTGTCACTTGCCACCATTGCCTGTCACCAGATGCAGCGTGCCACCATTGCCTGCCACAAGATGTAGCCTGTCAGTTGCCAATATTGCCTGCCACAAGATGCAGCCTGTCACCATTACCTGCCACCAGATGCAGCGTGTCACTTGCCACCATTGCCTGCCACAAGATGCAGCCTGTCACTTGCCACCATTGCCTGTAATCAGATCTAGCGTGACACTTGCCACCATTGCTTGTCACTATTACGTACCACAAGATGCAGCATGTTACTTGTCACCATTGCCTGCCACAAGATGCAACATGTTACTTGCCACCATTGCCTGCCACAAGATGCAGCATGATACTTGCCACCATTGCCTGCCACAAGATGCAGCTTGTTACTTGCCACCATTGCCTGCCACTTGACACCATTGCCTGCCATTTGCCACCATTGCCTGTCACAAGATGCAGCGTGACACTTGCCACCATTGCCTGCCACTTGCCACCAGCCACCATTACCTGCCACAAGATGCAGCGTGACACTTGCCACCATTGCCTGCCACAAGATGCAGCGTGACACTTGCCACCATTGCCTGCCACAAGATGCAGCGTGACACTTGCCACCATTGCCTGCCACAAGATGCAGCGTGACACTTGCCACCATTACCTGACACAAGATGCAGCCTGTCACTTGCCACCATTGCCTGCCACAAGATGCAGCGTGACACTTGCCACCATTGCCTGCCACAAGATGCAGCGTGACACTTGCCACCATTACCTGACACAAGATGCAGCCTGTCACTTGCCACCATTGCCTGCCACAGGATGCAGCGTGACACTTGCCACCATTGCCTGCCACAAGATACAGCGTGACACTTGCCACCATTGCCTGCCACAAGATGCAGCGTGACACTTGCCACCATTGCCTGCCACAAGATGCAGCCTGCCACATGCCACCTTTACCTGTCACCAGATGTAGCTTGTCACTTGCCACCATTGCCTGACACACGATGCAGCGTGACACTTGCCACCATTGCCTGCCACAAGATGCAGCCTGTCACTTGCCACTATTGCCTGCCACAAGATGCAGTGTGACACTTGCCACCATTGCCTGCCACAAGATGCAGCCTGTCACTTGCCACCATTGCCTGCCACAAGATGCAGCGTGACACTTGCCACCATTGCCTGCCACCAGATGCAGCCTGTCACTTGCCACCATTGCCTGCCACAAGATGCAGCGTGACACTTGCCACCATTGCCTGCCACCAGATGCAACCTGTCACTTGGCACCATTACCTGCCTCAAGATGCAGGATGTTACTTGCCACAATTGCTTGTCACTTGCCACCATTGCCTGTCACCAGATGCAGCATGACACTTGCCACCATTGCTTGTCACTTGCCACCATTGCCTGTCACCACATGCAGTGTGTTACTCATAGCCTGGCTCTCTCCATCCCCTTCAGCTCGGTATGTTGAGAGCTGCAGTTTCCCCCATAGGATTGCAATGGGCCAGCCAGTCCTCAGGACTACATGTCCCATGATCCTCTTTTCTCCTTTTTGTTTGTTTTTTCCTCCTGGCCAATGGGAGGAAAAGGGGGGGGAACATAGCTCCGGTGTCTTGCCGAGAAAGTTCCCCCGGCAGATAAGGACCCCCCTGTACTGCGCAGGCGCAGCGCTTGCACAGTACGACCGACTAAGGAGTCGCCGAAAATAGCCAAAGCTGAAAACCTTCAAATCAGCTGTACACGGCGCCTGCGCCCTGGGTCCAGGTTCAAGCCTCACCATCCAAGTGGACCTAGAGGGAGAATAAAAAAGTGCCAAGCGCTGAGCGCCCTCTTACAGGCGTTGTGTACAGCTGTTTTACAACTATTCAGCTATTTCCGCCGGCTCCTACTGCGCAGGCGCAGTAGAGGGGGCTCCTTATCCGCCCAGGGGAACTTTCTCGGCAGAACACCGGCTGTCCTGGCAAGCACCTCTTCGGAGAACAGCAGCATGAGGAGGAGAGGGAGGGGGAAAGAAGGGCCCACAGCTGCTCTCTCTCCACACACACACAGCCACTCCGATCTCTTATTCTGCTGCCCACTGATAGGAGGGAGGGGGAATGGGCGGGAAACAGAGCCCTCGAGCGGGGGGGGGGCAGGGAGGCAGCGCAGTTTCTCCTCCTCGGACCCGTTCCTATCATATGCCGTCGGGGAGAGCAAGTGAGCAAGTGGGAGGGGGATCCACAGCACCTGAGTTTCGGTGGCGCCCCCCCCCCCTGCCTTAGCTTGCGGGCCTAGGTGTGATGCACCCTAGGTGTGCATCACAAAATTCCCTAGAGCAGCAGGACAGCTAGCATTTTTAGCATGAGGACAGCAATGGTAGTGTACATATTGTTCTCTTGAAAGGTGTTCTACAATTTGTTTTGTTGGAATGGATATACAGCGACCCAAAACAACTCAAAATACGAAAAACAGAAGGAATACATAATATAATTTAAAATTCAAAAAATAATAAAAGAGTATGGGACTTTAAATGAGGCAGGTTCAAACACAAATTTGAGAGTAAAGATAAATATTTTTAATGTACATGAGTATCAAGTTGCGTAACGTTATATATAACAAAAAATTGCTCAGTGCATATGCAGACATCTTGGGAAGTAAATTACATACATATAAACAGAGTGTAGAACATAATTGCCATAACAAGGGGAAATAATACATATTTCATGAGTATAACTTGTAATATACAGTAAAATTCATAAAAATCTTGGTGGAAATGTGAGGGGTTACATCCTCAAAAGCTCGACGCGTTTCGTCGGTAAGCCGACTCATCAGGAGCGGATATTGAATATCTGTAAATAATGGAGATGTTCTAAATCAAAAAATGGGGCCCATGATATGGAAAGTATTATATGTAAAAAGATATATATAGAGCATAGAGATGGTCAAATCCGCAGACTTACATCCCATTGGAACACTGAACTCCGAATAATCCCGGTGTGCAGGGGTCACCATATCAAGCCTCCCCGGGAGCTGAGGTATAGAAGTCCGCCCATAAGTAACAGGCCCACACCGAAAATACCCAATATACTACATTTGTTCCCTGGTTGGGGACGTTTTCGGTGTGGGCCTGTTACTTATGGGCGGACTTCTATACCTCAGCTCCCGGGGAGGCTTGATATGGTGACCCCTGCACACCGGGATTATTCGGAGTTCAGTGTTCCAATGGGATGTAAGTCTGCGGATTTGACCATCTCTATGCTCTATATATATCTTTTTACATATAATACTTTCCATATCATGGGCCCCATTTTTTGATTTAGAACATCTCCATTATTTACAGATATTCAATATCCGCTCCTGATGAGTCGGCTTACCGACGAAACACGTCGAGCTTTTGAGGATGTAACCCCTCACATTTCCACCAAGATTTTTATGAATTTTACTGTATATTACAAGTTATACTCATGAAATATGTATTATTTCCCCTTGTTATGGCAATTATGTTCTACACTCTGTTTATATGTATGTAATTTACTTCCCAAGATGTCTGCATATGCACTGAGCAATTTTTTGTTATATATAACGTTACGCAACTTGATACTCATGTACATTAAAAATATTTATCTTTACTCTCAAATTTGTGTTTGAACCTGCCTCATTTAAAGTCCCATACTCTTTTATTATTTTTTGAATTTATAATTAGGGATGGAGGCGCACTACCCCCCTTACCTTGTGCGCTTCATTTAAAGTCCCAGTATATGGAGATATACATTCCCCCCTCTGTTGTATGTTGAAACCGGGATGGAGGCAGAGTTCCTACACAATGGGTAGTATGTAGCTACCCCTTTTATACTCGTATATCTACCCGAGGGTTTGATGGGACCTTATAATCCCCAACCTCTGGATGTTATGTACTATTTTTTATGCACTTGCGATACGTGGGGTTTTAGATATTTCCCCCCCCCCCCTTCTTTGTACCAACTTATGCTCCACAGTCTTTTCATCCCTAGTGGATATTGTTCATCGTGCCTGCTTTGCTTTGGTTGCCTTTGTCTTCCATTTCCCGGGAGCTGCGATTCGCATCAGGCGCCGCCCCTTGCCGCCCTTGCTATTCACGGGTGTCATGGGGACGGCTAGCCTCGTGCGTATCGACGCCACGCATTCCGCACCAGTGACGTCCTTAGTTGGCGCCGTCTGGTTTCGCGGTTTCTCCATCTGGCTGATACATTGGCGGGATTAGGTCTGGCGTCATTGGCGGGCAGACGCTTCCCGCCCGTCATCACGCTTGCGTGACGTTGGTATTGTCTGCCCTATTTGACCGGCCCACCTGGGAGTCCCCATTTACAACTGACCAGATGACCGGCTTGCACTGCTTGATTTACTGCACATGGTACAACCTATACCTGGTACTACAGGGTAATTCTATATGTTACGGCTTGTCTATATTCTACTTTTTCACCTTTTTTTTCACTCTACACTTGTATCGTTGTCTCATGAACATCACCTACTAGGTTTCTTCTCTGTAAGCACGCTTCCAGTGTTTGCTTACTTACTATTTCAGAATTCTCACTGGTCCCTTTTACATCCCACCTTTATCTCTGCTTTGCACACTATCCAGCAGGTATATCACTACCTACACCCCACCCTGCACTTTTTGTCACCCTATTTTCACCTTTTTTCCTCCATGTATCCCTATTTTCTCTGTATTTGACAGTGCTGCCGGGTGTATCATATACAATACTTTTAATTATCTTACAGATTTACTGGCCACTATTGGCACAATACCCAATATACTACATTTGTTCCCTGGTTGGGGACGTTTTCGGTGTGGGCCTGTTACTTATGGGCGGACTTCTATACCTCAGCTCCCGGGGAGGCTTGATATGGTGACCCCTGCACACCGGGATTATTCGGAGTTCAGTGTTCCAATGGGATGTAAGTCTGCGGATTTGACCATCTCTATGCTCTATATATATCTTTTTACATATAATACTTTCCATATCATGGGCCCCATTTTTTGATTTAGAACATCTCCATTATTTACAGATATTCAATATCCGCTCCTGATGAGTCGGCTTACCGACGAAACGCGTCGAGCTTTTGAGGATGTAACCCCTCACATTTCCACCAAGATTTTTATGAATTTTACTGTATATTACAAGTTATACTCATGAAATATGTATTATTTCCCCTTGTTATGGCAATTATGTTCTACACTCTGTTTATATGTATGTAATTTACTTCCCAAGATGTCTGCATATGCACTGAGCAATTTTTTGTTATATATAACGTTACGCAACTTGATACTCATGTACATTAAAAATATTTATCTTTACTCTCAAATTTGTGTTTGAACCTGCCTCATTTAAAGTCCCATACTCTTTTATTATTTTTTGAATTTATAATTAGGGATGGAGGCGCACTACCCCCCTTACCTTGTGCGCTTCATTTAAAGTCCCAGTATATGGAGATATACATTCCCCCCTCTGTTGTATGTTGAAACCGGGATGGAGGCAGAGTTCCTACACAATGGGTAGTATGTAGCTACCCCTTTTATACTCGTATATCTACCCGAGGGTTTGATGGGACCTTATAATCCCCAACCTCTGGATGTTATGTACTATTTTTTATGCACTTGCGATACGTGGGGTTTTAGATATTTCCCCCCCCCCCCCTTCTTTGTACCAACTTATGCTCCACAGTCTTTTCATCCCTAGTGGATATTGTTCATCGTGCCTGCTTTGCTTTGGTTGCCTTTGTCTTCCATTTCCCGGGAGCTGCGATTCGCATCAGGCGCCGCCCCTTGCCGCCCTTGCTATTCACGGGTGTCATGGGGACGGCTAGCCTCGTGCGTATCGACGCCACGCATTCCGCACCAGTGACGTCCTTAGTTGGCGCCGTCTGGTTTCGCGGTTTCTCCATCTGGCTGATACATTGGCGGGATTAGGTCTGGCGTCATTGGCGGGCAGACGCTTCCCGCCCGTCATCACGCTTGCGTGACGTTGGTATTGTCTGCCCTATTTGACCGGCCCACCTGGGAGTCCCCATTTACAACTGACCAGATGACCGGCTTGCACTGCTTGATTTACTGCACATGGTACAACCTATACCTGGTACTACAGGGTAATTCTATATGTTACGGCTTGTCTATATTCTACTTTTTCACCTTTTTTTTCACTCTACACTTGTATCGTTGTCTCATGAACATCACCTACTAGGTTTCTTCTCTGTAAGCACGCTTCCAGTGTTTGCTTACTTACTATTTCAGAATTCTCACTGGTCCCTTTTACATCCCACCTTTATCTCTGCTTTGCACACTATCCAGCAGGTATATCACTACCTACACCCCACCCTGCACTTTTTGTCACCCTATTTTCACCTTTTTTCCTCCATGTATCCCTATTTTCTCTGTATTTGACAGTGCTGCCGGGTGTATCATATACAATACTTTTAATTATCTTACAGATTTACTGGCCACTATTGGCACAATACCCAATATACTACATTTGTTCCCTGGTTGGGGACGTTTTCGGTGTGGGCCTGTTACTTATGGGCGGACTTCTATACCTCAGCTCCCGGGGAGGCTTGATATGGTGACCCCTGCACACCGGGATTATTCGGAGTTCAGTGTTCCAATGGGATGTAAGTCTGCGGATTTGACCATCTCTATGCTCTATATATATCTTTTTACATATAATACTTTCCATATCATGGGCCCCATTTTTTGATTTAGAACATCTCCATTATTTACAGATATTCAATATCCGCTCCTGATGAGTCGGCTTACCGACGAAACGCGTCGAGCTTTTGAGGATGTAACCCCTCACATTTCCACCAAGATTTTTATGAATTTTACTGTATATTACAAGTTATACTCATGAAATATGTATTATTTCCCCTTGTTATGGCAATTATGTTCTACACTCTGTTTATATGTATGTAATTTACTTCCCAAGATGTCTGCATATGCACTGAGCAATTTTTTGTTATATATAACGTTACGCAACTTGATACTCATGTACATTAAAAATATTTATCTTTACTCTCAAATTTGTGTTTGAACCTGCCTCATTTAAAGTCCCATACTCTTTTATTATTTTTTGAATTTATAATTAGGGATGGAGGCGCACTACCCCCCTTACCTTGTGCGCTTCATTTAAAGTCCCAGTATATGGAGATATACATTCCCCCCTCTGTTGTATGTTGAAACCGGGATGGAGGCAGAGTTCCTACACAATGGGTAGTATGTAGCTACCCCTTTTATACTCGTATATCTACCCGAGGGTTTGATGGGACCTTATAATCCCCAACCTCTGGATGTTATGTACTATTTTTTATGCACTTGCGATACGTGGGGTTTTAGATATTTCCCCCCCCCCCTTCTTTGTACCAACTTATGCTCCACAGTCTTTTCATCCCTAGTGGATATTGTTCATCGTGCCTGCTTTGCTTTGGTTGCCTTTGTCTTCCATTTCCCGGGAGCTGCGATTCGCATCAGGCGCCGCCCCTTGCCGCCCTTGCTATTCACGGGTGTCATGGGGACGGCTAGCCTCGTGCGTATCGACGCCACGCATTCCGCACCAGTGACGTCCTTAGTTGGCGCCGTCTGGTTTCGCGGTTTCTCCATCTGGCTGATACATTGGCGGGATTAGGTCTGGCGTCATTGGCGGGCAGACGCTTCCCGCCCGTCATCACGCTTGCGTGACGTTGGTATTGTCTGCCCTATTTGACCGGCCCACCTGGGAGTCCCCATTTACAACTGACCAGATGACCGGCTTGCACTGCTTGATTTACTGCACATGGTACAACCTATACCTGGTACTACAGGGTAATTCTATATGTTACGGCTTGTCTATATTCTACTTTTTCACCTTTTTTTTCACTCTACACTTGTATCGTTGTCTCATGAACATCACCTACTAGGTTTCTTCTCTGTAAGCACGCTTCCAGTGTTTGCTTACTTACTATTTCAGAATTCTCACTGGTCCCTTTTACATCCCACCTTTATCTCTGCTTTGCACACTATCCAGCAGGTATATCACTACCTACACCCCACCCTGCACTTTTTGTCACCCTATTTTCACCTTTTTTCCTCCATGTATCCCTATTTTCTCTGTATTTGACAGTGCTGCCGGGTGTATCATATACAATACTTTTAATTATCTTACAGATTTACTGGCCACTATTGGCACAATACCCAATATACTACATTTGTTCCCTGGTTGGGGACGTTTTCGGTGTGGGCCTGTTACTTATGGGCGGACTTCTATACCTCAGCTCCCGGGGAGGCTTGATATGGTGACCCCTGCACACCGGGATTATTCGGAGTTCAGTGTTCCAATGGGATGTAAGTCTGCGGATTTGACCATCTCTATGCTCTATATATATCTTTTTACATATAATACTTTCCATATCATGGGCCCCATTTTTTGATTTAGAACATCTCCATTATTTACAGATATTCAATATCCGCTCCTGATGAGTCGGCTTACCGACGAAACGCGTCGAGCTTTTGAGGATGTAACCCCTCACATTTCCACCAAGATTTTTATGAATTTTACTGTATATTACAAGTTATACTCATGAAATATGTATTATTTCCCCTTGTTATGGCAATTATGTTCTACACTCTGTTTATATGTATGTAATTTACTTCCCAAGATGTCTGCATATGCACTGAGCAATTTTTTGTTATATATAACGTTACGCAACTTGATACTCATGTACATTAAAAATATTTATCTTTACTCTCAAATTTGTGTTTGAACCTGCCTCATTTAAAGTCCCATACTCTTTTATTATTTTTTGAATTTATAATTAGGGATGGAGGCGCACTACCCCCCTTACCTTGTGCGCTTCATTTAAAGTCCCAGTATATGGAGATATACATTCCCCCCTCTGTTGTATGTTGAAACCGGGATGGAGGCAGAGTTCCTACACAATGGGTAGTATGTAGCTACCCCTTTTATACTCGTATATCTACCCGAGGGTTTGATGGGACCTTATAATCCCCAACCTCTGGATGTTATGTACTATTTTTTATGCACTTGCGATACGTGGGGTTTTAGATATTTCCCCCCCCCTTCTTTGTACCAACTTATGCTCCACAGTCTTTTCATCCCTAGTGGATATTGTTCATCGTGCCTGCTTTGCTTTGGTTGCCTTTGTCTTCCATTTCCCGGGAGCTGCGATTCGCATCAGGCGCCGCCCCTTGCCGCCCTTGCTATTCACGGGTGTCATGGGGACGGCTAGCCTCGTGCGTATCGACGCCACGCATTCCGCACCAGTGACGTCCTTAGTTGGCGCCGTCTGGTTTCGCGGTTTCTCCATCTGGCTGATACATTGGCGGGATTAGGTCTGGCGTCATTGGCGGGCAGACGCTTCCCGCCCGTCATCACGCTTGCGTGACGTTGGTATTGTCTGCCCTATTTGACCGGCCCACCTGGGAGTCCCCATTTACAACTGACCAGATGACCGGCTTGCACTGCTTGATTTACTGCACATGGTACAACCTATACCTGGTACTACAGGGTAATTCTATATGTTACGGCTTGTCTATATTCTACTTTTTCACCTTTTTTTTCACTCTACACTTGTATCGTTGTCTCATGAACATCACCTACTAGGTTTCTTCTCTGTAAGCACGCTTCCAGTGTTTGCTTACTTACTATTTCAGAATTCTCACTGGTCCATTTTACATCCCACCTTTATCTCTGCTTTGCACACTATCCAGCAGGTATATCACTACCTACACCCCACCCTGCACTTTTTGTCACCCTATTTTCACCTTTTTTCCTCCATGTATCCCTATTTTCTCTGTATTTGACAGTGCTGCCGGGTGTATCATATACAATACTTTTAATTATCTTACAGATTTACTAGCCACTATTGGCACAATACCCAATATACTACATTTGTTCCCTGGTTGGGGACGTTTTCGGTGTGGGCCTGTTACTTATGGGCGGACTTCTATACCTCAGCTCCCGGGGAGGCTTGATATGGCGACCCCTGCACACCGGGATTATTCGGAGTTCAGTGTTCCAATGGGATGTAAGTCTGCGGATTTGACCATCTCTATGCTCTATATATATCTTTTTACATATAATACTTTCCATATCATGGGCCCCATTTTTTGATTTAGAACAATGAGTCGGCTTACCGACGAAACGCGTCGAGCTTTTGAGGATGTAACCCCTCACATTTCCACCAAGATTTTTATGAATTTTACTGTATATTACAAGTTATACTCCTGAAATATGTATTATTTCCCCTTGTTATGGCAATTATGTTCTACACTCTGTTTATATGTATGTAATTTACTTCCCAAGATGTCTGCATATGCACTGAGCAATTTTTTGTTATATATAACGTTACGCAACTTGATACTCATGTACATTAAAAATATTTATCTTTACTCTCAAATTTGTGTTTGAACCTGCCTCATTTAAAGTCCCATACTCTTTTATTATTTTTTGAATTTATAATTAGGGATGGAGGCGCACTACCCCCCTTACCTTGTGCGCTTCATTTAAAGTCCCAGTATATGGAGATATACATTCCCCCCTCTGTTGTATAATATAATTTAAAAAGGTTTTTAGAGAATCTCACATGTGTTTTCATCCTGGAAAGCTTTATGTGAACATATTTTCTCCTGCCAAGCACACCAAATGTAAGAGGACTGCAGGAAGTTTAATCTAGCCTACAGAGATAAATATGAGTCACAGAGAACCAGAATTCAGATTTACTCCTCATGTTCAGTGAAAAGCACAGGAAGATCAAGCCAGCCAGTGTGGACTAAATGTGTTTTATTCCTGTGCATTTCCTTCCAATAGCCTTTTTGGTGGTTTCAGTAAATAGATCCGAGAGTTCCTTTTAAGTTCGATGTCCTTTGGTAGAAATAACCAAGATCATTATTTTGCTTCCATTGCTGCAGACAGGAAGCTCTTAAGATCTTAATACGTCTTTATTGATGAAAGGCAGAATTTGACACTTAAAAAGGGACATTCTACTAAAAAATAATTACCATAATAGATATACAGTCAGGTTCATAAATATTGGGACATCGACACAATTCTAGTCTTTTTGGCTCTATACACAACCACAATGGATTTGAAATGAAACAAACAGGATGTGCTTTAACTGCAGACTTTCAGCTTTAATTTGAGGGTATTTACATCCAAATCAGGTGAACGGTGTAGGAATTACAACAGTTTGTATATGTGCCTCCCACTTTTTAAGGGACCAAAAGTAATGGGACAGATTAACAATCATCCATCAAACTTTCACTTTTTAATACTTGGTTGCAAAAACCTTTGCAGTTAATTACAGCCTGAAGTCTGGAACGCATAGACATCACCAGACGTTGGGTTTCATCCCTGGTGATGCTCTGCCAGGCCTCTACTGCAACTGTCTTCAGTTCCTGCTTGTTCTTGGGGCATTTTCCCTTCAGTTTTGTCTTCAGCAAATGAAATGCATGCTTAAATCGGATTCAGGTCAGGTGATTGACTTGGCCATTGCATAACATTCCACTTCTTTCCCTTAAAAAACTCTTTGGTTCGCAGTATGCTTCAGGTCATTGTCCATCTAAACTGTGAAGCGCCGTCCAATGAGTTCTGAAGCATTTTGCTGAATATGAGCAGATAATATTGCCCGAAACACTTCAGAATTCATCCTGCTGCTTTGTCAGCAGTCACGTCATCAATAAATACAAGAGAACCAGTTCCATTGGCAGCCATACATGCCCACGCCATGACACTACCACCACCATGCTTCACTGATGAGGTGGTATGCTTTGGATCGTGAGCAGTTCCTTTCCTTCTCCATACTCTTCTCTTCCCATCACTCTGGTACAAGTTGATGTTGATCTGTCCATAGGATGTTGTTCCAGAACTGTGAAGGCTTTTTTAGATGTTGTTTGGCAAACTCTAATCTGGCCTTCCTGTTTTTGAGGCTCACCAATGGTTTACATCTTGTGGTGAACCCTCTGTATTCACTCTAGTAAAGTCTTCTCTTGATTGTTGACTTTGACACACATATACCTACCTCCTGGAGAGTGTTCTTGATCTGGCCAACTGTTGTGAAGGGTGTTTTCTTCACCAGGGAAAGAATTCTTCGGTCATCCACCACAGTTGTTTTCCGTGGTCTTCCGGGTCTTTTGGTATTGCTGAGCTCACCGGTGCATTCTTTCTTTTTAGGGATGTTCCAAACAGTTGATTTGGATACACCTAATGTTTTTGCTATCTCTCTGATGGGTTTGTTTTGTTTTTTCAGCATAATTATGGCTTGCTTCACTGATAGTGACAGCTCTTTGGATCTCATATTGAGAGTTGACAGCAACAGATTCCAAATGCAAATAGCACACTTGAAATGAACTCTGGACCTTTTATCTGCTCCTTGTAAATGGGATAATGAGGGAATAACACACACCTGGCCATGGAACAGCTGAGCAGCCAATTGTCCCATTACTTTTGGTCCCTTAAAAAGTGGGAGGCACATATACAAACCGTTGTAATTCCTACATCGTTCACCTGATTTGGATGTAAATACCCTCAAATTAAAGCTGAAAGTCTGCAGTTAAAACACATTATGTTTGTTTCATCCTCTATTGGAATGAGGTCTGGGCTTTGACTAGGCCATCCAACACATTTACATGTTTTCCCTTAAACCACTCAAGTGTTGCTTTAGCAGTGTGTTTGTTTCATTGTCCTGCTGGAAGGTGAACCTCTATCCTAACCTCAAATCACACACAGAGTGGTACAGGTTTTGCTCAAGAATATCCCTGTATTTAGCACCATCCATCTTTCCCTCAACTCTGACCAGTTTCTCAGTCCCGACTGCTGAAAAATATCCCCACAGCATGATGCTGCCACCACCATGTTTCACTGTGGGGATGGTGTTCTTTGGCTGATGTGATGTGCTGGGTTTGCGCCAGACATAGCGTTTTCTTTGAAGGCCAAAATATTACATTTTAGTCTCGTCAGACCAGAGTACCTTCCTCCATACATTTTGGGAGTCTCCCACATGCCTTTTTGCAAACTCAAAATGTGCCATTTTGTTTTTTTGTTGTAATGGAATTCTTCTGGCCACTCTGCCATAAAGCCCAACTCTATGGAGTGTACGGGTTATTGTCGTCCTATGTACAGATACTCCAGTTTCTGCTGGAGCTCCTCCAGGGTTACCTTAGGTCTCTGTGCTGCCTCTCTGATTAATGCCCTCCTTGCCCGGTCCGTGAGTTTTGGTGTGCGGCCGTCTCTTGGCAGGTTTGCTGTTGTGCCATGTTATTTCCATTTGGTTAAGATAGATTTGATGGTGCTCCTAGGGATCATCAAAGATTTGGATATTTTTTTTTATAACCTAACCCTGACTTGTACTTCTCAACAACATTGTCCCTTACTTGTTTGGAGAGTTTTTTGGTCTTCATGGCAGTGTTTGGTTAGTGGAGCCTCTTGCTTAGGTGTTGCAGCCTCTGGGGCCTTTCAAAAAAGTGTGTATATGTAATGACAGATCATGTGACACTTAGATTGCACACAGGTGGACATCATTTCACTAATTATGTGACTTCTGAAGGTAATTGGTGGCACCAGAGCTTTTTATGGGCTTCATAACAAAAGGGGCGAATACATACTCACATGCCAATTATCAGTTTTATGTCTATATTTTTCTAATTTTTCTTCACCAACTTAGACTATTGTGTTCTGATCCATCACATATAATTTAGATTAAAAAAACATTGAACTATAGGCTGTAATGTAACAAAATAGGTAAAAGGTCAAGGGGGTAAATACTTTTGCAAGGCACTGTAGGTAGTCAGGTGTCCACAAACTTTCCATATACAGTAGAATATGGCTAAAAGAAGTGTGTAGATGTGTGCCTTACCCCGCTACCTCACTTACCCATCTTCGTAACGTTGTCCCACTGTTACATTGAACCAAGAGTTAAACCCGGTCTTAGCCCTGTATAATATAAGTGTATGTTACCCCCAACATTTCTAATTCCTGATATGTGTCTGTGTTACTATGTATTTACTTGTATTAAAAAGTATCTTGTTCTCTTTGCATCGATTTTTTTGTGTGAAATACCTGGTGATTTTGCAAGTCCCCCAGCTTTCCTATTTCAAACTGACCATGCTAGGCATGGAAGCACATTCATCCCAGTGTGGTCAGTTTTCTTCTTTGCATTCTACTTGGGAGCACAGTCTGCTTGTATTTCAATGGTCAGACTTGAGTTAACATGTCCCCTGCACAGATCTTCACAGGGAAGATCAGTGTATTGCTCTTCCTCTGTCTCCTTCTGGACATGCCCCCCTACATTCTCCACCCCCACCTCACTAAACCTGAACATACATGGATCAAAAATCGACCGGATCAGCGGGGATTGGCTGACTTTCGATCCATGTATGGCAACTGTGGTTGAACAAAAGTCAGTCTACCGATCAGTGCTGATCAGTGTATTCTGGTGGCAGGGAAGTCTCTCCGCTTTCAGAATACAAAGACACAGCGGGAGAATTCCCCCAGTTACCTCGAATGTGTGGACTGGGGAATAGAGTCGGTTTTTTCAATCAAAAAGCTTAAAGGCTAAGTTCACCTTTTTTTTCCTCTAAATTCCAGCCCCCTGTGTACCAATATAGCATCAATGTACCCCTTTTGCAAAAATAAAACAGCTTTCCATTTATTCTGCACACGCTTACCTCACCCTCTTCATGGCTGTTCAAAAACACTGATCTATTACTTCTGCCTTATTTCCTGGACAAACTTTAGGTCATGACACAGGAAGGAGTTGATCAGCTGATCTCATTAGCACACACTCTGCATCATCTACCCTCAGCTGGTCAACTCCTTCCTGTGTCATGACCTTTAGTCTGTCTAGGAAGTAAGGCAGAAGTAATGCATATGTGTTTTTGTAAACAGCCATGAAGAGTGAAGTAAGTTTGTGTAGAATAAGTGAAAAGCGGTTTTATTTTTGCAAAAGAAGCACATTAATGTTATATTGGTACATAGGGGAGCTGGAATTTAGAAAAAAAGGTGTATTTATACACACACACACACACACACACACGATAGACAGAATGGGTTGCTTTACAAGGTAAGAGTTCACATGTACTTTAAACAGGGTTGATAACGGTTAATGTTATCCTCCTACTCACATGTCAGTGTCCATGCCTAGCAGTTGACTAATCAGGCCTAAAGCACTGCATCATGGCAGGAGGTCATATGCCCCCCTTGAACCCGAAAAAATGTGGTTTTGACTATGGTTTGAGGGCAAGTGGAAAAAGTGCCTCAGGGATAGGCAAACAAGAAAGTTTCTAACATTGCCCTTAATGGGCAAGGTAATAGGGTCTCCTGAGAAATCCATAGGGTTGTATGTCAAAAATTGGACAAAGATGCAAAGTGTTATTCTTAGATGATGTCATATATATCTATATATCGTGTGGCTCTACAACTCATCCATATGGCCTGGTTGCTTAATAGGATTCTACTTCAGTTAGAATACAGACAATGCATAAAAGCTAACCAAAATGACCTGAACACTGGACAGTATCATATTATAATTCTAATTCTATTACACGCTACAGATGTAAAAAATTACATTTACGATGTGACCTGGCACATTCATAACATAATTATATTACAATTCATGTGGAGAGATGGACATTACACCTTACCAACAGAACCTGACCGCCGAACATAAACATAATTCAATTCATATATACTCTACACAGGCACAGAATACTTCACCTCCAAACATATCTGGACCACTGGACCTTGTCATAATAGAGTTGTATTAACATAATGTACAGTGCATCCGGAAAGTATTCACAGTGCTTCACTTTTTCCACATTTTGTTATGTTACAGCCTTATTCCAAAATGGATTAAATTCATTATTTTCCTCAAAATTCTACAAACAATACCCCAGAATGACAACGTAAAAGAAGTTTGTTTTTTATTAAATTTGCAAAGCTTTAAAAAAAAAAAAAAAAAAAATATCACAGGTACATAAGTATTCACAGCCTTTGCCATGACACTCAAAATTAAGCTCAGGTGCATCCTGTTTCCACTGATCATCCTTGAGAGATTTCTAAAACTTGGAGTCCATCTGTGGTAAACTCAGCTGATTGGACATGATTTGAAAAGGCACACATCTGTCTATAAAAAGGTCCCACAGTTAACAGTGCATGTCAGAGCACAAACCAAGCCACGAAGTCCAAGAAATTGTCTATAGACCTTCTAGACAGGATTGTATCAAGTCACAGATCTGGGGAAGGGTACAGAAAAATTTCTGCAGCATTGAAGGTTCCAATGAGCACAGTGGCCTCCATCATCCGTAAATGGAAGAAGTTTGGAACCACCAGGACTCTTCGTAGAGCGGGCCGCCTGGCCAAACTGAGCGATCGGGGGAGAAGGGCCTTAGTCACTCTGACAGAGCTCCAGTGTTTCTCTGTGGAGAGAGGAGAACCTTCTAGAAGAACAACCATCTCTGAAGCACTTCACCAATCAGGCCTGTATGGTAGAGTGGCCAGACGGAAGCCACTCCTCAGGAAAAGGCGCATGACAGCCTGCCTGGAGATCGCCAAAAGGCACCTGAAGGACGCTCAGACCATAATAAACAAAATTCTCTGGTCTGATGAAACAAAGATTGAACTCTTTGGCCTGAATGGCAAGCATCGTGTTTGGGGGAAACCAGGCACCGCTCATCACCTGGCCAATACCATCCCTACAGTGAAGCATGGTGGTGGCAGCAAACCTGCTCCAGAGTGCTCTGGAGCTCAGACTGTGGCAAAGGTTCATCTTCCAACAGGACAATGATCCTAGAACACAGCCAAGATAACAAAGGAGTGGCTACGGGACAACTCTGTGAATGTCCTTAATTGGCCAAGCCAGAGCCCAGAGTTGAACATCTCTGGAGAGATCTGAAAATGGCTGTGCACTGACTCCTATCCAATCTGATGGAGCTTGAGAGGTCCTGCAAAGAAGAATGGGAGAAACTGCCCAAAATTAGGTGTGCCAAGCTTGTAGCATCATACTCAAAAATACTTGAGGCTATAATTGGTGCCAAAGGTGCTTCAACAAAGTATTGAGCAAAGGCTGTGAATACTTATGTACTTGATTTTTTTCGTTTTTTATAAATTTGCAAAGATTTCTAACAAACTTCTTTCTCATTGTCATTATGGGGTATTGTTTGTAGAATTGTTTGTAGGAAAATAATGAATGTAATCCATTTTGGAATAAGGTTGTCACATAACAAATGTGGAAAAAGTGAAGCGCTGTGAATACTTTCCGGATGCACTGCAGATTCAACATCACCAACATGACCAGACCACTGAGCATAATCATAAAACACCTCTGTTACAATCAGTGTTAAGTTTGACTTTTGAGTAAAATGCCATTTTAGTTTTAGTCGTATTTTATTCTTTTGATTAAAATGCTGTTTTAGTTATATTTTAGTCATCCTGAATGGTTTTAGTTTTAGTCGTATTTTAGTTGACTAAAATCGAATGGGTTTTGTAAAATTGTAATGCATTATTTAAGCATTTCTCTAGACTTGCCAAACTCGTTATATACTCCTGAAGTAAACATCGAATAACATGTTATTATTTATGGCATTAAGGTTTGAACATGCACTACAGACACAGATTTAGCTGTTGTAATATATAACGTCTTTATAAATAAAACCAAGTTTCATAAGCAAACAAAAATATTGCTTTTTTGACAAACAGAAGTGCAACTTTAAAATATAAAAAAAATTAAAAAACTAAAAACCACACAACACTATTGGCTGTAATGCCATTGCACACATTATCTGATTATCTGAATATATTACCAACATTAAATATTAAGAAAAACAAAATAAGGAAAGCCTTCTTATTTAATTTTTTTTCCTTTCAGCAGCTTAGTAGATGCTAATCTAATGCTAATAGATGCTAATCTAATTTGGTATTGCAGTGTTAATTTTAATGTTCAATTTCGATTCAGTTTTAGTCGTAGTCTTTTGACTAAAATGTCATTTTAGTTTTAGTCAAATTTTCTTTTCTTAAACCAGAAAATATTTTATTGTGCAAAAATAAAAATTTTCAGAAAGGTACATCAATCAGAGATGACACTCGGAAATTAAAGAACATAAGACTATTATATACGTCATAAGAAAAGCTGTGCATTGGATTGGAATAAACAGTCTGCACAATATGTACGGTAACAAACACATTACCAAACATCAAACCAAAGAAACACAGAAAACATAGAAGGTTCTTCTCTAAAAGTGTGTACTGTCCAGTAATAAAGCATCCCTAACAATCAGTGTGAATATAAATCCCACAGCAGTATCCATTTTATTCCAAAATCCCCAATATCACGCTTGCCCTTAAGCCTGTAGGTAGGGCATACCTGGCTCTACTCCTGGATTCTCTAGCCATTCTTGCCAAAATTTGGTGAATTTACCTGACACATTTCTGTGTTGGTACACATTTTTTTTTCCTTATAAGTATGTAATTCCCCTGTTGTATCCATTGTTTAGATGTAGGGGCCAGGGCGGAGAGCCAATACCGTGCAATCAATTTCCTGGCTAGATAAAGCAACCTAGTCAGGGCAATATATGTAGAAGGGGGGGGGGGGGTATAGCTCCTCCACTAGGCCGCCAAGTAACTGGTTTTACCTGCAACTGTAGGTGATAAATACTATTAATGGTCGCAACAACTTCATTCCGATAGCGTACCAGCTTGGGGCATTTCCAGAGCAGGATCAAAGTACCCTGGTGTGGTTGACATTTCGGACACAAGGGGGAGTCTCTTCTACCCCACTTATGTAACTGTACAGGGGTTCTGTACACTCTGTGAAGGATAAATAAGTGTGACAGCTTTTGATCTGCAGAAACCAAGACTAGCCGACCACCTGCCAGTATCTGTTCCCAGCTATTTCCATCTATAGGGCCAACATCTGATTCCCATTTCTCCCTGCAGGGCAACAGATCTGGAGCTTGAATAAGGGCTAGCAGGCAGGCATACATGCGAGAAATGATTACCTTTTAATCTGGCGTATTAAATATAGAGGGAAGGAAATCCGAATCATCTAAAACGCAAAACAGAGAGTCTACCCTGTATTCTCATGGCATTTCGCAGCTGTATGTACAAGTAGTAACGGTTACATAACAAAAGGGAACTCTGCACACAACTGACTGAAGGACTTTGCCACCAGTCCATCAAACAGCTGGGACAGGTACTTTACTCCGGCTGCTTTCCATATAGAACGATTTAATAGTTTCTCTAATTCAGGATAGACTTATTACACCAGATAGGAGTACACTGCAGAAAACCCACAAATGCCCAGACGCCTCCTCAACTCTTTCCTGAGTCTCAAAAGCAAATGTACAGCCTGACACTTCGATGGGGCCTCCGGAAGTCCCATTTCCATTTGAGACATTGCAAAGTACTCCATTAGGGAATGGATCAGCAAAGTCCTGGAAGGGTCTGCTACCACTGACAAATCCCACCCTGTAAGCAGGTAAAAAATAGGTGAGGGACCTTGGAACAGCCATTCCGCCCTGGTCTTTTGGGGTATTGCAGTGTAGTTAATTTAACACATGCTACTCGCTTCTTCCATAAAAATGCTCTATATTGGGAATCTATGCGGTCAAACCAATATCTGGGTATCCAAACAGGTGCATTGTGAAGGATATATAGCAACTGGGGGGCCCACACCATTTTAATGAGATTAGCTCTGCCTTTAACACATAATGGCAGTTTGCACCAGCTGTCACGTTTAAGCTTAAAATTTTGCAAAAGTATCTCCTATCACTACAATTCCCAAATATTTAAAACAACTTACTACTTCCGCCTTAGTCATATTTTAATCATCTGAATTGTTTTTCTTTTTAGTCGACTAAAATAGTGTTAATTAAGTTGACCAAAATATTTGACAACAAAATTAACACTGGTTACAATCTATCCTGCTATAGAACAACCAGACCACTGAACTGATCATAATACAATTTTTTTAAGATACTAAGATATCAATATCAGACTTATACAAGTTCTTAGTTATTAAGCGCATGCATGGTTAGGCAAATTGCAGTTGCAGTGATGACTGAAACAAATCCTCTGGCAGTCAGGATGGCCTGCAAAAAAATGTATCAAAAAACATTTTTTTTTATAACGCATTATTTCCTTCAATTCCTGTCTTAAAGCACAACAGGAACCCAGAGGAAATCTCTTTAACCATTTGAAGTGTCGGGCATTTTTTAACTTTTTTTTTTTCTCTTTACACACAGTGACATCTGGACTTTTTGCTAGAAAATTACTTTTAATTTATAAACAATTACGCATACATTACTCATTTTCCTTTTACTCACTCGTTTCTTTGTAGAGATAGTATCAGCTCTCTTCCTTCTGCTTTAAGAATTACTTCTACATGTGCTGGGTGCTAAAAAACAAAATGCACATACAATAAATCCCTACAAGCATATTGCATTTACTGTAGTCCATACACTCTGAAGTATACAGTGCATCCGGAAAGTATTCACGCTTGACTTTTTCCACATTTTGTCATGTTACAGCCTTATTCCAAATTGGATTAAATTTATTATTTTCCTCAAAAAATCTACAAACAATACCCCATAATGAAAACGTGAAAGAAGTTTGTTTGAAATCTTTGCAAATTTATATATAAAAAAAGAAAAAAAAGGGAGAAAATCCCATGTACATAAGTATTCACAGCCTTTGCCATGACACTCAAACTTGAGCTAAGGTGCATCCCGTTTCCACTGATCATCCTTGAGATGTTTCTACAACTTGATTGAAGTCCACCTGTGGTAAATTCAGGTGATTGGACATGATTTGGAAACGCACATACCTGTCTATATAAAGGTCACACAATTAACAGTGCATGTCAGAGCAAAAACCAAGCCATGAAGTCCAAGGAATTGTCTGTAGACCTCCTAGACAGGATTGTATCGAGGCACAAATCTGGGGAAGGGTACAGAAAAAAAAATTCTCCAGCTTTGAAGATCCCAATGAGCACAGTGGCCTCAATCATCCGTAAATGGAAGAAGTTTGGAACCACCAGGACTCTTCCAAGAACAGGCCGCCCGGCCAAACTGAGCGATCGGGGGAGAAGGGCCTTAGTCAGCGAGGTGACCAAGAACCCAATGGTCATTTTGACAGAGCTCCAGCGTTTGTGTTGAGAGGAGAACCTTCCAGAAGAACAACCATCTCTGCAGCACTCCATCAATCAGGCCTGTATTGTAGAGCGGCCAGGCAGAAGCCAGGCCTCAGTAAAAAGGCACGACAGCCTGCCTGGAGTTAGCCAAAAGGCACCTGAAGGACTCTCGGACCATCGGAAACAAAATTCTCTGGTTTGATGAAACAAAGATTGAACTCTTGGTCTGAATGGCAAACGTCAAGTCTGGAGGAAACCAGACACTGCTCATCTCCTGGCCAATACCATCCCTATAGTGAAGCATGGTGGTGGCAGCATCATGCTGTGGGGATGTTTTTCAGCGGCAGCAGCTGGGAGACTAGTCAGGATGAAGGGAATAATGAATGCAGCAATGTCCAGAGACATCCTTGATGAAAACCTGCTCCAGAGCGATCTGGACCTTAGACTGGGACGAAGGTTCATCTTCCAACAGGACAACCAGGGCTGTGTTTTGGCCTAGGCCGACAAGGCCTAGGCCTAGGGCGGCACTTTGCGGGGGGGCGGCAAAAAGGGCCGCCCCCCCCGCATGAGAAAAAGCTCCCCCACCCGTCTTGCCGATTCCTGGCTCCCGCTGCCGCCTCCCGCACACATGCAGCCCACGGCGGCCGGTGTTCTGCTCTTGGCAAGACACCGGCTTTCTGTAGCAGCGCCACTGTGTATGGGCGTGCTTGGCAGAGGGTGAGGGCGTGTATCTCATGCCCCCTACTCTCTGACAAGCACGCCCATACACCGCGGCGCCGCTACAGAAAGCCGGTAGCCGTGGGCTGCAAGTGTGCGGGAGGCGGCAGCAGCAGCCGGTAATCGGCAAGACGGGTGGGGGGGCTTTTTCTCATGCGGGGGGGCGGCGTGTGTCACTCGCGCCCCCATTAGCAGCAGGTGACAGGTGGAGCCTTAAGCTCCGCCTCCCCTCCCCTGCACTGCTTTCCTGCAGTGAATCGTCTCCTCGGCCCTGGGGCGGGATCTGGCTGTGACGTCAGGAGGAGGAGAGAGAGGAGCACGAGGGAAACCCCAGGACAGCAGGTACAATGATTGAATAAATTATATCAGTGTTATGGGCACTGGCAGTGGCAGCATTTGATGGGCACAGTGTTAGCATTTGATGGGCACAGTGGCAGCATTTGATGGGCACAGTGGCAGCATTTGATGGGCACAGTGGCAGCATTTGATGGGCACAGTGGCAGCATTTGATGGGCACAGTGGCTACGTTTGATGGGCACAGTGGCTACGTTTGATGGGCACAGTGGCAGCATTTGATGGGTACAGTGGCTGCAATTGATGGGCACAGTGGCTGCAATTGATGGGCACAATGGCTGCGTTTGAGGGCACAGTGGCTGCAATTGATGGGCACAGTGGCTGCAATTGATGGGCACAGTGGCTGCAATTGATGGGCACAGTGGCTGCGTTTGATGGGCACAGTGGCTGCGTTTGATGGCACAGTGGCTGCGTTTGATGGCACAGTGGCTGCGTTTGAGGGGGCACAGTGAGGCTGCAATTGATGGGCACAGTGAGACCCCCCCCCCGTGATAGCATTAAAACTCAGCAGCTACAAATACTGTAGCTGCTGACTTTTAATATTAGAACACTTACCTGTCCAGGGATCCAGAGATGTCGACACCTCAGCCGATTTTCGGATTGGCTCTCGGGTTTTGCCACTATCATTCATGGTAAGGGAAACCGACCGGTTCCCTACTGCACATGTGCGAAGCGCGTTGCACTTTCTGATTGGCCCAGTGGAGGAAGGAGGAGGGGGGGCAAACTTCAGAGGGGACAGCGCAGTCTCCCGGAAGGGGGGGAAGGGTACCTGTCAGAAACAGGTGCCCGTTCCCCCCTGAAAGGTGCCAAATAAGCCTAAAGAGGAAGGGGTGTGGTTTACAGATGATAGGGTGGGTCTTAAACAGGAAGGGGTGTGGCCTCGGCAGGATGGGGTGGGTCGTATTTAAATTAGGGAGGTGCATGCGTTTAGTCAGGCCTAGGGCAGCACAAAACCTAAATACACCACTGAGGACGACGACTATGAGCACACAGCCAAGATAACAAAGGAGTAGCTACGGGAAAACTTTGTGAATGTTCTTGAGTGGACCAGCAAGAGCCCAGACTGGAACCCTATTAAACATCTCTGGAGATGGCTGTGTACCATGCTCTCCATCCAACCTGATCGAGCTTGAGAGGTCCCGCAAAGAGGAATGGGGAAAAATGGCCAAAAATAAGTGTGCCAAGCTTGTAGCTTCATACTCAAAAAGACTTGAGGCTGTAATTGGTTCCAAAGATGCTTCAACAAAGTATAGAGCAAAGGCTGTGTGAATTCTTACATACATGTGATTTTTTTAATTTTTAATAAATTTGCAAAGATTTCAAACAAACTTCTTTCACATTGTTATTATGGGGTATTGTTTGTAGAAGTTGAGGAAAATAATGAATTTAATCCATTTTGGAAGAAGGCTGTAACATAACAAAATGTGTAAAAAGTGAAGCGCTGTGAATATTTTCCAGGTGCACTGTATATATGATTAAGACAAAAAAAAAACCCTCTTTCATGATGTTTTTACATTTTTTACATTATGTTGCAGCCATGATGAAGGAGGTTTTATTTTATTTTTTTATCTAAATTTTTATTAGGTTTTCAACAGAGAGCATGTACAATTATGAGTACGATAACAATCAAATGAAACATGTTTGCAAACCAAGGAAATTGGTATAGATGATATTCAATACAGAATAGGTTGCAAAAATAAGTTATGAATCTATAATGAACAAGCAGCATGCTTTACTCATCTGGGTATTGAGTAAAAGAGGAAAAGAAAAAAGGAAAAAGAAAGAAATAGAGTGGAAAGGCAGGAATCTAGTGAAGGAGGGGAAGTAGCTGCAACATAGGAGACTTACTGAATTTAAGTTACAAGTGCAGTCGACCTTGCTGGGTTTGGTATCACAGCTTATATTATGACAGGGAAGCCTAGTACAAAGGTGGAGAGACATAAAGTTTGGTTAGGGGGCCCTAGCATCAGCAAGCCAGGGAGACTAGTCTAAGAGGAATTTTAGCATGGTTAGATTGGCTTTGGCGAACACGTGTTCCAGGTGCATGTGCTGGTTGACAGTGGCTATAGCTTGTTGAAGGGTTGGAAGGGTACTGCTTTTCCATTAACGGCTATGATTAGGCGAGCAGCAGTAAGGATGTGTGTCAGAATAGCAATATGGGAATGTCTAGGCCAATCCTCTAAACCCAAGCCCAGCAAGGCCAGCCACGGCAGTAAGATTTCTCTTGTACCAGCAATATCATTCAAAGACTGAATGTCTGTCCAGAATTGTGCGAGACCTGAGCATGTTCACTATATGTGAGTAGTTGTCCCTTGCCTGCCACAGTTCCGCCAGCAAAAAGGTGAAGTTGATGAAAAAAACATTGCGAGCTTCTGCGGGGTATGATACCACTGTTCAAAAGGAGTTTCTGTGATGATTTCCAGTGGGAAAGACATTTGGGAGTACTTCAGTGTGGTGTGAGATGCCACTGGTTCAAGTCTGCGCAAAAGTGGAGGTGTTGTTCCCATTTCACCATGTACGAAAGCTTTTGTTGAGGCGCTGCTCCATTTAGTAAGTGGTAAAAGTATGAAGTTCCTTTATATGAGGGCGGTGGATGGTCATACAAGCGGAGAATGTCCGAGGGGAGAGTATTGGATGACCACAGTAATTTATTCAGAATGTGTCTGATTCGGAGGTACTTGTAAAAGTCCAGATTGGGGACTGCATATTTGTGTGCAGAGCTTGGAAAGAGTGTATGCATTGATTGTTGAGGCGGTCCCCTATGGAGGCAATTCCCAGAGCCTCCCATGAATCAAGGGACAAACCTTCAATTAAGAGACCTAGAGCCGAGATAGGGAGGGAGGAAAGGATGTGCCTAGGGATGCCATTTGCTTGTTGAGAGATGGATCTCCAAATTTTAATAATCGCATTCACCAAGCAGAGAAAGAAGAGAGGAGTGTTGCCCTGGAGCCGTATGGCAGCTAGCAAGGAATTTGTTGGGAATTTGAAGGCTGTTTCCACAATTTGTACGCATGCTAGGCGGGAATCGGATGACCAGCAATGAGCGGTTTGTGTCAGTAATATGGCCTTGTAGTAGGTTTTAAATGTTCTGTACTCCCATTCTTGCATATTTTGCAGGTGTGGATGAAGAAGGATTTATTTAGCCTCCATAAATGTTGGTTTATGCACTTTATTAATGTTTGGGATAAAATCCCACTTTTTTTACTCCAAAACTCCACTGTGGCGCTTTGATACTCTCAGGGCCGTCTTTAACGCAGGGCAAATGAGGGCTTTGCAGAGTGCACAGAGGACACGGGAGGCTGTATTCCTGAGCTAGCCAGCAGGGGGCAGGGCCGGGAGCTCCACTGACGCTCTTACCCCACCTCATGCAGCCTGCATGCTCGGAACAGGGCGCCTGTAGTGAGAGCAGTGATCGGAGTGGGAGCGTCTGTGCAGCTCCCGGCCCCGCCCCCTCTATACTGGCTGGGGAATACAGAGGTCCAGGGACGGGGTCGGGAGCTCCACTGATGCTCTAACCCCGCCCCCATGCCTGTATGCTCAGGGGGGAGCAGTTGTAGCGAGAGCAGGGCGCGGAATCCCCGCCCCCGACCTCTGGCTGTATGCAGTTTGCTTGGATGGCCAGGTATGTCCTTACACCCATAAAATGCCTGACTGCTGAAACCCTGAATTGTGTTATTCAACTGTAAAGCTGTGCACTGCTGAAAGTTCTCTGACCATCTCCTGTATTTTTTCTGTAATCTCTGATTTTCACCTGTAGCATGTCCGCAGTCTCCGATTGTCACTTGTAGTATGTCCACAGTCTCTGATTGTCACCTGTAGTATGTCCACAGTCTCTGATTGTCACCTGTAGTATGTCCACAGTCTCTGATTGTCTCCTGTAGCATGTCAGCAGTCTTTGATTGTCTCCTGTAGCATGTCAGCAGTCTTTGATGCTTTCCTGCAGTATATTTGCAGTCTCTGACCCTCTCCTGTAGTAGGTGTATTAATGTGCCGCTTTACTTGCTTAATTATTTGGGATTGATCCCATGCTCAGTGAGTGGTAATGATGTGCATTAACCTGTAGCAACCAGTGAACAGTATTAATCTGCTGTAATCTCTAGCAACTAGTGAGTGGTAATGATGTGCTGTACCCCCTAGCAACCAATAATTGAGCGCTAATAATGTGCAGTAACCTCTAGCAACCAATCGGCCAGCAGAAATTATGTGTTGTAACCTCTAGCAACCAGCAAGTGAGCGGTAAGGATAGGCTGTAACCTCTGGCAACAAATTGCAATCGCTGCGTGATCTGCTGCAGTAAACTGGTTTTGAGTCCACCTGCTATTTTTTGTATGTCTCAGAATGGAGGGGGCCCCCCCAAGAAAATGTTTGCCCAGGACCCAATCAATATCAAAGACGGCCCTGGATACTCTGACCTTGCTTTTATCTACTGGTCTCCTGTAACTGCATAGGCAGTTTTTGTGCAAGACAAACAAAGATTTTTCAGCACACTTACCTGCAAAACAACCATATTTGTCCCTGTCTAACAATTCACGTTAAAATAGAGGGTTTGGTTTGCAGTCATTTGCAAATATATGCATAAGCCACAGTGCCCACATCAAGGCTCCTCTGTGTACTGCGGTCCTAACTCTATAATTTTCAGAGTCTCCCAAGTTGGAGCACATAGTGAATAGATTAAAGTGGCAGTAAAGCCACGTTTTGAAAACTTGCTGACAGCCAGGATATTTATGATGCCTTGCATGCGCAGCGATGTGACTCCTGTGCACATGCATGGGAGTGACGTCATCGCGGTCCAGTAATTCAATTGGCTGAAGACAGGGAACCCAGAAGGAAGACTGGGTGAAGATGGACCCTCCAGATCAATCACACCGCAGCGCTGGCGGGCTTCTTTGACAGGCAAGTCTGCCATAATGTGCTAAATATGCTGTGCATACTAGCACATTATGGTATATACCTGCAGGGGGGCCCTAAAAAGGACTTTTCTATTTAAATTTACTATTTAGGACTTTAAATGCAGGTTTGCCTGGAGGGAGCCCATCCATCCTTAAAAAGGCACAGGGATACACTGGACGCCCAGAAAAAGCACAATGGCAGCTGAAGGCAACCAGTGCATCACCACATCCAATTTAACCAACTGTACAAAAAAGTGGCACACCAACCTATAATTAGCCTTTGCAGTAAGGTGTACATGTGGCTTACACATATATTTTCAAATGTGTGCAACCAAAACTCTTTGTTTTTAACATGAATTGTTAGTCAATTTGGTTGTTTTGCAGACTAGCTGGTAAGTGGGCTGGGAAATCTTTGTTTGTGATGTGCGTTGCCCTTCCATGTGCACATTAGTGTAAAGACTAATTATAGGTTGGGGTGGTTGCCACTTTTTATAGAGCTGATTGAGTTGGATGTGGTGATGCACTGGATGCCTTCAGCTGCCATTCTGCTTTTGCTGGGCATCCCGAGCATCCCAAGGGCCTGGTATGCTCCTGGAGGGGGAACCCATGCTGGTTTTTTATTTAAAATTTGGCGCGGAGTTCCCCCTAAAGATTCATACCAAACACAGTGCCGGGCATTGGCGGGGATCCAAGTCGGATCCCCGTTCATTGAAAGTCGGACACATGCCGGCTTCATGTCGCAGGGCAAAGTCGGATCCAAAGTAGGACGGCTGTCGTGTCGCACCAGTGTGAACCCAGCCTTAGGGTCTAATCTTCTATTAACTTATCTAAAACCAAAGAACAAATGTTGCCTTTACATACACTTTAAATTCATTTATTTTTGAACTGTGGACTATGGCATCTGTCTACCCATCAATTCAGGTTTACTCACCTTCAAGTTGTTATTTTCTTTGCTTTGGGATGTCAACCAGCGTGGTTCAGTCACTTCAGAATGTAACAAGATCTTTTCAAGAAAACTGGAATGCTTACTGGCGGCTGTGATCAAGAAGATGAAAAGAAAAAAACTTATTTCCCTGGACACAAAGACACAGATACAGATTTTCTTTCTGAAAATATTACAGAGGCAGTAAAGCAATGGCATTATAATAGTTTGAATATCCTCTTATAAAGTATAATCAGTAAATAAACTTTAAAAGCACTTGCTGACCTCTGTAGCTTAGCTATAGCCACTGTGAAGCAATTACTCCTAAAAGTTTAAAAAAGAGAAAAAAACACGCTATAGGTGATATAAGAGTCCAAATTGAAAAGTCCCATATAGCATAAAATGAATAGTCCCAATGGTAGTTCAAACAAGAAGGATCAATGGGTGATAAACTTCTTCCAAAGGAAACAGTAATAATAGACACAATCAGCGGAACACTCCAACATATATTGCGCTTACCAGAAGTAAGGCTTTAAAGGGCAAGTGGCTTAAACCCAGCCTGGGCCTTTGGATGTACACTCCAGGTGAAGCAGGAAGGGTGCCCTCGTCCCGTGTATCCACAGATATAATACAAAAGAATATAACAAAAATATAGCGTATGCACCTAGATTATATTTATTAATAAATATCAGTTCATGACGGCGGTGTACAAAGTATTGTAATTAATAGCAGATCACTACATGCTAGTGCAATATAGAAATAGCCCACTTTGAGAAAGAGCCCCAGTTGCAAATGTGCCCCCTGCGGGGGGGGCATTTGCAACTGGGGCTCTTTCTCAAAGTGGGCTATTTCTATAAGTGGAAGCACTTCTGACTCTGCACTCATCTGAAGATTTCTTTTCTGTCTCTTCACAGCCGAGTCTGGACAGAGAGGGCAAGACGATGTACACCATTCCGGTCGGGAGTGTGGCTGGGATCGTAATACATCTGCCTTTCTTTGCTTATTTGTCTGGTAAGGGGACAATCCCGAAGGTCCGTTTAATATCTATGCTTTGGTGTTGGTTCCCGTTTTTCCACTATATCTGCATACGAGGGTCTGCCCTCTGGTAAGCAGCTCGCACTATTAGCTGTCCCAGCACCTGGTGGGAGTTCTTTTTCACAATCCTTCACTTATTTTGGAGTGCTTTACACATGCCGACTGTCCAATTATATCTGGTAAGCAGATTTTGGAAGTCGTTGCAATTTACACTTATATTATTTACTTTCACCTTAAAAATATTTTTTTCACTTATGTTTGCATGATTGCATGACACCCACCCCAATGTCCTAGCTAATTAGCGCAGGATTTCATATGATCACACATGATTTGAGGGTATTTGAGTGTCACTTTCTCTTTCTGGTGTGGCGTATTTTCTAAAACAATATTACGCTATATTTTTGTTATATTCTTTTGTATTATATCTGTGGATACACGGGACGAGGGCGCCCTTCCTGCTTCACCTGGAGTGTACATCCAAAGGCCCAGGCTGGGTTTAAGCCACTCGCCCTTTAAAGCCTTACTTCTGGTAAGCGCAATATATGTTGGAGTGTTCCGCTGATTGTGTCTAGTATTACTGTTTCCTTTGGAAGAAGTTTATCACCCATTGATCCTTCTTGTTTGAACTACCATTGGGACTATTCATTTTATGCTATATGGGACTTTTCAATTTGGACTCTTATATCACCTATAGCGCGGTTTTTTCTCTTTTTTAATTTGATTTGGTGGGCTACACCAAAGCTTGTTCTTTTTCTTCTTTTTTCCTTCTAAGCGCAGTTTTTTTCTCTTTATACTCCTAAAAGTTTACATTAGAAGCAATAGTAATTCAAGTAATTTTCTCAACCAGGTGATCTCTTTTCTCTCTCTTTCTGTGAACCTGATCTTTGTTTATATTAGAGATTGGAAGGCTGGCAGACTCGAAGGTCACTGCCGTGAGGGTAAAGTGGTTGGCTCTGTTCTGCCGTGACCTGAAAGTCACATGACCATAGGCGTGCGCAGGGGGTGTGCCCAGTGTGCCTGGGCACACCCTAATCACTACATGTGGTGCCAATTCTCCCTGGGGGGGGGGGGGGGGGCACAGATAAAAGGGGAAGAGAAAGCAAAAAAAAAAAAAAAAAAAGGGGGGGGGGACTAAAAGAGGGGGTGGACTCTCTCCGGAAGAGATCACCCCACAGGACTCATCTCACCATCAGGTGTTCCAAGAGACTATGGAGATTGAGAAGCAAGTGGTGTCTGATCCCTATAAAAGAAATAGGGAGTCCAGATCTTCCAATATTTGTCTTCCTGTTCCTTCAACGTCATGGTGAGATTTTCCATAACCTGAATTGGGGGTGATTTAGGGGCGTGGAGTCTCTTTTTTTCTACTCTCTTATTTTTAATGAATCTGTATTTTTTTCTCAAGAGTTAATATTTTTGCACAACCTGGAATAGCTCTTTTTGTTTAGAGTTCTCAACATTATGTGTTGATAATACTACTGATTAGGGTTGTCCCGATACCACTTTTTTAGGACCGAGTACAAGTACCGATACTTTTTTTCAAGTACTCGCCGATACCGATTACCGATACTTTTTTTTTATGTCACGTGACAGTTTTTTTTTGTGTTTTTTTTAACAATGCTTTCTTTTTTTTCGGGGGGGGGGGGGGGGGGGGAGGGGTGAACGGTGTCTGTGTGTTTTTTTTTTAATTAACAATTTTTATTTTTTACAATAATAATTTTTTTATTCATTTTTGCAATATGTTTTTTTTTTTTTTTTAAATCAGCCCTGTTGGGGGGTTTTGGTGAGATATCAGGGGTCTTAACATACCCCTGATATCTCCCCCTTGAGACAGAGAAAGAGACCGAGGATAGAGATTCCCCAGTCCCTTTCTCTGCAGCCTCAGCTGCACTGAGAATGAATGGAGAGAAGTCAGCGGCTCCTCTCCATTCATAAACTGACACATTGTAATCACAGGAGATTACAATGTATCAGTTATATGAATGGACAGAGTCAGCTGACTCTGTCCATTCACAAAGGAAGGAGGAGGGGGACGGCGGACCGGAGGGGACAGCGGAGAGGCAGAGGAACGGAGGAACGGAACGGAGGGGGACAGAGAAGGAGAGGGGGACAGGGAACGGAACGGAGGGGACAGCGGAGAGGCAGAGGAACGGAGGAACGGAACGGAGGGGGACAGAGAAGGAGAGGGGGACAGGGAACGGAACGGAGGGGACAGCGGAGAGGCAGAGGAACGGAGGAACGGAACGGAGGGGGACAGATAAGGAGAGGGGGACAGAGGAACAGAACGGAACGGAGGGGACAGCGGAGAGGCAGAGGAACGGAGGAACGGAACGGAGGGGACAGAGAAGGAGAGGGGGACGGAGGAACGGAACGGAGGGAGACAGAGGAGAGGGGGACAGAGGAACAGAGGGGGCATGGAGGAGGATGCAGTGACAGTCAGCGGTGATCGCGTGGGGAAGTTACAAGCACCGATCACCGCTGTATGTCACTGAAAGCCGCGGGGGGAATCTTGTAACTCCCCCACACGCCGATCACCGCTGACTGTCATAGTATCGGCGGAAGCATCGGGAGCATTTGCCCGAGTACAAGTACTTGGGCAAATGCTCGGTATCGGTGCCGATACCGATACTAGTATCGGTATCGGGACAACCCTACTACTGATATAAAATCAAAACTAACAAAATCTCAAAATAGAACTTGGCAAACCTAAACAATTCACATCTAGAACTAGTGTCATAATGTACTGTATATGGAGGCTTAGGGCAGATTCTGGCACATGCTGCTTACAGAAAGATATTGAAACACTTCTTCATTAAACAGAGCTGTCCTGAAAACCAAGTTCATATGAACAATTATTTCCATGAGACCTATTGAAAATATAAAGCAATGTGATATTAAACAGTGCCGGACATATGACAATATTGGCAGGGTGCCAGTTGGCCGACTCTATGATAATAAAGTATTTCATCTCCAGCACACTTCTATGCAAAACAACATAATATGGTTCCTTTACAGACGCACAGAAGACGATCCCAGTGGTAGGCTCAGTAAAGGTTTCTGTGAATGCAGTCTATTGATTCTAGAGACCTGGTCCTAACCCAATGGCATTGTTCAGAGCAAGTTCACTTGAAAAAAGCCTCGCCCTCTCTATAGGCCTTAATTTCAACCCAAAATCCTCCTCCAACCAGATTCCTATTTATTATTCCTATAACCACTTCAGATCCAGAAAGTTTTACCCTCTCTATGACCAGGCCATTTTCTGCTCTACCTTAACTGGTTATTGTAAGGTCATGCAATACTGTACCCAAACAAGATTTATATCATTTTTTCCACACAAATAGAGCTTTCTTTTGTAGTATTTGATCACCACTGGGTTTTTTTATTTCTTTTATATCTAAATAAAAAAATTTAAAAAAAAGAGCCAACATTTTGGGGGAAAAAAAAGCACAATTTTTTTTTCACTTTCTGCTACAAAACACACACACACACACACATAAAAAAAAATATTAAATCAAATGTCTTCATAAATTTAAGTCAAAATGTATTCTGTTGCATTTCTTTGGTAAAAAAAATAAATAAAATCTCAATAGGTGTATATTGATTGGTTTACATGAAAGTTATAGCGTCTACAAATTATAGTATATACTGCACACTGGAATGTTTTTTTTTTTTTTATTACTACTAATGGTGGTGATTAGCGACTTATAATGGAAGTGCGATAGTACGGGGGGAAATCTGACACTAACAGATGCTGGGGGGAGAACTGACTGCCACTGACATCACCAGGGACACCAATACAGTGCTCAGTGCTACAATTTGCACTGTTACTATACTAATGACACTGGCTGGGAAGGGGGTTAACAGCTAGGGGAAATCAAGGGGTTAAATTGGGTAAATGTGTGCCAGTTTTTGAGGGAAAAAAAAAAATGCCACATTGCTGCGGTTAGTAGAGAGCCGTGTTGTTATTTACCTACACAGGGCACTTTTCTGTCATTCGCTCCGCCGATCGGCAGACAAATCATTGGGCGGGACCCGCTGATCGTTGTGTGCTGAAGTGAACGACAGCACAGCAGCACAGCCAGGGAGGCGGTTGCCCACGCACGCCCTCTACCCGGAAATACTGGATCACGTACTATTGACTTCTATGGGAACGCATCTGAATCGCACATCGGATCCATTTTGAACACAAATTTGATAGAAAAAGAAATGGCATGGGGTCCCCCCCAAAGGTTCTGGAATGGATTTTGAGGGGAACCCCAACGCCAAAATTAAAAAAAAAATAAAATCAAATAAAAAAATGGCATGCCCCCTCCCATCCATACCAGACCCTTACTTGAGCATGCAGCCTGGCCAGGAAAAGGGGGGGGGGGAGAGGAGCGAGTTCCGCCTCACCTCCTGAACCATACCAGGCCACATGCTCTCAACATGGGGGGGTGCACCCCATGTTGATGAGGATAAGGGTCTCTTCCCCACAACCCTGGCTAGTGGTTGTGGGGGGTCTGTGGGCAGGGGGCTTATCGGAATCTGGAAGCCCCCCTTTAACAAGGAGGGCCCCCGGATCCCAGCCCCCCATGTGAATGAGTATGGGGTACATTGTACCCCTACTTATTCACCAAAAAAAAGTGTCAAGAAGAAATAAAAAAAAAAAAAAAAAACACAGACACAGTTTTTGACAATTCCTTTATTAAAAAAACAATGTCCCCGGGTGTAGATCTCTCTTCAATCACAACGCCTGCCACCACCGCTGACACGAAAAAATAAAAATCTTTGCTCGTGCCGAAGGCTCCCGCCGTCTGTCTGCTCTGCCATCTGACTGTTCTTAACAGCTTCCATACCAGACCTACTCTGGCACTCCTCTCCTACATGTAAAAGTCATAATTTTTTTGCTAGAAAATTACTCAGAACCCCCAAACATAATATATATATTTTTTTAGCAGAGACTCTAGGGAATACAATGGCAATCGATGCAACTTTTTACGTCACACGGTATTGGTGTAGGAAATTTTCAAGCACTTTTTATGGGGAAAAAACTGTTTCATGAAACAAAAAAAAAACAGTAAAAAGTTAGCCCAATTTTTTTGCATAATGTGAAAGATGATGTTACGCAGAGTAAATAGATATCTAGCATGTCACGCTTTAAAATTGCGCACACTCTGGAATGGCACCACCTTTGTTACTTAAAAATCTCTATAGGCGACGCTTTAAATTTTTTTACAGGTTACCAGTTTAGAGTTGCAGAGGAGGTCCTGGACTAGAACTGTTGCTCTTGCTCTAACGCACGCGACAATACCTCACATATGTAATTTGAACTCCATTTATATATGTGAGCGCGACTTATGTATGCATTCGCTTCTGTGCGTGGGACCCCGGGGACGGGGGCGCTTTAAATTTTTTTTTTTATGGTTTATTTTACCTTTATTTGTTCACTTTCTCTTTAATTTTTTTTTTTATCACTTTTATTCCTATTACAAGTAATGTAAACATCTCTTGTAATAGGAATAGTGCTTAACAGGTCCTCTTTATGGAGAGATCTGGGGTCTATAAGACTCCACATCTCTCCTTCAGGCTGGAAAGACCAAGATAAAAAAAAAAAAAAAATTACCTGTCTCGGCCTTTCCAGCCGAGTCCCCGGCATTGTTTACATCCAGGGACAACGTCACGCCAGGCCTTCCGAGTGTCATAGAGATGACTGGGGACCATCTGGTCACCAGAAATCTTTTAATCAACTTTCGACGGCGACCAGCATCATTCATATCATTCAGATATCACCACTCAAAGTCCAGGACGTCATATGACGTCCTTGGGCTGGAAGTGGTTAAATAGCTAAGGGCCATATGACGTCCTGGACTTTGTGATGTCACTGATCTAGCTAATGTTAAAGATGCCGGTGCCCATCGGCTCCCAAAATTCGCATCTAAAGCGCTTCTAAATCGTAGCTGAACAGCTGCCTAGGAAATTTGCAGTGAAAAGGGAGGGGAAATTTGCACCGGACATGTGTGAATCTAGCCTAACTCTCTCCAAAATGAAAAAATTAATTGTGCCTTTAGTTGTACTATAACAAACAAGTAGGTCATGCCTTCGTTTTCGGCCTATGTCTTCTAAAAGCAGCAGCCTGGTACTGAGAGGCACAGGGCTGGTATCACTATGGAGGGGGTAATCTAGCCCGTTTAGTCAGCTTATCTAAATAAATCTGGGCACTTCACACATAAGGGAGAGCCACATTTAGCTGCAGCGATATTTCATTCAAAAAGGACACTGAGTAGGAGTCAGGGAGGCCATGACAGGTGTGACTATGCAGAGCTTTCAGAGACTTTCCCCTGGAGATTGTGTGCGGATGTGTAAATGGGCCCGGTCTGTTCTCCGTCCTCCCACACTCACTGTGTGAATTCTTCGTCTTCCTTTCTAAATATAGTGTGCTATATATTACACCCAGGAACACTCAGCCACTGCCTGCCCAATTATATATACACAAATGCTCTGAGGCCAGTACACGTGTCTGAAAACTATGTCCACGCTCAATATTTAATAAAACCATGCACTGAGCAAGTGCAAACAGCCAATCACTCACAGCCACCAATCAGAATGAATCTGTTTATAGCTCATCAGTAAACTAGCATGTAGTGATTTGCTATTAATTACAATACTTTGTACACCGCCGTCATGAACTGATATTTATTAATAAATATAATCTAGGTGCAAAATAGGTGTGCCATGCATTAAAGGCTTAGTTACCTTTACCAAAAAACTACCTATGGAGATAAGAAGCATCTGTAGATAAAATCACTGTGCAGCTTTGACCACAGTTGAATATTGCCCTTGCTATAGGTGTAGGCCTATTTAGGTAACTCAAGAAGCCTGACTGAAAAACTCTCAGGACATTGCTAAAAGAGGCCTAGCTATAACTGTTCATCGTAGGAGTGAGCTCTCAAACGCTGAGCTCAGAACTACTGCGTTAGGTGACAAAAAGTGCAAGTGATGGGGTTTGAATCAGGGGAAAGAGTTCACTGCTGTGATGGTGAAGGTGAACAGTAACAGCTAGGCCTCTCTTAGCAATGTCCTGAGAGTTTCCCAGTCAGGTTTCATGAGGTACAGCACTTAAAAGGCCTAAACGTATGGCAAAGACATTATTCAACTTTGGTCAAAGATGCACAGCTTGTGTTTATCTAGGTGACATCTCTTATCTGCATAGGCAGTTTTTTTGGTAAAAGTGAACTATGCCTTTAACCCCACTGCTATAGAATAGCTTTTAGCTAAACAGTAAAGACAGATTGCTGACAGCTGGTTTTGGCTGTAAATTACTGTACATTACTGCTGTCTGCATCTATTCATTTAGCATGCATACTGTACATCTGGGTCAGTGTTTGATTGTGAGCTCTGCGTCTAGATTGTAAGCTCTGCTGATGACAGGGAGTGATGCGGCCAGTGTCCCGAGTTACCAGGGCTGTGTTGTCAATGTGGCCAATTGAGACAGCCACCTCAGGTGACACTCATGGAGGCACAATAGAGGGGTGGCACTTAGTCCAGAGTGTCCATACCTGACACTCCATCCTCAGTGCACGTTCAGCCTTGTGTATGTTTAGGTCCCGGGCTGCACAGTGGCATTGGCTGTTATGGTGCAGGCCCTGCACCATAACAGTCAATGATGCTGTGCAACCTGACTGCCTGCGTTACCAACCAATGACACTGTGTGGCCTGGCCGCCTGCATCCTAGCAACTGAAGACAATATGTGCCCTGGCCGCAAGTATCCTAGCAACAAATGACACAGTGCAGCCCAGCCACCAGCATCCTAACACCCAATGATGCTGTTCACCACAGCCACCAATGACACTGTGTACCGTGGCCACCAGTGTCCTGGCAACCAATGACACTGTGCAGGCCATCTGCTGGCATCCTACCAAAGACTCTGTGCTGCCTGGCCGCCATCATTCTAGTAACTAACCATTGAAGGTTGGTGGGGGGCAGCAAAAACAGCGCTGCAATATTTTCCTTGAAAAAGTGCTGTGCCTAGCACAAAATGTGTCAGTTAGAACTCTTGCTGCCTGTTTTAATAAAAGAAGAATATTATTTTGCATCTCAGTGTGTGGTGTTCCTGTTGCTGGTACAATTGATTGTTTTGGTGGAGACAAACTGAGCCAGCCCCTGAGCTGTAACGATGAAGTGGGGAGCTGATCTTACCTTTAGCATCATGTGGTATGTTTTCTAGCAATGGAAAATGTTAGTTTAAAGTGGTTGTAAACCCTTCTATATTTATACCCAGTGAAGTGACTGTCCTCAGGTGATACACAGAGTGGAAGCAAATCCTCCTACATAAGTTGTACCTGTTTATCTGCAGTTTTCTCTTCTCAGCCCCCCCAGCTGGAGATCCCTCCCCTTTCCCCTTTTTTCTCTTGGTGTAAGGAAAACTTGTCAGAAGTGACTTATGCTGATAGCAGAGGACAGGAATTACACTTATGCCGCGTACACACGGTCGGACTTTTCGTCTACAAAAGTCAGACAGCCTGTCCGACAGACTTCCGGCAGACTTTCGGCGGACTTGCGGCGGACTTGCGGCATACTTTCTAACGAACGGACTTGCCTACACACGACCACACAAAAGTCCGACGGATTCGTACGTGATGACGTACACCGGACTAAAATAAGGAAGTTCATAGCCAGTAGCCAATAGGTGCCCTAGCGTGGCTTTTTGTCCGTCGGACTAGCACACAGACGAGCGGATTTCGGGGTCCGTCGTAGTTACGACGTAAAGATTTGAAGCATGTTTCAAATCTAAAGTACGTCGGATTTGAGGCTAAAAAAGTACGTTGAAAGTCCGGAGAAGCCCACACACGATCGGATTACCAGCCAGCTTTAGTCCGTCAGCGTCCGTTGGACTTTTGTAGACGAAAAGTCCGACCGTGTGTACGCGGCATTAGTGCTTTTAAAGTGGTTGTAAACTCTGTTACACCACTTGTACCTACAGGTAAGCCTATAATAAGGCTTACCTGTAGGTACTGTAAATATCTCCTAAACTTGCACAATTTAGGAGATATTCACTATATACGCTGCTGCCGAAGTCATTGGCGCATGCGCACTGAAGAAACGGACCGTGCGCACGTGGAAGTGATATATTTTACAAGTAATTATATAGTCAGAGTCTCTCAAACATTTTATAGGGCTGTACAGTACAGGACACAGGCTAGATATTCCTAGATCCTGGAAGATCCTGAGCTCCACTGCTGTGAAGCCCGACAGATATCTTCCCACTTGAAGTGGGGGTGTCCCGTCATTGTGCAGAAGGTTTAGAACCAGGTTTAGCTGCTTTTGGTGTCCAAGGCTTGGGTCAAAACTGTTTTCCGGGTGCTGACTTGGAAGAAATCTGAGGAGCGAAAGGAACCCTTCCTCTATATAGAGGTTCGAGATATACCTTAGCCTTGCATTTACATTGCCTTTTGCAAAAGAATGCACACAAAATATTGTATTTAGACCATGTTGCCTGCAGTTTGAACAGATCTCAAAAGGTTATGCTGCGTCCAAATGACCGCAAAGTAAAGCAAGTCAAGCAATGCCTCATATTGGTCACTCTACACCAGGGGTTTCCAAACTGCGGCCCGGGGGCCAGATGCGGCCCTTTGCTTGCTTTTATGTGGCCCTCGGGGAACCATTTCATTCACTGATACCAATGAAGGGACACAATTCCTCCCAATTACACCAAGATGGGGCACTATTCCCCCCCCAATGATACCAACGATGGGGCACAATGACACCAATGATGGGGCACAATTTCTCCCAATGACACCATTGATGGGGAACAATTTCTTCTAATGACATAAATAATGGGATCCAATGACACCAATGATGGGGCACGATTTCTTCCAATGACACCAACGATGGGGAACAATTTCTTCTAATGACACCAATAATGGGATCCAAGGACACCAATAATGGTGTCATTGGAGGAATTGTCCCCTAATGATGGGGCACTATTCCCCCCCCCCCCCCCAAATGATACCTACGATGGGGCACAATTTCTCCCAATGACACCAATAATGGGGCCCAATAACATTAATGATGGGCCACAATTCCCCCAATGACACCAATGATGGGGCACAATTTCTCCCAATGACACCAACGATGGCGAACAATTTCTTCCAATGACACCAATAATGGGGTCCCATGACGCCAATTATAGGGGACAATTCCTTCGCGTGATTCCAACAATGGGGCACAATTCCTCCCACTGACACTAATGGGGCACAATTACTCCCGCTGAGACAAACAATGGGGCATTATTTTTCTCTCAATGATATCTGGACCTTTTCTACTCCCAATGGCCACCGTCCGGCCCCCTTAAAATCTGAAGGACATTAAACCGGCCCTTTGTTTAGAATGTTTAGAGACCCAGCACTACACCGATAAATTAAAATGAAATCTGCAGTTTTGCTTTTAAACTTTGCTTCAGACACACAGCAAACGCAGAAAAAACTACGCCTGCATGCCAGCCCTAGGATCTGCTAATGCGATCTGCATGATTAAAAACAGGCCACTGCGTGAACATGTGGGATACATAGGACCGATCGCATATACTGTACACTAGAGCTGCACGATTCTGGCCAAAGTGAGAATCACGATTTTTTTGCTTAGAATAAAAAGATCATGATTCTCACGACGTAAAATCTTTCACATTATACAAAAAAATAAAAAAACAAAATGGGCTAACTTTTTACTGGTTAGTTTTTTTTTTAAATTCATTAAAAGTACTTTTTTCACAAAAAAATTGCACTTGAAAGACGGCTGCGCAAATACAGTGTGAAATAAAATATTGCAACAACCACCATTTTATTCTCTAGGGTGTCTACTAAAAAAATATATATAATGTTTGGGGGTTCTAAGTAGTTTTCCAGCAAAAAAAAAAAATGATTTTAACTTGAAACCAACAAATGTCAGAAAAAGGTTTAGTGTTTAAATGGTTAAACTTTTTTCACTTACACAGAAGTCTATTCCACTGACAAATTGTTACAATGTTTACACATAAGTTCAACTGATAAAGAATATTTTGATTCTTGGCAGACTGCCCAGTTGTTCTCTTCCTTTCTTTTGAGGGCTGTGGCTTCAGAAGAGCAGAGAGAATTCCTTGCATAGAAAGAATTGTGAAACACTTTAGTCAAGATTGCGATAACGATTCTTGACGATTAATCGTGCAGCTCTACTGTACACTTTATAAATAATGCATGAATGAATACATTCATGTTCTCAATGTATAATAAATATTGATGTCAGTATTTATGTATACCGATCCACTCATTGTATGCATCCAAACAGTGGTGCTCCCCTTACTGTAGACAGCACTACTGTCAAAGTGGAATTTCAGCGCTTATGTTTATTTTGTAATCAATAAATATTGATTTGAAAATTAACCCAGAATAGTTATCATACAAAAGGAATTCCAAAAGTAGCTAATGAGTTCACAGCTCCCATACATACTGTAGGTCTAAGGTCCGGTTTAAACAAATGTTAAAAGGAGGTGCTTGATGACAGTTCAGCACCCAGGTCTCCTTTCAGTGGGGCACAGTTAGGGTTATGTAGCAGTGATGAGCTCAGGGGTGTTCAGATCCTAGTCCAAACCCACTTGAGCGAACCCACCAGGAAGCTGTCACTGTACTGTGCCAATCATAAGCAGCTGAGGCATTCCCCACCCCGCAGCCAAATGTATACATGCCCCTTGTATATGCGTGGCTGTGGAGCAGGGTATGCCTCGGCATATGAATGACACATGCCTTATGAATGGCACAGTTCATTGACAGCTTCCTGGTGGGCTCGCTCAGGTGGGTTTGGACTAAGATCTGAATACACATGAGCTCATTCCTTCATAGCGCCAAACATCACAAACAAAATCTAGGCCAGCATGACAGTCGCTAACATTAAAAGGCATAGTCCACCTTTTGCAAAAATGTAATAAATGCACCCACATTCTAAAAAATAAAAAAAGTTAATCAATTACATTTTGTAATGAAGCCTGCTGAGCATTGCAACCATGATTAGTGGGTTGCAGGTGAAAAGCACAGGCCTCTGCATTATTTACATCCCAGTCTTGGGTCTGTAAGACAGTACAGGTCATCTGTCATAGGGCTGAGGAAGAAAACAATGGACTACAAGCATTGTGACGTCCCTCTACTTAGGGAGGCTTCACACTACCCCACTGCGCTTTTGCTAAATAGCACATAACCTGAGGTTTTCATGCAGGTTAGCTGCACTTTGCCATAGACTTCTATGAGGTTCTGTGGTTTTGGTGCAATGTCAGAATATGCACCAAAACTCCTGCATGCTGCATCTTTGGTGCTCTCTCTGGAACAGCACCAAAACCACGGGATATCATTGAAGTCGATGGGAAAGTGCAGCTAATCCACACGAAACCCATGGGTTAGCTGCGATTTGCCCAAAGCGAAGCGGAACTTGCACCAAGGCAGTATTTTATTTATTTTTATTTATTTATTTCAGGTACTTATATAGCGCCGTCAATTTACGCATTGTACATTCACATCAGTCCCTACCCTCAAGGAGCCTACACTCTAAGGTCCCTAACTCACATTCATATACTAGGGACAATTTAGACAGGATCCAATTAGCCTACCAGCATGTCTTTGGAGTGCGGGAGGAAACCGGAGTACCCAGAGAAAACCCACATAGTCACAGGGAGAACATGCAAACTCCAGGCAGGTAGTGTCGTGGTTGGGATCCGAACCAGCAACCCTTCTTACTGCTAGGTGAAAGTGCTAAACACTACACCACTGTGCCGCCCAAATGAAGCTGTTCTTATGCTAGCATAATTTAAAAGTCCCTAATTTACAGTAGTAGATGGGTCAGATCCCTATGAATGGATGACATGAATCAGGACCAAACACAGACACTATTACTAGGGTAGGACCCACTAATTCGGGGTACTTTGTCGCAGTAAGTGGGCTTAGCACTATATGACCATATAGTGTGACCAAACCCCCGTATTTTTTTGAATATGTTCAGGTGTTTTTAACTAGCCTTGCAGGAAATGTCATTCTTGAATGTGCGCGCGTAATATGTTTTGTAATGAATCAGGACCACACACAAGCGTGTTATATTAAATCAACAGGACACTCCAGGGATAAGCACCCTGCGATTTAGATAAGTTGGTCAAGTTAGGGAATGGGACAATGCTTCATGTTAAACCCTAAATTTGGGTAAAACATTAAAGATGGTATAGGGATCTGCAGCCCTCTACTGTCCTTATTTGCAAATAGTTTTTGCTTATTAATTACAACAGAGTTCATTAGTTGCAGACAGGTCCTACCTGTCCCTACTAGCTGGGTCAGAAACCCTGATTGGAAGACTGTGATAATATATAAAAGGGAGTTTCCAGGGAACAGATACAGAACTCTGCCACATGACCTGCTGTCTTTCACCCAGGCTAGAATCCGAGACTATTAGGCAAGCATTTCTATATTCTAATAGGTTAACTGCAGTTACTCATAGCTTCTTGAGCATGTATCTGAATCCTTGTGACAGACATATCTCTATCTCTTGCTATTATCTCACATGCACAGTGCCAGATAGCTAGATCTGTGCTACTGTATATGTAGTGGTCACCTTCCAGTATATTAGTAGGTGAACCTGTTTGTTGCAATAGAGTTTATATGCCACTCCTGTTATTCTAGTTAACAATGTCCCTTCTGGTCTGGGATTTTATAGATAGTTTTAGTTCAGGGCTCAATAACCAGCATAGGCTATAGCCACGTTAGGCATTGGCTGGCCACTTCTGGTAGCTAGAGATCCAGCTGTCTTACAGATTAGATACTACTAGGCACTAAGATACAGAGTAGATAGGCCTCTGAGTTCTAGTGTCACGCCATGGTTTCTGCTGGTGAGTATCTACATTCCATGCTGGTTGGACAAGGGTTAGAGGAGCTTCCAATCACTACTGACTGTTTTCGGGTCTCCTACACAAAGGCAGAAGACACATCACGATCATTCTCAGAGGCCCCTGCAACTGAAATTTGCTGCAACATTCATCTCGAGGTATCTTTATTAATAACTATTTATAACCAGGTACATGTACACAATTCCACCTGGACTCTTTTTGGGCTCTTTGCTAATACCGGTTTGTACATTGGATGCATGTACGGTTATTAATCTCTTCTTATATAAAGCTTGTATTATTACCATACTGGTGCATATCTCTATACTTATGGTTAATGTTACATGCTGGTTGCAGTAGTTCCTTTGCACCCAATTACTTTGATTAGATTGCTGGTTATTTCCCCAGGAAGGAAATCCCCTCGGTTCACAGAGGCACTATCCTGGGTGAAGGCACTGCCAACTTTATTATCAAACCAACTCTTCCACTTAACGAAGGTTCTTGTTCTCTTATTTGCCTACAGGTTTATGCACAGCACTATCTTGTTTGGGGATAGTCATTTCTTATAACAACCCTAGAAGAAGGCTACAGTGGTCAGAAAAGTGAACTAAACCTTAAAGCGGAGTTCCACCCACCAGAAAAAAAAATTAGTAATGTGCTTAAAAAAAATATTTGGAGAATTTTTTTTTTTTTTACTCACCTCTAAATGGCTGTTGCTAGGGGGTCCCTCGTAGTCTGCCTCCTTCGGTGCCTGGGCTGGTGACATCACTTCCCTCGGCGCAGGAAGGAAGATCGCCTCTCCACCCTCCCTCTTGTCAATCATCTGGGACACGTGACCGGTCCCAGATTGATTACGGGGTCCCACAGTTAAAATGCCGCCGGCGCCGCCAAGCGGAGGGGGGGGGGGACGAGCGGGGCTTCGATCCTCCGCATCGCTGGACCCTGGGACAGGTAAGTGTCCAATTAAAAGTCAGCAGCTGCAGTATTTGTAACTGCTGACTTTAATTTTTTTTTTTTTTTTAAATGGGAACCCCACTTTAAGCTAGGAGAGTTCTTGAGTTGCAGATGGACATGCCAAGGCTTCATTCACATGTGGCCAGCGTAACGTGAACAAGCCTTAGAAGTATGAATGGGCCCTTATAGATATATTCAATAATCTATCATTATAAGACGTTCTTGCCCTAATTATATCATAGCAGACAGTCCTCGATTTCCAGCCCAGCATATTTGTCCCTGGAAATGTTGTTTCTTCCAAGCAGGGTTCATTTTATCTCAGCCAGTAATGATACATACACAGGCTTTCTAAACAATTATGTATTTTAATGCAACTATAGTTCAATTTAATAGACACTTTAATATTAGAGGTATGGAGGCCCATGGTCCTCCGAGATGTGACAGATTTTACTTTCATATGAAAAGTGTCCCTGGAAATGGTTCTTTAACAAAAAGTTCACTATGACTTTAAACATTGAATACAAGAAATCTGATCTGTTTATAGACATATAGAAATATGGGAGCCGCCAGGAGCATGCTGCAGGGGCTCTCATCCTTCCTTAGCAGGTCACTGCACAAGCATACAGCCAGCCAAGTGTACAGATTGTGCCAGTGACTCAAGTAGTAAAACAAGGGGAACACTGGCCATACAATTTACTTACTGGCCACACACTCTGATCACTTCCCTCCCAATCCATTTACAATGGATTTGAGCAAACTGAGTCAATCAGCCAGGGTGGGATATTGTTATTATATTACTCAGATACTTTGTGCATGAGTTTGATCATATTTCAATCAATCAGAATACAAGATTACATTACGGAAACAGGGATGTGATCGATAACTGGCCATCGAAGTTCGCTTTACCCATGTGTGTTATTTCAATCAAATTACTTATTAACTATATAAAATTGATTATTCCTATTGGAAGAGATTGATCACAAAAAATAAAAATAAAAAAAAATGATCTTTATTGAAGCTAATATGAGGAATAATCTAAACAAATTGCATTTGTATCTAATCAGTCATATACTTGGCACTGCATAGTTGATGTTTAGATCTACAGGAGATTGTACAATCAATGCACCCCACTAGAAAGCCAAAATCTACAATCTATCTGCTCAGACAGGTTCGCTTTAAGTCACTAGTAGTTCAATGATTGCCATCCAGTGTGGATATGAATTGCCTCCCCCAATACACATGTATGCACGGAGCACCACCCTGCTCATAGTCATGGAGCGATGATGATAATAATAAGACAGTCATTGTTCTATGGAGTGTTTACCATCCACTTGCCTGTCAGAGTGGGAGGTTCAGGTGTCAGCAGAATCAGCGTCATCCCCATCCATATCCAGACTCGGATCCCCCCGAGCCCCGCAGCTCCTTCCATCCGCGGGATCCCCGGCTACCCTCGTCCACATGCAGCCCGGCTGTCATCCACAGAGCATGTCCTACCGAGCTCTGCATACACAGCCGGGCTGCTCCGCTCTGGACACGCCCCTGAGAGCAGCTCTTCTATTTCTATGTATTAGATCTACTAGTTACACCTCTCCTCCGATCCTCCTATCCTGGGCTGTGTCCGGGCTCAGCGACTAGGAATCCCCCTTTGATGCATTGTAGACAGGGCTGGTGCAAGGATTTTTGAAACCGTAGGCGAAACCTCCTTTTGCCCTGCCCATGTATATATACCCCACCTACCAGCGCCCATTAAGGCAGCCTCACCAGCGCCCATAAATGCATCCTCACCAGTGCCCATAAATGCAGCCTACCAGCGCCCATAAATGCAGCCTCACCAGCGCTCATAAATGCATCCTCACCAGCGCCCATAAATGCATCCTCACCAGGGCCCATAAATGCATCCTCACCAGCGCCCATAAATGCATCCTCACCAGCGCCCATAAATGCATCCTCACCAGCGCCCATAAATGCATCCTCACCAGCGCCCATAAATGCATCCTCACCAGGGCCCATAAATGCATCCTCACCAGCGCCCATAAATGCATCCTCACCAGCGCCCATAAATGCATCCTCACCAGCGCCCATAAATGCAGCCTACCAGTGCCTATAAATGCATCCTCACCAGTCACCATAAATGCAGCCTCACCAGGGCCCATAAATGCATCCTCAACGATGCCCATAAATGCATCCTCACCAGCACCCATAAATGCAACCTCACCAGCGCCCAGAAATGCATCCTCATCAGCGCCCAAAAATGCAGCCTCACCAGCGTCCATAAATGCAGCCTCACCAGCGCCCATAAATGCATCCTCACCAGCGCCCATAAATGCATCCTCACCAGCGTCCATTAATGCAGCCTCACCAGCGCCCAGAAATGCATCCTCACTAGCGTCCATAAATGCAGCCTCACCAGTGTCCATAAATGCATCCTCAATGGCGCCCATAAATGCATCCTCACCAGCGCCCAGAAATGCATCCTCACCAGCGCCCATAAATGCATCCTCATCAGCGCCCAAAAATGCAGCCTCACCAGCGCCCATAAATGCAGCCTCACCAGCACCCATAAATGCATCCTCACCAGCGCCCATAAATGCAGCCTCACCAGCGCCCATAAATGCAGCCTCACCAGCGCCCATAAAAGCATCCTCACCAGAGCCCATAAATGCATCCTCACCAGCGCCCATAAATGCATCCTCACCGGCACCCATAAATGCAGCCTCACCAGCGCCCAAAAATGAAGCCTCACTAGCGCCCATAAATGCATCCTCACCGGCACCCATAAATGCAGCCTACCAGAGAGGCGAAACCTCCTTTTGCCCTGCCCATGTATATATACCCCACCTACCAGCGCCCATTAAGGCAGCCTCACCAGCGCCCATAAATGCAGCCTCACCAGCGCTCATAAATGCATCCTCACCAGCGCCCATAAATGCATCCTCACCAGGGCCCATAAATGCATCCTCACCAGCGCCCATAAATGCATTCTCACCAGCGCCCATAAATGCATCCTCACCAGCGCCCATAAATGCATCCTCACCAGGGCCCATAAATGCATCCTCACAGCGCCCATAAATGCATCCTCACCAGCGCCCATAAATGCATCCTCACCAGCGCCCATAAATGCAGCCTACCAGTGCCTATAAATGCATCCTCACCAGTCACCATAAATGCAGCCTCACCAGGGCCCATAAATGCATCCTCAACGATGCCCAGAAATGCATCCTAATCAGCGCCCAAAAATGCAGCCTCACCAGCGTCCATAAATGCAGCCTCACCAGCGCCCATAAATGCATCCTCACCAGCGCCCATAAATGCATCCTCACCAGCGTCCATTAATGCAGCCTCACCAGCGCCCAGAAATGCATCCTCACTAGCGTCCATAAATGCAGCCTCACCAGTGCCCATAAATGCATCCTCAATGGCGCCCATAAATGCATCCTCACCAGCGCCCAGAAATGCATCCTCACCAGCGCCCATAAATGCATCCTCATCAGCGCCCAAAAATGCAGCCTCACCAGCGCCCATAAATGCAGCCTCACCAGCGCCCATAAATGCAGCCACACCAGCACACATAAATGCATCCTCACCAGCGCCCATAAATTCAGACTCACCGGCGCCCATAAATGCAGCTTTACCAGCGCCTATTAATGAAGCCTCACCAGCGCCCATAAATGCAGCCTCACCAGCGCCTGTAAATGCATCCTAACCAGCGCCCGTAAATGCAGCTTCACCAGCGCCCATTAATTCAGCCTCACCAGCACCCATAAATGCAGCCTCTCCAGCGCCCATAAATGTAGCCTCACCAGCGCCCATAAATGCAGCCTACCAGCGCCCATAAATGCATCCTCACCAGCGCCCATAAATGCAGCCTCACCAGCGTCCATAAATGCATCATCAACGGTGCCGTAAATGCATCCTCACCAGCGCCCATAAATGCAGCCTCACCAGCGCCCATAAATGCATCCTCATCAGTGCGCAAAAATGCAGCCTCACCAGCGCCCATAAATGCAGCCTCATTAGCGCCCATAAATGCAGCCTCACCAACGCCCATAAATGCATCCTCATCAGCGCCCATAAATGCATCCTCACCGGTGCCCATAAATGCATCCACAACAGCGCCCAAAAATGCAGCCTCACTAGCGCCCATAAATGCAGCCTCACTAGCGCCCATAAATGCAGCCTACCAGCGCCCATAAATGCAGCCTCACCAGCGTCCATAAATGCATCCTCACCAGCACCCATAAATGCAGCCTCACCAGCGCCCATAAATGCATCCTCAAAGGTGCCCGTAAATGCATCCTCACCAGCGCCCATAAATGCAGCCTCACCAGCACCCATAAATGCATCCTCACCAGCGCCCATAAATGCAGCCTCACCAGCGCCCATAAATGCAGCCTCACCAGCGCCCATAAAAGCATCCTCACCAGAGCCCATAAATGCATCCTCACCGGCACCCATAAATGCATCCTCACCAGCGCCCATAAATGCATCCTCACCGGCACCCATAAATGCAGCCTCACCAGCGCCCAAAAATGAAGCCTCACTAGCGCCCATAAATGCATCCTCACCGGCACCCATAAATGCAGCCTACCAGAGAGCAGGGACCCCCCCTCCCCTCAGTACACACACACATCAGTTCAACTCGACAGTCTGGGGCTCTGCAGCTTGTATCTGTATCCCTGTATCTGTATACTCTCTCTGAATCCAACGACGTGACCCTGCCACTGCCAGTGCTAGGAACGTACAATTTTAAATGCCTTGCTGTGTGCCTCGGTGCCTCCTCCAGGCAGGCCGCAGGCTCCACCTGTCACCAAGCCCACCTGACCGCCGCCAGTGACTCCACTGATGCTGCCATTGTTCAGGAGGACAGGCGGGGTCAGGAGGGAGAGCGAGCAGCCTCCACAACCGGGGCGGCAGGATTAGGAATCGCATGGCCACGGCTTATGGGCACTGCACTGGGCAGAGAGGCAGAGCTGGCTGGGGACAACGTGAACTTGCGTGGTGTGAGAGACAGCAGCACAGGGGATGTTTCCTTTCCTTCCTCCATTCAGTCAGGACACAGACACAGTCCTCCGCCGCCACTGTGCCTCCTACACTGACTATGTACGGATGGACTCGGGAGCGGCTGCCTAACTGCTGAGACTGAATTAGTTGTTGGCTGCAGAGAGAGGGAGTACCAGCGGCTGGGCGCCCTAGGCGGCTGCCTAGTTTACCTAGTGGTAGCGCCCGCCCTGATTGTAGCTCTGTGATAGAGTTCAAATAAAAACAGATCTTGTCTGCCAGTGTTTGAGCTCCTCTTTCAATTATTTAAATATATATAATTATATAGGAATAGGAAATATTTGTATTGGTGTGTGTATATTATATATATATATATATATATATATATATATATATATATATATATATATATATATATATATATATACATACACACACACTGTATATAACATTTGTAATATTTATTTCTATTTATTTAATATTAATATATATATATATATATATATATATATATATACCGGTATATACAGCCCACTTGTTTCTTGTCTGGTAAAAAGCCTAGGCTTATGACATCATGCACAGCTAGCTCTCTCAATCACTCTCATGGGAGTTTGCCAGGAAGGGAGGGGGGATGAGTCATAAGAGGGCCAATGAGAGCTGCAGAACTGGAGGTGTGCCTCTGTGTATCTGTGTAAATCCAGGAAGTGAACAGGCAGCAGCTTCAGCTGCCCACAGTTAAAATGGATGCAGCCAGACTTAGTGGAGGGAGATTTCTGGAGAATATTTGGCAAGTACAGAATCACAGTATATATAAAATAATATGGAAAGTGGTTGGAGGGAAGCTTCAGAATGGCAAAGATGTTTTTATTACAAATTATGTGAGCAAACAGCAGTTCCTCTTTAACCAGATGCCGACCGGGCCATAGCCGAAAGATGGCTACAGCGCGGTCAGCTTATTCTGGGAGGGCTCCATGAAAGTCCTCACTGCAGCGCACACCTGGGAAGGTCAATGACAGAGGCCTTTTACCATGTGATTGCTCCGTCCAATGACAGAGAGATCACTTGTCAACAAACTGGAGCTTGTCCGGTGCAGCTCCTCCCCTCTCCTCGCACCGATCGTTACAGTGTGCGAGGAGAGGAGGGAGCCGGGTGCAGCAGCGCTGTGGGCTGGAGTGCCCACAGTGCTGATCTGTGCCCATCCATGCTACATACCTGGCTCATCCATGCTCCATATGTGCCCATCCATGCTCCACACGTGCCCATCCATGCTACATACCTGGCTCATCCATGCTCTATATGTGCCCATCCAAGCTCCACATGTGCTCATACATGCCTCATATGTGCCCATCCATGCTCCATATGTGCCCATCTATACTCCATCCATCCCAGGCTCATCCATGCTCCATCCATCCCTGGCTCATCCATGCTCAATCCGTGCCCCATCCGTGCTCACCCATGCTCCATCCATCCCTGGCTCATCCGTGCTCCATCCATGATCAATCCGTGCTCATCCATGCTCCATCCATCCCTGGCTCATCCGTGCTCCATCCATGTTCAATCCGTGCTCAATCTGTGCTCATCCATCCCAGGCTTATCCGTGCTCCATCCATGCTCCGTGCTCATCCATGCTCCATCCATCCCTGGCTCATCCGTGCTCCATCCATGCTCAATCCGTGCTCATCCATGCTCCATCCATCACTGGCTCATCCGTGCTCCATCCATGCTCAATCCGTGCTCCATACATCTCTGGCTCATCCGTGCTCCATCCATGCTCAATCCGTGCTCCATCCCTGGCTCATCCATGCTCCATCCATCCCTGGCTCATCCATGATTCATCCGTCCTTGGCTCATCCATGCTCCATCCATCCCTGGCTCATCCGTGCTCCATCCATCCGTGCTCATCCATTCTCTATCCATCCCTGGCTCATCTGTGCTCCATCCATCTCTGGCTCATCCATGCTCATCCATGCTCAATCCGTACTCATCCATGCTCCATCCATCCCTGGCTCATCCATGCTCCATCCATCCCTGGCTCATCCATGCTCCATTCATCCCTGGCTCATCTGTGTGCCATCCGTGCTCATCCATGTTCAATCCGTGCTCATCCATCTATCCCTGGCTCATCCATGCTCCATCCATGCTCATATATGTTTATCCATGCTCCATCCGTGCTCATCCATGCCCATCCATGGCTCATTCATGTTCATCCATGCCTCATCTGTGCTCATCCATGCCACAGCAGTGCTCATCCTTGCCACAGCCATGCCACATCAGTGCTCATCCATGCCACATCAGTGCTCATCCGTGCCACATCCATGCCACATCAGTTCTCATCCATGCCGCATCCTTGCCACTACAGTGCACATCAGTGAAACACAAAAGTGTAATAGGTAATCAAATTAGATTTGAAATGTATGTCCCTGATGGTGCTCCCTGCATGTTGGGCGTCTGTATGTGGCCAGGCTGTAGAAAAGTCTCACACATGTAGTATAGCCATACTCAGGAGGAGCAGCAGAATATATATTGGGGTGTAATTTTTGCTATGTACATGCTATGTGTTAGAAATATCTTATAAATGAGCAACTTTCTGTAAAAAAAATGCGTTTTCATTTTCTTTCATTTTCTTTCTTCCAAAAACTTGTGGAAAAAAATGACATTTTCAAAATGTCACTCATTATCCCTTATAGAATATACGTTGGGGTGTTTACTTTCCAAAATGGAGTCATTTTGTGGATGTTTCCATTGTCGTGGTGCTCCAGGGCCTTCAAAAGTGTAAGAGGTAGTCAAAAAATTAAATGTGTAATTTATGTCACTAGAACGCCTGACGTTGCTCCCTGCATGTTGGGCCTCTGTATGTGGCCACGCTGTGTAAAAGTCTCACATGTGTGGTATCACCATACTCAGGAGGAGTAGTAGAATGTGTTTTGGGGTATAATTTGTGGTATGCATATGCTGTGTGAGAGAAATAACCTGTTAATATGACAATTCTGTGAAAAAAAAAAGAAAAGAAAATCTTCATGTTGCAAAGAATTGTGGGAAAAATTACCTTGGATTGTCTACTTTCCAAAAAGGGGTCATTTGGGGGGTATTTGTACTTTCCTGGCTTGTTAGTGTCTCAAGAAATGCCGTCAGTACCTCAGATCAATTTTCAGTGATTGGCACCATAGCTTGTAGACTCTATAACTTTCACGCAGACCAAATAATATACACTGATTTGGGTTATTTTTACCAAAGATATGTGGCAGTATAAATTTTGGGCAAAAATTATGAATAAAAACGACAAATTTGTCAAATTTTAAAACAGAAACAAAGAAAAATGCTTTTTTTTAACAAATTTTTTGGTCTTTTTTCATTTATAGCGCAAAAAATAAAAAACCCAGTGGTGATCAAATACCACCAAAAGAAAGCTCTATTTGTTTTGAAAAAAAAGACAAAAAATTCATATGGGTAGCATGTTGCCTGACTGAGTAATTGTCATTCAAAATGTGAGAGCACCGAAAGCTGAAAATTGGTCTGGTTAGGAAGGGGGTTTAAGTGCTCAGTGGTCCATTGGTTAAAAAAATAACGGATCTATCATTTTTATCATAGGTGAGTTTTAAATGATAGAGACAGAATATCAACCAAAAATCCAAAAAAAAACACATGATATAAATGTTATAAGTAAAATAAGTATTCGATCCCCAAGCAAAACATGACTTAGTACTTGGTGGAGAAACCCTTGTTGGCAAGCACAGAGGTAAGACGTTTCTTGTAGTTGGTGACCAGGTATACACACATCTCAGGAGGGATTTTGGTCCACTCTTCTTTACAGATCTTCTCTCAATCCTTAAGGTTTTTTGGGTGTCACTTGGCAACTCGAAGTTTCAGCTCCATTCATACATTTTCTATAGCATTATGGTCTGGAGACTGGCTAGACCACTCCATGGCCTTAACATGCTTCTTCACCCCACTTCCTTTGGGCCCTCCCCCCCCCCCCCCCATTAGATGGATGGTGTGGTTATGTACATATAGTGTCATTATATTTTATATACATTTTTGATATGAGTCATGTATGTGAGCATGTGGGTACATGTAGGTATGGGTTCATATGTTCACATATTCTGTGCAAGAAATTAAAATCAATCTTGTTAGATATTAGATTATTATTATAATAATCATAATTGAATTTTTCCATTCAGGAATCCCCTTCCCCTCTTTTCAGTTTACACATCAACTAAAGTAAGTACTCATAGTTACGGTAATAATCATATAGTAATAATTATCAGTTAATTCTTACAACACTATGGGGGTTATTTACTAAAGGCAAACTACAAGTGCAAAGTGCACTTGAAATTGCACTGAAAGATAGATCCGAGGAGGACATGCAAGGAAAGTAAAAAACAGCATTTTAGCTTGCACATGATTGGATAATAAAATCAGCAGAGCTTCCCCTCATTTCAGATCTACCCCTCAGATTTACAGCGACTGCACTTCCAAGTGCACTTTCAGTGCAATTTCAAGTGCACTTTGCACTTGTAGTTAACACTTGTAGTGCAAAGTGGACTTGCCTTTCGTAAATAACCCCCATATCATATACCATAGAATGTCTCCCATTTGGTTGTGGTCCACTCCGTCATAATTTTTATTCTTATTTTTAATATGTTTATTTTTAAACTTATTTTTTTTCATTCAATAATTTTTTTTATTCATTAATTAATTATTTTTTTTCATACATTCTTTCATCTTCATTATTTATTATTATTTGTTATGTATTTATTATTATCATATATAATTATCTACATTATTAATTTATGATCTCACTATTAAAATGAATCTCATCATTACCACTTTAAATTAATTTCCATATTAACTCATTACTTATTATACACTCACATACAGTACAATTTTCTTTCGCTCATGGTCATTCTCATGTCTTTCAAGCATCTGTAATGTTTTTAAAGTTTTTTAAGTGTTTTGCAAAATAGTTTTGTACAGTGTTTTTATTTAAGTCAATTAGTCAGGTAGCTCTGTGTCCTCGTATGTACTGTCATATATACGTTTAATAGCCGCGGGACTTTAAGGCCCAGCAGCAGCGGCGATAGTGCTTAAAAGCCCACATCTAACAAGGGCCCCTGTTAGGCGTGAAAAAGGAGCGTATGCTTCCTAAAACGCGTCGCCTATTGGTCCATCACGTCCCGGAAGTGACTACATCCCCTGGCTCCCTGTGTGTTCCAGACCCAGGAAGCGTCAGCAACCATCAGCGAGAAGCCTCACGGATGTAACCTCTCCGCGGACACCCTGCCATTTGTACCCTATGCTTGTGATTACTTCACTCTTGTGAGTACCGATATTCATTTGTGCAATAAATTCACTTTTATACTACACTTAGAGTGGCGCCTGTGCTTTATCCCCAGCTGTTCCAGAAGTTGCTTCCTACTTTCCACTGGGCTGCCTCTCCAGGTGTTTTAACATGGACTATATGGACTTTTATTAGTCAATTTTAATAAATTTTACCTCCTTTTGACAATTATCATCCCCTTATGATGTTCAACAAGCTGGCATGTTAACACTCAGCTTGATGCAAGCGCCGAGTTATCTATGTGTGTTCTCTACTGAAGGATGCCCTTATTTTAATAGTTGGGGGATCCCACATAGTCATATGTTTCAGAAATACCTTCATTGATCTTGTTCCTCCTGTTGGGAAGTTTATTATGGAAATAGCAAGCTGAAACCTGTCTACATCTATGGCAGCTGCTGCTGAGACAAAATTAAAATAGATGAATGACTATGGACAGACATTGTGGCAACAAGAACAATTTAAACAGTTTTCATCAGAGACAATGGATGTTTTAAAAGTCTGTGTAAGCACAGAGAAACATGATTGATGATGTGGTTGGTTCTGGCAAACTAATCAAACGCATAACTCCAAACTGTCCCTGATTTCGAGGGACTGTCCCTGATTTGGAGAAATGTCCCTCTGTCCCTCATTCCTCCTCATTTGTCCCTCATTTTGGTCTGATCTATAGAGTTGTATATAAAATGCACTTTTTATCTATCAAGTGTTTTCCAGCCCTAAACCTTTCATCTGATTTCTGTATTGCTGCATTTGTAAATTCCAAAAGCCAATATAAAGGAATAATAGTGGTAAAACAAGCACTTGTGGGTTTAACCAACCTTGTTTTTTTGTACAATTCTCCTTTAAGGGGGTGTGGCAAGGGGTGTGTCCTATTACTGCATACTTTTGCTGGTAGGTGTCCCTCATTCCCATCTCAGAAAGTTGGGAGGACTAGGCCTGGCAATGTAAAGCTAGCTATGCATATATAGATTTCTCCTGTTCAGCTTGATTCCTCCAACCATACTAAACAACATACAAAGAAGAATCTACCCTGCCGGTTACTGTAATCTGACAGCTGCAGCACCTGATATGTGCATCAGTGAGTTGTTACCCCTCACTACAGGTACAGTGGGGACGGAAAGTATTCAGACCCCCTTAAATTTTTCACTCTTTGTTATATTGCAACCATTTCCTAAAATCATTTAAGTTCATTTTTTTCCTCATTACTGTACACACAGCACCCCATATTGACAGAAAAACACAGAATTGTTGACATTTTTGCAGATTTATTAAAAAAGAAAAACTGAAATATCACATGGTCGGTCCTAAGTATTCAGACCCTTTGCTGTGACACTCATATATTTAACTCAGGTGCTGTCCATTTCTTCTTATCATCCTTGAAATGGTTCTACACGTTCATTTGAGTCCAGCTGTGTTTGATTATACTGATTGGACTTGATTAGGAAAGCCACACACCTGTCTATATAAGACCTTACAGCTCACAGTGCATGTCAGAGTAAATGAGAATCATGAGGTCAAAGGAATTGCCTGAAGAGCTCAGAGACAGAATTGTGGCAAGGCACAGATCTGGCCAAGGTTACAAAAAAATTTCTGCTGCACTTAAGGTTCCTAAGAGCACAATGGCCTCCATAATCCTTAAATGGAAGACGTTTGTGACGACCAGAACCCTTCCTAGAGCTGGCCGTCCGGCCAAACTGAGCTATCGGGGGAGAAGAGCCTTAGTGAGAGAGGTAAAGAAGAACCCAAAGATCACTGTGGCTGAGCTCCGGAGATGCAGTCGGGAGATGGGAGAAAGTTGTAGAAAGTCAACCATCACTGCAGCCCTCCACCAGTCGGGGCTTTATGGCAGAGTGGCCCGACGGAAGCCTCTCCTCAGTGCAAACACATGAAAGCCCACATGGAGTTTGCTAAAAAAACACCTGAAGGACTCCAAGATGGTGAGAAATAAGATTCTCTGGTCTGATGAGACCAAGATAGAACTTTTTGGCCTTAATTCTAAGCGGTATGTGTGGAGAAAACCAGGCACTGCTCATCACCTGTCCAATACAGTCCCAACAGTGAAGCATGGTGGTGGCAGCATCATGCTGTGGGGGTGTTTTTCAGCTGCAGGGACAGGACGACTGGCTGCAATCGAAGGAAAGATGAATGCGGCCAAGTACAGGGATATCCTGGATGAAAACATTCTCCAGAGTGCTCAGGACCTCAGACTGGGCCGAAAGTTTACCTTCCAACAAGACAATGACACTAAGCACACAGCTAAAATAATGAAGGAGTGGCTTCACAACAACTCCGTGACTGTTCTTGAATGGCCCATGCCAAAGCCCTGACTTAAACCCAATTGAGCATCTCTGGAGAGACCTAAAAATGGCTGTCCACCAATGTTTACCATCCAACCTGACAGAACTGGAGAGGATCTGCAAGGAGGAATGGCAGAAGATCCCCAAATCCAGGTGTGAAAAACTTGTTGCATCTTTCCCAAAAAGACTCATGGCTGTATTAGATCAAAAGGGTGCTTCTACTAAATACTAAGCAAAGGGTCTGAATACTTAGGACCATGTGATATTTCAGTTTTTCTTTTTTAATAAATATGCAAAAATGTCAACAATTCTGTGTTTTTCTGTCAATATGGGATGCTGTGTGTACATTAATGAGGAAAAAAAATGAACTTAAATGATTTTAGCAAATGGCTGCAATATAACAAAGAGTGAAAAATGTAAGGGGGTCTGAATACTTACCGTCCCCACTGTATATCCAGCTCAGCTTTTCCACCTGTTATAGGGAATGCCAATATTGTGTCTATCGATCTCCCACAGGCCTCAGATCCAATTGAGCCAAATGTCAGGAAGAAGAGGTAATACACACCCTTACTGCCTGTTGATAATGTTCTGTTGAACGAAACGTACGTTGGTGAAGCAAGGAATAGCGGTGACGGTCTCAGTACACGAGCAGAGCGTGGGACTGGTGTATATTCCGATATGTCTGTATACTAATCCTTGTTGAAAGTAGAATTTTAATAAAACTCTTGTGCTTTTAACTGGATGTTCCACAATGAGGTGTGTTTCCTCTTCTTCCTGACATTTGGCTCAAATGGATCTGAGGCTTGTGGGAGATCAATAGACACAATATTGGTGTTCCCTATAACAGGTGGAAAAGCTGAGCTGGATATACCTGTAGTGAGGGGTAACAACTCACTGATGCACATATCCTTGAAAGGTCAGGAAATCTAGTAAGAGGATATCTTTACTTTAAAGTGATTGTAAGGGTAATTTTTTTTAAATAACAAACATATCACACTTACCTCCACTGTGCAGCTCGTTTTGCACAGAGTGGCCCTGAACCTGCCCTTCTGGGGTCCCTCAATGGCTCTCGCAGCTCCTTCCCGCATCAGATAACCCCCTGGGAGAAGCGCTCTCCCGGGGGGATTACCTTGTGGGCACGCTCCCGAGTCCAGCATTCGGTGTCCATAGAGGCCGAATGCAGGACTTGGCTCCGCCCCCCGGGGCCCGCGTCATTGGATTTGATTGTCAGCAGCGGGAGCCAATGGCTGCACTGCTATCAATCTATCCAATCAAGAGCTGGGAACCCGTGGAAAGAGACAGCGCATCCCCACCGACTGAATAAAGGGGTTCAGGTAAGTAAAACGGGGGGCTGGTGACTGCCAGGTGTTTTTTCACCTTAATGCATAGGATGCATTAAGGTGAAAAAACACAAACCTTTACAACCCCTTTAATTACCTCCTGGGGAGTACGAGGCTTAACACCTGCAGTTGATTTGGAAGGATATCACTATTTTTCTTTCACAGCCAGGACTTTTTGGTGTTTTGGATCTTCTTTTTTCACTTCATTTATTACTGTTTTGTGGATCACATGAATGGACTTTTATTGTTTATAAATATTTGTTTATTTGCATATTGATTTTATTATCAAAATAATGACAGCTCAACATTTTGCTTATTTTATCTGTTTTAGGCCCCTTTCACACGATCGGATTGTTCAGGTCCGCCTGTCAGTTTTGACGGCAGACCTGAACGGGCGCTCCATGCTAGTCTATGGAGCGACGGATGTCAGCGGGGACCTGTCCGCTGACATCCGACCCGGTCCAATCTGCTAAAAGCAGACAGATGCCCCTACATTCGCATCCGTCACTGGCAGATCGGATCGGGTGAGATCTGATGAAAACGGACATGCTGTCCATTTTCGTCCGATCCCTCCATAGGCAGCAGCGGTGCTGGACAAGCCCCTCCCCGCTCAGTGAGCAGAGAGGGACCTGTCATCTGCCGGCTCAGCGGAGATCAACGGAGAGATCTCCCACTGAGCTGGCGGACAGAGGCGGACTCTGAGGCAGCGGATCCGCCTCGTGGGAATGATGCCTTATGGTGTGTACATACATATGAGTGCAGCTGTTGGGTCATTTATTTATATTCATTTAATCACCGAGCAGAGAATTTTATTCTTTATAAGCTTTTACTAGCTGTGGCTCCAGCCCCTGACCTTGGAGGATGCCATATTTTGTATCATCTTGGGGCTTGGAGCTATGAAATGGTACCCTGGGATTGCCACCACTCCCTCTGGATCACCCCTCAATGACTGATAATATACTGTATGGGTGTCTCTGTTCCATGTACTCCTATGTAGGTGCCGGGCTGTCTGGGGTGGGCATTGTTTAGGATAATGTGATCAAGCTGGTATTTGATTTTGTGTGGTAAAAATTTGGTGTGAATTTTCAATAAAGCCAGTTTCTGTTTGCACCTAAGCTAGTGTCGTCTATTTTTTGGGTGCAATTCCCCTTGTTCCTGTGTTCCAGCGGCGAGGAAGCAGCTCTCTGGCTGGCGGAGATACCCAGTCGGGTTGTCAGCAGTCCATCACAGTGTATTTTATCGCGGAGGAGACATTGGGGTTGATTTACTAAATGCAAATAGGCTGTGCACTCTGCAAATGCAGTTGCTCCAGAGCTTATTAACTTACGTAAAGCTCCACTTTACAAAGAATACCCAATCATGTGTAAGGTAAATAAAAACTGAACTGCATATTTGCTTGCACATGATTGGATGATGGAAGTCAGCAGAGCTTCTGCTCATTTACTAAGCACTGGAGTGACTGCTCTTGCAGAGTGCACAGTCTAATTACCTGAAGTAAATCAACCCCATTGCATGTGCCCTGTTTACAGTTTTGGAACTTTAGTTTTGCTTTAAAGAGATTGTATGCCCAAAAAAACAAAAAAAAAACAAACCTGTAAGGCAAAGGCATAATGAGCTAGTATGCACTGCATACTAACTCATTATGAAATACTTACCTAAGAAAGAAGCTCACGCAGGGCCCCCTGGTCACTGCTGAGGGAGCTGATATGTTCCCTCTGCGTTTCTTCTGGGTTTGCAGCTTCGGCGCTGTGAGTGGCCGGAGCAACAGTGACGTCACTCATGCGCATGTGCGCGGGAGCCCTCCGTTTCGGCAAGTTCCGGCACGATATGTCGGACCTTTGCAGGACCTTCACTGCGCATGCACCGCTGATGTCAGTGGCTACATGCAAGGTGAATATCTCCTAAACCGTAGAGGTTTAGGAGACATTCCTAATAAGGCTTACCTGTGGGTAAAAATGACCAAGTGGACAATACAACCGATTAAGCCCCCGTTCACACCTATGCGAATTAGATGCGGCTTACACCGCATCCGATTCGCAGGACATTTTAAAATACATTCATTTGAATGCATCTGGTTCACACCACACATGTGCGTTGCATTCGCACTGCGCATTGCACAAAAAATGTGTGCGTTTTCTGGGCATTGCGGTGCGAATTACAAGCCCATTATCTTCTATGGGAATGCATCTGATTCGCAGATGTATTCCGTTCTGAATACAAATTCTCTCCTTCTCCTCACTACACCTTCCCCCCTCTCCCCCCTCTCCCTGCTCACTGATCCGCAACTAAAATGCAGAGGAACCTCTGAACAACTGATTTTTATCTTCGCAGTGAAACCGGAGCTTCAATTCGCAACGCACATGTGTGAACCCGGGCTTAAACTGAAAGTTCAGTTTCTTTACATACTTAAACATTACAGGTTCTATTTAACAAAAAGAATGTGATACATTATATAGGACAAGGGTATTGCCAGGAAAACAGTTTCTTCTTGGTAAATGACTTCATAAACAATTATGACTTTATGACTTGTAGTAGGAAGTGAAAGGCTTTTTGCTGGCTAACTCTTATACAATACAGGGGGAGATGGAAGCCAAGAGCTTGTGCCATTAGCAGTGATGACTGTGGCATCAATAATTACATTTGAATTGAAATAGCATCACAATATTCCCATGAAGAAGACCTTAAATGATTTATGAGCACAAGCCCTCTCTGACTTCAAACCGCATACATAGAGTAGCATTCCTGTAATGAAAAGCATTTCAGTGCAGACACTATTTCTGGTCCTCCTTAGTGACAGCTGCTCCCACTAGGCATCAAATCCATCTACCAACTCCAAGTATCAGGGATGAGGAGTGAAGAATAGAAAGAAAAAGATGGGATAGCTCACACAGATAGGGGGCACTGTTGAGTTGTCATATTCCAAGTTAAAATATTTGGCCATCTTGAAAAGACAAATATGACAAAGAAGACCCAGGACCGTTGAGCAGTTAGAACCCTATATCAGACAAGAATGGGACAGCATTCCTCTCAGTTCCCAGACATTTACAAAGTGTTGTTAAAAGTAGAGAAAGTGCTACACCATGGTAAACATGACCCTGTGACATTTTCTTGGGAATTGGGGTTGTACTTTATCAGCTTTTTGTTGCCCTATCCTAACTTTTCTGAGATATGTTGCTGCCATCAATTTCAAAATGACCTTATTTTTTTCTTAAAATGCTACATTTTCTCAGTTTAAATATTTGATATGTTTCCTATTTTCTATTGTGAATAAAATATGGGTTTATGAGATTTTCAAATAATTGCATTCTGTTTTTATGTAGATTTTACACAGCGCCCCAGCTTTTTTTGAATTGGGGTTGTATATGATTCAGCCTGTCAGTAGCATTAACATAGCAGTCCTTGTTTATGAGTCCCCCTGTAACATAGCTTCATTACCCGGTGATCTGGCCAGTATGTCTATTGTTTTTCAGCTTCCTGAAAGACCAAGATGTCCAGCAAAGGTTGAAGTTAGAGGGTTGAGACCAACCATATAGCACTAACAGGGTTACTTACAATGACCAGTTTTTATTTATTTATGTGTAGCACTACCCCCGTAGAAGTTGCATAGCATTTCCTTCTTGCATCCAGACACAGAATTTATACATGATTTCCCTTTGGGAGTATCTCACCAAAAATGAATTTTTTGTTGCTGGGGATGCCAAAAATGTGTCTTAGTGCAGACTTCTGGGAAAATCAGTAAGCCAATCACAAAAGCAGAAAATACAATTTCTGGGGGCGTTCTGTACACCATCTATATAAAAAAACCCTCCAGATTGACATATTGCTTTGCATTTACAGCAAATTACAGCACTGCAGATTGAAAAATAAAGGTAATATATACAGTTGTGCTCATAAGTTTACATACCCTGACAGAATTTATGATTTTTTTGTACATTTTTCAGAGAATAAGAATGATAACACAAAAACTTTTCTCTCACTCATGGTTAGTGTTTGGCTGAAGCCATTTATTATCAGTGAACTGTGTTTACTATTTTTAAATCATAATGGCAACAGAAACTACCCAAATTATAATGATCAAAAGTTTACATACCCTGGTGATTTTGGCCTGATAAAATGCACTCAAGTTGACACAAAGGGGTTTGAATGGCTATTAAAGGTAACCATCCTCACCTGTGATCTGTTTGCTTGTATTTAGTGTGTGTGTATAAAAGGTCAATGAGTTTCAGCAGTGTTCAAACTCTAATCAATAAGTGGAAAATGAGGGGTTCTGTTAAAACCAAACCATGGTCAGGTAGACCAACTAAAATTTCAGCCACAACTGCCAGGAAAATTGTTTGGGATGCAAAGAAAAACCCACAAATAACTTCAGATGAAATACAGGACTGTCTGAAAACATGTGGTTTGGCTGTTTCAAGATGCACAATAAGGAGGCATTTGAGGAAAGATGGGCTGCATGGTCACCAGTCACCAGTAGAAAGCCATTACTACGCAAATGCCACAAAGTATCCCGCTTATAATACGCCAAACAACACAGAGACAAGTCTCAAACCTTCTGGCACAAAGTCATTTGGAGTGATGAGACCAAAATTTAGCTTGATGAGACCAAAAATGCTACATTTGGAGAGGAGTCAACAAGGCTTATGATGTAGGTACACCATTCCTACTGTGAAACACAGAGGTGGATCGCTGATGTTTATATATATATATATATACAGTGCCTTGCGAAAGTATTCGGCCCCCTTGAACTTTTCAACCTTTTGCCACATTTCAGGCTTCAAACGTAAAGATATAAAATTTTTATTTTTTGTGAAGAATCACCAACAAGTGGGACACAATTGTGAAGTGGAACGAAATCTTTTGGATTTTTGAAACTTTTTTAACTAATAAAAAAATGAAAAGTGGGGCATGCAAAATTATTCGGCCCCCTTGCGTTAATACTTTGTAGAGCCACCTTTTGCTGCGATTACAGCTGCAAGTCGCTTGGGGTATGTCTCTATCAGTTTTGCACATCGAGAGACTGAAATTCTTGCCCATTCTTCCTTGCAAAACAGCTCGAGCTCAGTGAGGTTGGATGGAGAGCGTTTGTGAACAGCAGTTTTCAGCTCTTTCCACAGATTCTCGATTGGATTCAGGTCTGGACTTTGACTTGGCCATTCTAACACCTGGATACGTTTATTTGTGAACCATTCCTTTGTAGATTTTGCTGTATGTTTGGGATCATTGTCTTGTTGGAAGATAAATCTCCGTCCCAGTTTCAGGTCTTTTGCAGACTCCAACAGGTTTTCATCCAGAATGGTCCTGTATTTGGCTGCATCCATCTTCCCCTCAATTTTAACCATCTTCCCTGTCCCTGCTGAAGAAAAGCAGGGCCAAACCATGATGCTGCCACCACCATGTTTCACGGTGGGGATGGTGTGTTGAGTGTGATGAGCTGTGTTGCTTTTACGCCAAACATATCGTTTTGCATTGTGGCCAAAAAGTTCGATTTTGGTTTCATCGGACCAGAGCACCTTCTTCCACATGTTTGGTGTGTCTCCCAGGTGGCTTGTGGCAAACTTTAGACGAGACTTTTTATGGATATCTTTGAGAAATGGCTTTCTTCTTGCCACTCTTCCATAAAGGCCAGATTTGTGCAGTGTAAGACTGATTGTTGTCCTATGGACAGACTCTCCCACCTCAGCTGTAGTTCTCTGCAGTTCATCCAGAGTGATCATGGGCCTCTTGGCTGCATCTCTGATCAGTCTTCTCCTTGTCTGAGCTGAAAGTTTAGAGGGACAACCAGGTCTTGGTAGATTTGCAGTGGTCTGATACTCCTTCCATTTCAAAATGATCGCTTGCACAGTGCTCTTTGGGATGTTTAAAGCTTGGGAAATCTTTTTGCATCCAAATCCGGCTTTAAACTTCTCCACAACAGTATTACGGACCTGCCTGGTGTGTTCCTTGGTCTTCATGATGCTCTCTGAGCTTTCAACAGAACCCTGAGACTATCACAGAGCAGGTGCATTTATACAGAGACTTGATTACACACAGGTGGATTCTATTTATCACCATCAGTCATTTAGGACAACATTGGATCATTCAGAGATCCTCGCTGAACTTCTGGAGTGAGTTTGCTGCACTGAAAGTAAAGGGGCCGAATAATTTTGCACGCACCACTTTTCAGTTTTTTATTTGCTAAAAAAGTTTAAAATATCCAATAGATTTCGTTCCACTTCACAATTGTGTCCCACTTGTTGGTGATTCTTCACAAAAAATTAAAATTTTATATCTTTATGTTTGAAGCTTAAAATGTGGCAAAAGGTTGAAAAGTTCAAGGGGGCCGAATACTTTTGCAAGGCACTGTATATATATTGCAATTTTTTTCCCCATGAAAGCGGCGTTACACTGTCAGTTTTTAGTCACTTATGTAAAGTTTCTCTACTGGTCCAGCCAACACCACCCTCACCACTGATTGACAATGATGCTGTCCAAGGTTGGATACATTGCTCCTCCATAGATACAGCGGAGGAGTGACTGTAGCTCCCTAAGTGAGGAGGTGTGTTACTGGCTGATCACCAGATCAAAATAAAGGAATAAAAGCTTTAAAAAAAGAAAAATAATACAATCGCCCCATCCAATAATTGGCAAGCTATAGTATATTACATTTCTGTTTTTAGGGCCACCCTTCACAGTGATAGGTCAGTAGTAAAGCACATGAAGAGGGAAGTTGCAGGCCAGAGCCAGCCACCAAGAAGCTAAACAGTATTTTTGCCTTGTGACTTGCTGTAAACGTACAATGTTGCAGATTGATGACATTATCTCTGACAGGTTAAAAATAGATGATCTTTCCAGGGCTATCTTTGGTAATAACGCAAAGCCCTAAACCTCAGACACAATAATTACTGTCATAGCAATAAATGATAAATATCACCAAAATAAATACCTGCACAGCAATGTATGTATATATCTATTCAGTTGTATCCTTAGCAATTCTATGGGCCACCTATCTGGATTCCACGTCTTATGCCGCGTACACATGAGCGGACTTTTCGACGGACTAGGTCTGGCGGACCGGACTCCGTCGGACAATTCGACCGTGTGTGGGCTCCAGCGGACTTTTTTTCCCCAAAAGTCCGACAGTCCTAGAAATAAAACATGTTTCAAATCTTTTCGACAGACTCGAGTCCACTCGTCTGTATGCTAGTCCGACGGTCAAAAACCGACGCTAGGGCAGTTACTGGCTATGAACTTCCTTATTTTAGTCCGGTCGTATGTCATCACGTACGAATCCGTCGGACTTTGGTTGATCGTGTGTAGGCAAGTCTATTCAATCGAAAGTCCGTCGGAAAGTCCGTAGGAAAGTCCGTGGAAAAGTGCATTTTTTGCGCTATAAACAAAAAAAGACAATTTTGAAAGAAGAAACAATATTTTTTTTATTTTCTGCTATAAAACATTCCCCCCAAAAATTTCAAAGACTAATTTCTTCATCAATTTAGGCCAATTTGTATTCTGATACATATACATATAACCCCCCCCCCCCCCCCCCCAATAAGCATATATTAATTGGTTTGAGCAAAAGTTATATCATCTACAAAATAGGGGATAGATTTATGGCATTTTTATTATTATTTTTTTTTTTTACTAGTAATGGCGGTAATCTCCGATTTTTAGCGGGACTGCGACATTGCGGCGGACAGATCTGACATCTAACTGACATTTTTGACACTTTTTTGGGAACCATTGACATTATTACAGTGATCAGTGCTAAAAATATGTACTGACATTGTACTAATGCCACTGGCAAGGAAGGGGTGATCAAGGGGTTAAATGTGTTCCCTGGGTGTGTTTACTAACTGTATGGGGGTGCGCTGCCTGGGACAACACACAGATTCGTTTTCCTGCATAGACAGGATCTCTGTATGATCCCCTGACAGAACGGAGATCTGCCTTGTTTACTTTGGCAGATCCCCGTTCTGTCTTTGTGGGGAACGATCACGGGTGGCCGGCGGACATCGAGTCCGCCGGACCCGCTGATTGGCTCCCCCGCTGGCCAATGGGCTGGCGCACGTGCCCCCACAGAAAGCTGCGTATGAGCTCGACATACACCTACGGCGATTCGCGCAGCTGAGCCAACCTGCCGCAGTATAACTGCGGCGGCTGGTCGGCAACTGGTTAATAAACACAAAATTTACAATACCAAGAAATCCGTGCCACAATCTTAGACAGACAAGTAAATGGTTGGTAAAACGCGGCTTTACATTTCATGAACGTTTATTTGACTAAATAAGATGAAATGAAATGAAACAGAAACAATTCATTACCAGATAAAATGATAACAGGAATGTTGCCCACAGGGTGTTCTCTAGCTGTTTTCACCAATTAGGTGTTATATTGAACAACATCAGTGTACAATGGGCAAAAAACGAACATCAGCCATTGTAAGAAGCAAACAGAATTACACTGTGTAAGGGGCACAGCATGTTTGTGATCACTGATCATTATTCAAGAGAACCTGTCAATCAATTAAGTTGTCACAGCACAGGCTGGGCAGTTCATACAATGCTACCAGTTTTCAGCTCCTTTTTATTTACCTTCACTTCCTGTCTTGCTAAAAACAGTTTCACCAGACAGGAAGTGAGGGAAAATCTCCAACAGTAATCACAGACAGAAGTAAAAAGAGCATTTTTTTTCTTTCTTTTTTTTTTTTTATTTTATTTTATTTTTTTTAGAAAAGTAGGGGGGGGGGGGGAGTCTAGAACCCTGACAATTTTTTTTATTGCTGTCTCTATCCCTGTTGGAGATTTTTCTTTCTAGATAAAAGTATAAACCTGGAGTTATAATCCTTCCACACTTTATCCAAGACTAACAAAAAAGTTTTGGCTGAACTTGCATGCATTACTGAACTATATACATCTGGTATAATAATAATAATAATAATTTGTATTTGGCTATTAAAAGTTGATGTATAGCAGAACTTTATTTTCTGGGTGGTCAACAAATCCTTAAAAACCTAGTACCCCACACTCAGATATAATATAATACATAAGCAGATACTTAGATCACTTGTACTAATCCAAAACAAACAGATGCTAAGAAGAAAGAATTACTATACTATTTTATAGGAATAGTATTTAGAGATTTTGCTGGGAAGGTGATATAGCAACAACCACAAAAAAAAAAAAAATCGAAGTTTTGTATCTTCCTAGTAATTGGAAACATCCCAATGAGGGGTCATATCATAGGGTAGGGTAGGTATAGAAGTCTCTCTTTGTGGGTATTCAACCCTAAAACCCTGATATGGGTAATTCCTGTTCACCATGGCAGAAGAGGTAAAGTTCCAGCCACTGTAGGGAATAGAATGGAAAAATGTCAGTTAGAAGAAAACCTACACAGGCCAAACATAATAACTGTAATACATTGCAGTTTAAAAAAAAAAAAACATTAAAAAAACTTTGTAACTTTGTCCAAAGTTTCTTTAATACTGAAATCCAGGCAGATTCAAAAGACACAAATTAATACAGCTCTGTAATCATTAATACATTATGACATGCAAACAGTGTAAGAATTTAAGCTTAGACTCTGTACAGCATGGCTGGAGTATGAGAGCGGGAAGCAGCACAAGGATCCAATCAGTTTATGTGCTCACTAGATGCATGTTGATTGGAGGAGAAAGCAGAATGTCAGGGGAATTAGCTAATCAATGTCCTGCTTTTGCTTTCTCTAGCCAGTCACAAGTTGGGGCATATTCAGAGTTTAAAGGAAGTGAGTTGAATGATGCTGACCATTGGACTAAAACATCTAGTGGCAAAAAAGTACTCTAGATGGAAAGTTTATATTGTAGCAAAAGCTGGGTTTGTTATTTTATATTTTAACAATTTATTAACATTTTATCATTTTTATTTGGCTAAAGCTTTGCTTTAAGGCCCATCCCTGACATCCTTATACTCACCTTTGCAGTGCTCCCAGCCTCCCTATTCCTCCATTGCAGCTTCTGCAAAATTTCCTTAACCTCTTGCCGCCCGCCATCGTTGACAGCGGCAGAATGGCTCCCCTGAGCGAATCGCCGTAGCTGTACGGGAGCCGCATTAAGGGGTATAGGGGCGCACGCCGCATCACCGAGGAGCCGATGCGCGTGTCCGGCGGCCGCGATGTCCGCCGGGCACCCACGATCGCTCCTGACAGAGCCAGAACGGGGATGTGCGTGTGTAACCACACATCCCCGTTCTGGCAGGGGAGAGGAGACAGATCTTGTGTTCCTAGTATATAGGAACAACGATCGGTCTTCTCCCCCAGGCAGTCCCATCCCCCTATAGTTAGAACACACTGAAGGAACACATTTAACCCCTTGATCGCCCCCTAGTGTCAACCCCTTCCATGCCAGTGACATCTATACAGTAATCAGTGGCTATTCATAGCACTGATCACTGTATAAGTGTCAAAAGTGTCCGATCTGTCTGCTGCAGTCCCAATAAAAATCGCAGATCGCCGCCATTACTAGTAAAAAAAAAAAAAATGCCATAAATCTATCCCCTAGACCAATCAATATACGCTTATTGCGATTTTTTTTACCAAAAATATGTAGAAGAATATATATTGGCCTAGACTGCGGTAGAAATAGTAAAAAATATAGTTGTTTTTTTTAAAATTGTCGGTCTTTTTTTGTTTATAGTGCAAAAAATAAAAACCGCAGAGGTGATCAAATACCACTAAAACAAAGCTCTATTTGTGGGAAAAAAGGACATAAATTTTGTTTGGGTACAACGTCGCACAAGTGCACAATTGTCAGTTAAAGCAATGCAGTGCCGTATCGCAAAAAATGGCCCAGTCAGGAAGGTCGTAAATTCTTCTGGGGCTGAAGTGGTTAAAGTGTTTGTAATCCTAAAAAAATAAAAAATAATTGATCCTGTTCCTTTAAAGCATGTTATACAGCACAATGCTTTTGCTGGGTAATTTGGCCCCCTTTATCACCTGAAATACCTAGTTGATCCTGCCTGGTTCTGCCCTCCCCCGGGTAATTGACCACGGTTTATCATGGCTGCTGAACCCTGACACTGTGGTCAGTTTACGTGCCTCCATCATCCTCTGTGTCTCCTCTCTCCCCCAATCCCCCCTCACTGCCTGTCAGCTCCGATCTGCTCCACGATCCTCCCACTCCTGCTGCTAAAATAACAGTGTCATGTCCCTACAATCCACTCTGTTAGGTAACAACATGTGCCCCACTGTAAAGAAAGCCGATTTCTAGCTTCTTTCAGAACATCTCCCAGCGCTCACGTGACTCCTCACCTCTCTCCCCCTCTTCTCCCGGCTGATGTCAGCGGGAGTTCTCGATCCCTCCCGCTGTAGCTGTCAGACTAGGAGAGGAGAGAGAGCCGAGGAGTTACGTGAGCGTTGGGAGACACTCTGATATAAGGTAGAAATCATTTTTTTTTAAATAAAGGACATACAGTGGGGCACATGCTATCTAACAGAGTGGATTGTAGGGACATAACAAGTGGCTTTACAACTACTTTAAGGAGGAAATTACATCTTCAACCCTGTGTTAGTTCCAACACCATCCGACATGGAGCTTACCCAGAAAATATTGCGGTGGCTGTGACTGAAGAAGAAATGGCAGGGGAAGGGATAAGGCAAAGTAACACACAGTGGCGAAGCTAGACATTCTTTCACCTGGGGCAAAGACTCAGCACCCCCTTTCCTAGAGGACAGTGCCAGTTGGGCATTGGTTGGTGTCAGTAGTTTTTGATTTTTATTATTTAATTTTTTCTATTTTTTTTACAATTTTATTTGAATTTTTTTTAGAAGCCCTGTTTTGGGTCTTTTGTGAAATATCAGGGGTCTAAACAGACCCCCGATGTCTCACTTTTGAGACAGAGAAAGGGACCAAGGATAAAGATTCCCCAGTCCCCTTCTCTGCTGCCTCAGCTGCACTGGACAGTAAATGAATGGCAAGTGCTCTGTGCTGAGCGGCTTCCTGTTCATTCACAAACGGAAGCATAGTAGACCTAGTTTGCTATGCTTCAGTTATGAATCGGCACAGAAGGGATTGGTCCCGATCACTTACTGTATTCATTCACTAAAGGAAGGAGCCGGTACATGACATATTTACTGGCCCCCTGCCCTGCTCTCCATCCTGAAACATCCCCCACAACAGACAGTGGGAGAGGAGAGGAGCCAGTATCACTGTGGGAGGGGCCAAGGGAGCACAAAGGGGGGCCAGGCAGCAGAAGGAAGGGGAACCTGGAGAGGAGGGGCAACTGGGGCGGCATTTGGTGGAACAGAAGGGCTGTAATTTGACTGCTGCCTTGAGGGAGAAGGGAAGAAGAAGGCTTTCAGCTGCTGCAGGAAGATAATGCAGCCCATCGGTTCCACTAAATGCCACCTCTCTAGGTTCTGACAGATTGCCAACCCCCAGGCTGTACTCTATGGTCATCCTGTCCCAGCTCTCTCTGCCTTCAGACCTTCTCTTGGATGCTGACACTCCCTGGCGGCACCCCTTTTAATGCCACGCCGGGGCACATGTCCTTCCTGTCCCCCCAGTTTCAGGCCCAGGTAACACAGTCACTTTAGTGGTGGGCACATATGTGCTGATTTTTCTGATCGATTCAGATCACTTAATAAAAATGATTTAATTGGGGAGATACCGGTTAGACATGTGCACTTTTGTTGCAAATCAAAATTCTGATAAATTTTTCGTCACTCTGCGATTCAGATGTATCTGAATTTCCGAATTACAATAGTAACAAATTTAAACGAATCCGGAATAACGAAACAAAATTCAAATTATAATCAAATGTAAAAACAAGAATAGAATAAAATAGAATATAAAATAAAGGAACAGAATAGAATAAAATAAAACAGAAAAGAATAGAACAGATTAAAGCAGAACAGACTAGAATATAAAATAAAATAATAGCATAAGATATAATTAAAAAAAGAAAAAGAATATAAGAGAATAGAATATAAAATAAAATAATAGAATCGTATAGAAAATAAAAGAATGGAATAGAAAATAAGGGAATAGAATAGAAAATAAAACAATAGAATAGAAAAGAATAGAGCAAAACAGAACAGAATAGAATAGAAAATAAAATAATAGAATCAAAAAGAAAATAATTCAATTCTAATCGGCAAATGTAGGTTGATTTTGGTGGATTTTTGTTGATGGCACCAATCAGAGCGATGTTGCCATTTGTGTTGCATACCTATTTGAATTGCAATCAACATCAATTTTATTACCTAATTAAAAAATGTACTATTTGTTAAGGACAAAATTTCTTCTTTCTTTTTAAACATTTATTAATGGCACAGCATATGGCCAGGCTAGCGCCATTCGAAATATTAAAAAAAAAGACAGTGTGAAGGATAAAGATATGTAAAGTGCAGTATTAAATAAGATTTGACTTTATTGTAGTCAGATCATTCATTTTTGTTAGTCTGACTTTATTTCACCTTCCCGTGTCCCTTTCTGCAGATAAGGATATTGCTTATCACTTAAAATACTTTGCTGATATCATTACATCACATCTTTTATCATCATATGATCCAACATACAGCACAGTGCTGAGCTCTTTTATCTCAGTTCCATCTGGATAAAGGGCACTGCAGACTATCCCATATAAAACTAGTGATATGCAGGGCACACATCTCCCACTACAAATTATTTTAATTTAAAACAAAACCTACCAATAATTTGAGTTGGAATAAACATTGATGGACATCATGGAGAATGCAGGAAATGGAGGGAACCCTGAAATGGAGGGAACAATAGAGTTATTTACTGGGAAGACCAAAAATAATGTTCAGTAAGTGGACCCAGACATTCAAGTTTTCAAGTTCAGTAAATGTTAAATCTCTGCCTTCAGGTTATGTTACGCACCTCCTATATATAACTGCTAAGAGATAGTGTTATCAAATGCATATAAATTGGGTGCAGTGCTATATTAAAATGTGTGCATATTCAATTAAAATTCCAATGATTATACCATTAAAGTGCTAGTGCTATATACTATATAATACATTCAGTATATTGTGCAAACAATATTATACATATTACAACTCACATTAATAAAACAAACACACTAATAAAGCAAAAATCATCTAGTTGCAAATCCACATAAAGTGCCAGTGCTTCAAATATTATTAAAGTGTCCACTTCTTGTGAAAATAATTTAAATAAAGTGAATAACCAAAAAAAGTGTAGTGCTGCCTCCTTAACCACTTAAGGACCAGCCTTGTTTTGGAATTTAGGTGTTTACATGTTTAAAACAGTTTTTTTTGCTAGGAAATTACTTAGAACCACAAAACATTATATATTGTTTTTTTCTAACACCCTAGAGAATAAAATGGGGGTCATTGCAATACTTTTTTCACACCGTATTTGCGCAGCGGTCTTACAAGCGCGCTTTTTTTTGAAAAAAATTCACTTTTTTGAATAAAAAAATAAGACAACAGTAAAGTTAGCCCAATTTTTTTTTATATTGTGAAAGATAATGTTGGGCCGAGTAAATTGATACCCAACATGTCACGCTTCATCCCTTGTAGTAGAAAAAAGCATGACAGGTCCTCTTAACCTCCCTGGCGGTATGATTATTTCGGATTTTAGGTGCTGAAAGCGGTACAATTATTTTGCATGGAAATTTGGCGTTTTATATTGTAGGCCTGTAATTCTTAACAATAACACACTTAAATCTGTCCACCAAGAGTCTAGTAGATATCCCGGGTATGATGAAGTTTGAAACACAAAAACATAAATTATAATATAATAAATAAATATAAATAATTTAAAAAAATTATAATATAATAATAATAAAATAAATTTCCCCACGAATCACTATCGCTCAATTTTGCAAGTGTTCTAATTTACTATCGCTGTTTTCTAGCTGATCTAAAGCCACTTTTGACATAAAGGGACACTTTTTGGTTGCTATAGACAATCTCCAGTTTCCAGGCAGAAAGAACAGTATACTGTATCATATAAAACTGCATGCAGGGCATTGGACAAAGCACTGGGGACAAAAGGGATGTGAAATAATACCATACAGTACTGTAATCTGTAAGATTACAGTACTGTATGTGTTATGATTTTTACATTTTTTGAATTTGCCGCCAGGCTCTGCCCCCGTGCGTCGCGCCGCTCGCAGGGAATAGAGCTTGGCACGGAGAGGCTTCGGAGGAGACAGAGCCCACAGACACTGCGGGGGACATCGCAGGATCCTGGGGACAAGGTAAGTAACGCCGCACCAGGATCCTGCAATGTAATCCCGAGTGTGGCTCGGGGTTACCGCTAATGGGACTGAAATTTAACCCCCGAGCCACACTCGGGATTACCGTCAGGGAGGCTACATATGAGATCTGAGGTAAAAAAGACCTCACCTCATATTTACACTAAAATGCAATAAAAAAAAAAAAAGTCATTTAAAAAAATGACATTAAAAAAAATGTGCCTTTAAGACGTATGGGCTGAAAAACCTAATAACTGGTATATAACTCAAATGAAATAACTAAATGTACTACAAATGTGATATATAGCACATAAACAAATATACAGTCCATCCGAAAAGTATTCACAGTGCTTCACTTTTTGCACATTTTGTTATGTTACCGCTAGATTCCAAAATGGATTAAATAAATTATTTTTCTCAAAATTCTACAAACAATACCCCATAATGACAACGTGAAAGAAGTTTGTTTGAAATCATATCAAATTTATTAAAAATAAAAAACAAACAAAATCACAAGTAAGTATTCACAGCCTTTGCTCAATACTTTGTTTGAAGCACCTTTGGCACCAATTACTGCCCCAGGTCTTTTTGAGTATGATGCTACAAGCTTGGCACAACTAAAGTTTCTCCCATTCTTCTTTGCAGGACCTCTCAAGCTCTATCAGGTTGGATGGGGAGCGTCAGTGCACAGCCATTTTCATATCTCTCCAGAGATGTTCAACCAAGTTCAAGTCTGGGCTTTGACTGAGCCACTCAACAACATTCACAGAGTTGTCCCAAAGCCACTCCTTTTGTTATCTTGGCTGTGTGTTAAGGGTCATTGTCCTGTTAAAAGATGAACCTTTGCCGCAGTCTGAGGACCAGAGCGCTCTGGAGCAGGTTTTCATCAAGGGTGTCTCTGTCCATTTCTGCATTCATCTTTCCCTCGATCCTGACTATTCTCCCAGTTCCTGCTGCTGAAAAACATCCTCAGCAGGATGCTGCCACCACCATGCTTCACTGTAGGGATTGTGATGAGTGGTGCCTGGTTTCCTCCAGACATGACCCTTCCCCAAGGAGTTCAATCTTTGTTTCATCAGACCAAAGAATTTAGTTTCTCATGGTCTGTGAGTCCTTCAGGTGCCTTTTGGCAAACTCCAGATGGGCTGTCATGTACCTTTTACTGAGGAGTGGCTTCTGTCTGGCCACACTACCATACAGGCCTGATTGGTGGAGTTCTGCAGAGATGGTTGTTCTTCTGGAAGGTTCTCCTCTCTCCACAGAGAAATGCTGGCGCTCTGTCAGAGTGACCATCTGGTTCTTGGTCACCTGACTAAGGCCCCGATTGCTCAGTTTGGCCAGGTGGCCCACTCTAGGAAAAGTCCTGATGGTTCCAAACTTCTTCCATTTACGGATGATGGAGGCCACTGTGCTCATTGGGACCTTCAATGCTGCAGAAATGTTTCCATACCCCCAGATCTGTGCCTCAATACAATCTTGTATCAGAGGTCTACAGACAATTCCTTGGACTTCATGGCTTGGTTTGTGCTCTGACATGCACTGTTAACTGAGAGAGCTTATACAGACAGGTGTGTGCCTTTCCAAATCATGTCCAATCAACTGAATGTAGCACAGGTGGACTCCAATCAAGTTGTAGTAACATGACAGGATGCACCTGAGCTCAATTTTGAGTGTCATGGCAAAGGCTGTGAAAACTTATGTACATGGCATTTTTTCTGTCGTTTATTTTTAATAAATTTGCAAAGATTTCAAACAAACTTCTTTCACGTTGTGATTATGGGGTATTGTTTGTAAAATTTTGAGGGAAAATATGATTTTTTATAACAGTTTACCTGTAAAATCCTTTTCTTGGAGTACATTATAGGACACAGAGCCATAGTAGTTACTATGTGGGTTATAGGCCACCTTTAGGTGATGGACACTGGCACACCCTAAGACAGGAAGTACACTCCCTATATAACCCCTCCCACTACTGGGAGTACCTCAGTTTTTGTAGCAAAGCAATATACGTGTATTAAAAGAGGGGAGGGACCTCTGTGTCCTGTGATGTACTCCAAGAAAATGATTTTACAGGTAAGCTGTTATAAAAATCCTATTTTCTTTATCGTACATCACGGGACACAGAGCCATAGTAGTTACTGTGTGGGATGTCCCAGAGAAATGCCAACTGAGGGGAGGGAGACACAACAAAAGTAGAACACCATGAGACCAGAGGACTTATACTGCTGCCTGCAGCACACTGCGCCCAAAGGCGATATCCTCATGCCTTTTTACATCAACCTGATAGAATCTGGTAAATGTATGGACTGAAGACCAAGTTGCGGCCTTGCAGATTTGAGCCATGGAGGCTTGGTGATGCACTGCCCACGAAGCACTAACAGCCCTGGGGGAGTGTGCTTTGATTTGAGTTGGTGGAATCTTCCTCTTCAAACCATAAGCTTGAACAATTACTTGCCGAATCCATTTAGAAATAGTAGATTTTGATGCTGCCTGTCCTTTTTTAGGACCTTCAGGCAACACAAACAAAACATCAGTTTTTTTAATCTGAGCAGCGGCCATCAAGTAGACTTTGACTGCTATCACCACATCAAGAGAATGCAGTGACCTTTCTTCCACAGAACCGGGTTCTGGAAAAATGAAGGTAGAACAATATCCTGGTTTAGATGAAAACCTAACACTACCTTTGGTAGAAAGTTAGGATGAGGACGCACTACTGCTCTATCCTTGTGAATAATTAAATATGGTTTTTTACAAGAAAGAGCAGCCAACTCTGATACCCTTCTTGCAGAAGATATGGCTACCAGAAAAACTAGTTTCCTTGTCAAAAGGACCAAGGGAATATGTCGTATTGGCTCAAAAGGCTGTTTCTGTAATGCCGACAGAACTAAATTCAAGTTCCAAGGGTTCAGGGGTGACCTAACCAGTGGATTAAGCCGTGTTTCCCCCTGTATAAAGCTACGGACCAAAGAATGCAAAGCAAGTGGTCATTGAAACAATACCGATAAGGCCGAGACCTGGCCTTTGATAGTACTCAAGGCCATCTTCATTTCTAACCCCATCTGCAGAAAGTCAAGGATTCTACCTATGACATACTTTCTGGGATGCCAACCCCTGGATTCACACCAGGAAACATATGCCTTCCAGACTCTACAATATATTATTCTAGAGGCTGGCTTCCTTGCATTAATCAAGGTAGATACCACTGAACCTGACAGCCCACGCTTCTTCAGAATGTGGGTCTCAATAGCCAAACCGTTAAATTTAACGTTTGTAAGGTAGGATGGAATACCAGACCTTGCGAGAGTAGGTCTGGACATGGTGGTAGGGTCCATGAGTCCCCTACCGCCATCTTTATGATCTATGCATACCAAGATCTTCTGAGCCACATAAATCACCCATATGCTCTGAGGAAGCTTGGTTACAAGCGAAACATGTAAGCAAGAAACAAGACACCATCACGTCTTTTGTAGTGTGAGCGCCGGTTTGTCCACCTATACAGCGAACCATGTTAAACCATCCCGAGTCCCCACCAGTCCATATCTCTAGTATCAGATTGGGAAACCTGGATTGGACAGTGCTGCATTGCTTGTATGGTGTGTGGACACGCTTGAGATACTACTATAAGGCAATCCATTTGGAGGAATTCACTGTGCATCTTGTGAAGCCAAAACTCTTGTTGAAACCATTCTGATGACTTTATCTCCATATCCTATCATCGAGGTGATTGGACCACATACATATATGGTTTTGAAATAAAAGAAACAAAGGACACAGAACAAGACGTCAAAACGGTGAGCTGTATCTTCCCCCAAAATACAGGGGATGTTAATTCAGAGTTAAAAGCGTTTTTGTTTCCTTGACTATCATTCTTTAGTTATCATCCTTTCACTTATGAGTTGGAGATCCAAGATCTATTTATATGATAAGCACACAATGTATTTTTGCAAAGCCTTCGATGAATGAACCCTTTCTCTCCCTCGCCCTGTTTTCCTTTTTTTTTCATCTTTTTGGCTACTTTAATGCCTAAATGGAAATCAGCAAATCAAGCATCTTCTTCTGGTGAAATGAAGTTCAAATTATTAAGAACATTTTTGAGTAGATTCGTATGCATGGGATGGATGAGAGTTGTGTATGGCTGACTGTGGTGGACACATTGTCTTAATTTTAACTATTTGTGTTGGAGGAGGGTATTTATAAATATATTTTTCTATAAGTAAAACAAATGGTGGATATTTAATAAAGATAGTTAGTCCCTAAACCGGTTCATCCTCTTTGAAGAATATCTTTGGGAACCTTTCCCGTTTTTTGTATATATGACTATATATTCAGAGGATTAATATCCTGGAATCTCATGTTGAAATAATTTCCAGGTGACGGTACTTATTGACTGTGATATAGGTAGTAAAAATCAGTGATATATACGTAAATACATATATATCTCTGAAACCTATCCAATCTGGACTAGTTTGGAAGAGCAACAGTGTCCTTTTTTCTCCTTTTTCTTCACAAGAATCACCGACTTCCCTTCCTGCTTGATCCTGCGAAGAAGTCGTGGAGGCAGCAGAATAGGAAGGAATGTATAAATCAGTGAGAACTGATTCCACGGGACCACCAAGGCATCTGTTCCGCATGCTAGTGGATCTCTTGTTCTTGACACAAAGTTGTCAATCTTCGTGTTGAACCTGGACGCAAACAGATCTACGTCCGGGATCCCCCATCTTCCGCATATTGCCAGGAAGATCTCAGGGTGAAGGGGCCATTCTCCCGGGAACAACTGCTGGTGACTCAAATAGTCCGCCTGCCAATTTTCTATTCCTGGAATGAAGACTGCCGATAGGCAAGGTACATTGTTTTCTGCCCAAGTTAGGATATTAATCACCTCTCTCCGGGCCACACGACTTCTTGTGCCCCCTTGGTGATTGATATAAGCCATGGCTGTAGCATTGTCGGATTGGATCCTGGCAGGACAATTCCGTAACCTGAACATTCAGGCCCTCAGGGCCAAGCACGCTGCCCAAATCTATAGAATGTTGATGGGCAAGGCCATTTCTGATTTGGACCATTTCCCTTGGACGGTTGCCTCTTCCAGGACTGCTCCCTAACCCGAAAGGCTGTTATCTGTTGTTACCACCTTCCACCAGGTAACTGGAAGGGAGGATCTTCCCTTTTGCAGATTCTTGTTTATCAATCACCAACTGAGGCTATGGAGTACCTCTGGAGACAGACACATTGGAAAATCTAGAGCTTAGACTTTCTTGTTCCAAGCTAATAGGATACTGTTTTGCAGCAGCCTCGAGTGAAACTGAGCATAAGGAACGACCTCGAATGAAACCACCATCTTTCCCAACAACCTCATGCAAAGCCAAATAGAAGGATTCTTTTTTGCTCTGACCACCTGAATCAGTTCCTTTATGATGCTGATCTTTGCCTGGGGCAAGAATACCTTTTTCTGGGCTGTATCTATGATCAGACCCAAGTATTCTAATCTCCTTGACGGCTTTAAGGAAGATTTCTCTAGGTTGAGAATCCAACATAGGTATTCCAGGTAGTTGACTGTGGTGACCATACTTTGGTCTAAGCGGGCTATCGACTGGTCTATCAAGAGCAGTTGTTCTCCTCCTTGTAGGATGGAGACTACTGATCGGATTGACTCCATGGGAAAAGAGCGCATATTCAGGAACCGGTTTAGATCTTTGAGATCTAGAATGGATCTGACATCTCCATTTGGTTTTGGAACGTTTGATCAGAGAAAATGAGGAGACGGGGACTCTCGGAACTCTAGCTTGTACCCTGGAGCTATTGAGGAAGTCACCCATTTGTCTCGACACTCTTCCTGCCAGACCCTTAAGAACTGCAGAAGTCTTCACCCCAGTCGAGTGAGCGGGGGCGCCCCTTCATAAGGAGGCTTTAGTATTTTGTTTTGTAGGTTTCCTCCCCCAGGACTTCTTTTGTCCCTGGGGTTGACCCTGGAGGTTTACCTCTTGAACCTGATGGCTGAGGCAGTCGTAACTGCCTGGAGTAAATACGTTTACTCCTTTTCCTAACTGGCAAAAGGGTACCTTTTCCACTAGAAATTTTTTTTTATGTATTTATCCAAATCATCCCCAAACAGCCATTCACCACCGAAAGGAAAACTAGCCAGGAGCTTTTTGCAAGGCGCTTCGGCTGACCGATTTTTCAACCATAGTATTCTACGCATATGTACCAGCCCAAGCGTAAGGTGGGAGGCCTGAAGAATAGAATCTCTCATAGTGTCTATTGCAAAACATAAGGCACCTGGTAGCTAGGCTAAATCATGGGCCTGCTGATCAGGGATAACCTTGAGCACCTGTTTAAGCTGGTCTTTCAAGGATTGACATACACCAATTGCTGCCACCGCAGATTGAGTCACTGAACCTGCCAGAGAAAATGCGTTTTTTTAACAGGAATTCCAATTTTTTATCCGTTGGATCCCTATGCATTTGAGCATTGTCTACGGGACAAGTCAAACTTTTATTCACAGAGGATATAGCAGTGTCAATTGCTGGTATCTCCCACATTTTAGTGAATTTTTCTTACATAGCATAAAGTGTTGAAAACTTTTTGGGAGGAAAAAAATGCTTATCTGAGTGATCCCACTCAGAATACATAAGCTGTTCCAGCAATGAATGAACAGGAAAGGCATGCACAGCTTGAGGAGGCTTTAGCAAACCCAAACAAGAAGCTTATCAACCGACTCAATTAAGGGTAGCATAAAAGTGGAGCGGACCAACTCAGTAAGAGAATCTCTCAGATTGTGAAGCTGAAGGAGGTCCGTCCGCATTTGACCCCTCAGAAGAGGAGGAAAATTCATCTTCTCCCGCCCCCAGTTCTTCCATTTGAGGGTCCCGGGTAATTAAAGGGGACCTGTCGCGTTTTGTCCCACTCTAGGAAGATGCGATTAAAGCCGCTAACCTTTCCTCCAATCCTGTCATAGCTGAGGAAAAAAACTCTTCAGTAATATAGACAGGGGCTGCAGTGTTGGAAACAGTTACAACATTTGACGGCCCGATGGCTCACCCTGACCAACCACCTCAGATCTCTCAGGGGAGGGTGCCATTGTAGAGATGAGACTAAGCTTCTTAGAGTTTGAGGGAGACACTTTTGAGCCCTTTCTTGGGGTGTTTCTACCTCCCCTTCTCACCATAGCTCAATGCACAAATGCAGAGGTACTACTAGAAGAAATTGCACCCACTGCTTGAGCAAATAGTCCAGCAATTGCCGCTGCTATTAATGCTCAGCCTGATGCTTCAGTAAATGTGGCAAGGGAATGCCTGTGTCACTACTTACATGCGCCCTTCTGCTCTTGTGTCTTTCCATCAGCTGCAGTCAGCAAAATGGAGCTTTTTAAAAGTACTCCCACGCTGGATGTTGCCACACGCTAACACCACGCCAAGCCACGCCCCCTCTGTCCTCCCACCGCGCCCCCCTCCTCTTTTCAAAAGAGCGTTTTCCCTCGCGAGCGCGGGCTTCCGATGCAACGGGATCGGCGTGTGGGAGGGGGCAGCGAGGAGGAGAGCTGGTGGCAAAACCGCCGTGCAGAGGCGGTGGAGAACGGAGCGGCATCCGCCGATCATTCTGGCTTCCCCCTATCTATCCAGGGAGAAGGGGAGAGTTTCTACCCAGGTGGGGTGTGTTTTTTAGAAAGAAATCCCCTCCCCAACATCTTACCGGAGGCCTGGGACTGCTAGCCGAGGGAAGTCTGCAGCTTCTGCTGACACAGAGCGAACTGAGGAAAGCATGAACCAGGTACGTGCTCTATACAACCCTCAGTGGTGACTTTAGGCATGACAACATTTACTTTTAAAGGAGACAAACCATAAGAGAATTTAAAATTCCTTAGGAATCTCCACTTACCTTATCCCGCTGCAGGGATTCTGTGGTAAAACCAACAGACCCAATCTTCACCCCTCACATTGGGCTCTGTTAAAAAACCTTCAGGGACCGGGCCCCTTTTTATCGGGGGATCCACACCCCTGGACCTGTAAAGCACCCCACCAGGAAACATTATGGCTGAAAAAACCAAAGCACTGGATCCCGGAGTCCAGCTCTCTAAAAAAGAGAAGCATTACGGGCTAAACCTCGTTTCTTCTGCCACGAGGCCCGGGTACCATTCAGGCACTATTCGGCCTGAAAAGACACTTTGAATGGATCCGGTTGCATAGCTTGCCCCAGCAAAGGAGTATCCCAGTGGAGCTCAGCATAGCACATCTTTACTCGTGACCAACACCTAAAACACTGGTGAAAAAACTGAGGTATTCCTAGTAGTGGGAGGGGTTATATAGGGAGTGGACTTCCTGTCTTAGGGTGTGCCAGTGTCCATCACCTAAAGGTGGCCTATAACCCACATAGTAACTACTATGGCTCTGTGTCCCGTGATGTATGATAAAGAAATAATGAATTTGATCCATTTTGGATCCTAATTCCACAGATATTAGTATCAGTATCTGTGCTGATACTGAGCATTTGCACGAGTGCTTGTATTCGTGCAAATGCTCCAATGCTTGATCCGATACCTGCAGCTCTAGTGTAGCACTTCCGCTCCCGCTCCTGGCATTTCCACCAGCCAGCGGTGACGAGCCCTGACAGCAGCTGTCATTTCTGGGTGCGCCGCAAAGTCCATCCTATATGCTGCTGACTCAGCCTTGAGGGCTCGGCTGTGCTGTGGAGATGTGGACAGCTAAGCTCACACTCTACGAGTGAGTGACATCACAACCGGGCCATCGGCCTCAGAATACTGGCTGCATAGCCGTACGGCTGCCCCTGCTTCTGTTTTGAGGGAAAGCTGATCCATCAAATCGATCGCTCTCTCCACCAGCGAGGTCCTGTCTCCCCTTCACCGGGGTTCCCACTCCATCGGGAGATCACAAATCAATGTGAGCCTAGCTGTCCAAATCTCCGCAGCACAGCCGAGCCCTCGAGGCTGAGTCAGCAGCATATAGGATGGATACATACAGTAAGTAGTGCAATTTCATGTACAGGCACTGTGGCTTCTGAGCTTACCTTCACCTTGGTTTTATTGAAGTGTTGCCTTAAATAAACTCATTGCTGTTTTATTGAACCACATGGTATCACCTAACTTTCACTTTTGTATATGTGTCACCCGCACATAATACCAGTGGTCCTTTAAGCACTAACAGTGACATTTTGGATTATGATTTTTAGTGACAACTTCCCTGGTGCCTATTTCTCACACAGCAGCTGGATGGATCCCAGTGCACCACAACCATGTCCATGGAGATAACCCTGAGGTGGTTTTAGCACCAAACATTTTTTTTTCCCAGTGAAGGGAACTTTTAAGACGTCAGCATACCAAAACATTTCAGACAATTTCATGCTCCCAACTTTGTGGGAACAGTTTGGGGATGGCCCCTTCCTGTTTCAACATGACTGCGCACCAGTGCACAAAGCAAGGTCTGGTATGGATTTTGAGGGGAACCCCACACCAAAATCCATACCAGATCCCTATCCGAGCATGCAGCCCAGCAGGTCATTAAAGGGAGGAGACAAGCGAGCGCCATACCAGGAGGCCACATGCCCTCAACATGGGGGGGGGGGGGGTGCTTTGGGACAGGGGGCTCTGCCCCCGGCCAAAGGACCTTGTCCCCATGTTGATGGGGACAAGGGGCTCTTCCCCACAACCCTGCCCATTGGTTGTGGGGGTCTGTGGGTGGGGGGCTTATAGGAATCTGTAAGCCCCCTTTAACCACTTGCTTACTGGGCATATATACCTCCTTCCTTCCCAGGCCAATTTTCAGCTTCCAGCGCTGTCACACTTTGAATGACAATTGCATGGTCATGCTACACTGTACCCATATGACATTTTTAATTTTTTTTTCACACAAATAAGAGTTTTCTTTTGGTGGTTTTTAATCACTGCTGTTTTTTGCTACACAAAGAAAGACTGAAAATTTTGAATAAAAAACAGTTTTCATCGTTTGTTATAAAATTTTCCAAACAGGCAATTTTTCTCCTTCATTGATGTGCGCTGATGATCCAAAGCACACAACGTCATCTGTAAAACATGGTGGAGGCAGTGTGATGGCATGGCTTCCAGTGGCACTGGCTGATTGGTGTTTATTGATGATGTGACAGAAGACAGACGCAGTCGGATTATTTCTGCAGTGTTTAGAGCTATACTGTCAGCCCAGATTCAGCCAAATGCAGCAAAGTTGATTGGATGGCACTTCACAGTACAGATGGACAATGATCCGAAACACACTGCAAAAGCAACCCAGGAGCTTTTGAGGGAAAAGAAGTTGAATATTCTGCAATAGCCGAGTCAATCACCTGATCTCAACCCAATTGAGCATGCTGAAGGCAAAACTAAAGGTAGAAAGACCCACAAACAAGGAACAACTGAAGACAGCTGCAGTTGGAGCCTGGCAAAGCATCAGAAAAGAGGAAACCCAGTCTTTGGTAATGTCCATGACTTCAGGCAGTCATTGTCAGTAAAGGATTCTCAACAAAATATTAAAAATGAACATTTTATTTATGATTATATTTATTTGTCCAATTACGTTTGAGCTCCTGAAAATGGGGGGTAACTGTGTATAAAAATGGTTGCAGTTCCTAAAATTTGTACTTGATATTTATGTTTAACCGCTTGAATTAAAGCTGAAAGTTTGCATTTCAAACTGATTTGCATTGTTTTCTTTTTTTTTTTTTCTGGTGGCATACAGAGTCAAAAGTATGAAAATTGTGCCTGTGTCCAAATATATATGGACCTAACTGTATATGTCTGGCCATTATACTATCAATACCTATTATTACCATCAGGAGGATCCTATATGGGTGGTTTTCCACATCACATAGTTATATGTTATGTTCCCTAAGTTGCTCTATTGATATGTTATGCTTTGTGGGCCCTGACATGTCTAATATGCCTTGATTTGTTTAATTGTTTTTATATGTTACATGGCGCTGGTTTGCCAGTCGGAAATATGGCATTAATACATTAAGCACATCCACTGCTGCTTATTTATTTTGCAGGTTCATGGCTGGGCTTTTCCGAAGATGTTTCCTTTCACTGTCCCTATAAGCAGCTTGTGTGTAGCTCTCTATCTGGGGGAACATTTCCCCTGCGTTCATATGGTCCTAGGCGTCTGTCGGGCTTATCAGCAGGTGGTTTGCGACTGGAGGCCAGCATGGTCTGCTTTTTTTAAAATACATGGCTTGATCCTCTAAAGTTAGTGGACTGTTTACTATTGCCTCTCCCATACAGACGCCATAGTAACCTATGTGATATAGAAAACAGTGAACATTGCCGACGGGCAGTTACTTGGTTACATTTTTATGTTGTCTTTGCTTCTTCAGTTTAATGTCCCCCGCACCAGCAAGCAGTGTACACAGAAGATGTCACCTGCTCAGGGTACTCCAGATAGACCCTGTCCCCAGCTAGAGGGTGTTTTCCAGGTTTTCTTGTTCTGTGCTCTGAAGGTGCACAGCTTGTTGGTCTGGCTTGTCTCTTCCCAGTCCTTCATTTCCATGGGCCCGATGGTTGTGTGCTTGGTTTGTCTTATGCATATATTAGGAATCTACATTCTTTGTCATCACATCTCAGTGCACTGCCCTGGTTATCTACCTCCGTACCACCCACCGTACTCACTTTTCCCCCACTTAGGGAATAGATAGAAGCGTGGCATCTCATTTCCGTTTCTGCCTGATGGGATCCAATTTTCGCACTCTGTGCGGCTTTCCTCTTATCTTTTTCTAGGTTCTTTCCCTAGCAGACTTTCCTTCTCCTTGCTTTTCCCCTCCTCCCTCCCCTTTCTTCTGACTTACCTTTGTAGAGTCACTACATCCTTTCCACTACTTACCTTCCTAGTTCCCCATCTAACCACACCCCCCCCCCCCTTTTTTTTTCTTCTTCTCCCTCTTGGAGTTCCTCTGGACTGTTCTCCCATACCTGCTCTAGCATGACTCACTTTTCAATGACCTATTATAATGGTAAAGGGCTCAATAGTCCGGAAAAACGTACCAAATTATTGGCGGACCTGGGGAGGTTTAGATTGCAGATAGTATTCCTTGAGGAAACACATTTCAAATAGGACAACACTCCCAGACTGGGGAACTACAGATTCCCTGTATCACAGCACTTCCCCTGACTCTAAATCCAAGGGAGTCTCTATTTTGATTTCCAAACAGGTTCCATGAAAGGAAATTCAAGTTATCAGAGATCTATTTTAGCAACAGAGTCACTTTAGCCTGTGTGTACCTACCGAATGATGATCAAGTCTCTGATCTCCTGCCTGTCTATGCTAGACCACCATAAGGAGGGAGTGGTGCTCATAGGGGGTGATCTAAACTTAGTCTTAGATCCGACACTTTACGTTTCACGTGGGGGGGGGGGTCCCATCTTTCATTTACTAAACTGAGAAAGATTAAAGCGCTTCATGAACACCAGTTGGTTGAGAGTTGGCGAGCGCATCAACCCATAGGACAAAGACTGCACGTTTTTATCCTCGCATCATAAAACCTACACAAGACTGGATTGCTTACTCATTTCACAGACTTCTCTTCCCCTCCTTTCCTTGACCGCCATTGGGCCTTTTACTCTCCTGGACCATGCCCCCACTCACTGCTCCGTAGAGCTGGGTTGGTGCGAGCCCCGTAAGTGGCACTGGAAACTGAGCGAATCACTCTTACATGATCCGACATACAAAAGTCAACTTGCCCGAGACTTAGGCTCTTTCTTTGCTACTAATGATACAGTGGACACTACACTTTTCAACTTCTGGGATGCCCACAAATGGATGTTGCGTGGCATGTTCATTAAATTAGGGACACAACACAAAAAGCACTGTTTAAATTGACACTTGACTCTCGGAAATCCATAAACTGGAACAAGCTCATAAAGCCTTGCAAGCACAACAAGTAGCAGAACAACTCCCGGATTTGAGAGGTAGACTAAACTCATTGTTAACTGAGAAAACTAAAGCAAAACTAGCTTGCTGCTGGTGGGCGTTTTATGAACTTGGCAATAAGCCCAGTAAATTGCTGGCGAATGCCTTACATGCTACTAGGGTGAAGACTCATAAGGCACAAATCAAGACTAAAGACGACACCCCCCAGCTATTGCCCAGGCTTTCCAAGAATACTACACAACCCTATACATCTTGACCTAACATTCCTCGACCCCGGCGAGCGATCTCAAACATGTTTTAGCTTGACAGTACTTCGAGTCCTCGAGAATACCAGAGCTCCCTGTGGACATCGTAATTGTTCCAACCAATTTCCCCTGACAATTTTCTTGCTGCCCTAAAATCCATGAAAAGGCATAGCATTGGGACCAGATGGATACACCCTGTCCTACTATAAGACATTCTCCTCTACTCTGGCTCCCTGCGGACATCGTAATTGTTCCAACCAATTTCCCCTGACAATTTTCTTGATGCCCTAAAATCCATGAAAAGGCATAGCGTTGGGACCAGATGGATACACCCTGTCCTACTATAAGACATTCTCCTCTACTCTGGCTCCATGATTTGTGGCAGCCTACAACTCTTTAAAAGACGGACATATCATCCTAGACATTACCCTGCAGACACGTGTGACAGTGATTCCCAAGGAGGGTAAAGACTCAGTTACTGGTCGATTTCTCTCTTGAACTTAAACTTAAAAGTCTTCACAAAAATTCTAGCGACCAGACTGCTTTCACACATTCCTTCTCTAGTTCAGCCAGACCAATCTGGATTTACCCCTGTTAGAGAAGATCAAGACAACAGACAACGGGTGTTGAATGCAATCCATTATGCCCAGACCCATCACTTTCCCTTGGTGCTTTTCTCTGCGGATGCAGAGAAAGCATTTGATAGGGTTGACTGAATCTTTCTGCAAACTACATAGGAACATATTGGGCTTGGGTCGGGTATGAGACGGTGGTTGGCCTCACTATACTCTACGACTTCGGCCTGAGTGAGAGTCAACGGTTCTCTCTGACACTTTATGGACACTTTATGGACTATATGGAACGAGACCCGACAAGGCTCCCCACTTTCACCTCTCATTTTTATACTGGCCCTTGGACCCTTTCTGAGAATTATCTGAGCCCACCCAGACAATAAGGGTATCATGACCAAGACTCATGAGCATAAATTAGCCGCCTATGTGGATGACTTGATCTTTTTTCGGCACTTCCCCATCCATTATGCTCCCATCCCTTCTATCAGAATTACGTAGATATGGTCAATTGTCTAATTACAAAATTAATTACAATAAATCGGAAGCCATGGGCATCAGGATAGCTTCCACAACACATCGAAAACTAAGTCTATCTTTCAATTTCAAATGGACAGAATCCCACATATGCTATCTGGGAACAAAAATTCCCTGCAGTCTTCGCAGGATCTTTGAGCTTAATTTTTCACAAGCTTAAAACAGATCTTCAGCGGTGGGATAAAGAGACATTCACATGGTATGGCCAAACAAATGTTTTAAAAACGAATGTGATGCCACGTCTCGTTTATCTATTTCCAAAACTGCCCTTTAGTCTCCCACAGAGTTTCCTTGGTGATTTACAGGTGAGATTTCTCTATTTCATGTGGGTAGGTAGACTGGCCCTCCCTAAGGAAAGAGGAGGAATCGGCTTCCCGGTCCCCATGAGCTACTATGAAGCCTCCTATCTGACTAGAATTATGGAGTAGTCCCCTCACAGAAAATGTTGCATTTGTTTCTGATACATAGAGCCTACTATACTCCCAAAAATTAATTTCGGTTTGGACACCAGTCAGAAGCCAAGTGTCCAAGGTGCCAGGAGACAGGGGATCGTATAAATATGGTATTGAGATGCCCAAAATTATTTAGGTATAGGACAGAGATATTAGCTGTAATAAACAGAACTTTTGGGACCAAGTTGGAGTTGGCAGGAAGTCTATGGTTGTTGGGAAGTATGGAGGGAATTGGAGAGCTTGTAAACATTAAAACAGTAGTAGTAAGGTGTTTATTCCAAGCAAGAAAACTAATAGCCCAAAATTGGCAATCAGTAAGGCCCCCAACACCTGAAGAATGGGTTAAGGTGGTAAATGCAACAGTGTGGAAGGAAAAGTGGTATTTACTAGACACGGGATTTTCGACAGATTTTTAAAGCTGTGGAAGCCATGGCTAGACAAAATGGGTTGCCCACCATGAGGTAAGGAGTGATGAGGACAGAGTAGAACTAAGAGGAGGACAGAGTAGAATTAAGTGGTTGGATTAAAAACTTGTAGATTAGTTTGGAGAGTGGAGAGGAAGGCGAGGGGAAGGAGGAAGGAAGGCGAATATATGTAAACACATTCACAACATAATTATACACTGTGTGCGGATAAAAATGGCAACATACTTTCACAGGGAGGTGTGGGAGGGGGGGTTGTAAAAAAGGGGTTGCATTAGTGGGACTATAGGTGACACTATGGATAGAGGTACTGTGGTAGAGGGGGCGGGAAAGGAGAGGGGAGTGTTGTCCTTTACCCCGTGATACAACCTTTTGGTTGGGGTGATCGGGGTGGGGGCGGCGCCCACTCTCCCAAACGGTTCCAAGAACACTTAAGGGCTGATCATTATATGCGAACTTGGTTAAGACACGTTAATATAAAATTTAATGATTTTTCACTTTATACTGTATGGTAAATTCGGCTATGTGATAGTTACAGTATATTCTTATGGTCTCTCTGTTTTTTTATATATATTTTTTCTGTGTATGTATATTTGAAAACCTTAATATAAAGTTTATTGAATTAAAAAAAAAAAAAGAATTATGGAGTGGTAAGTGGCTCACAATCCCAAACCATGGGTAGATCTTGAGCAGGCGACAGTAGACCAGTTTCTAGCGGGAACCCTTCCTCATTCTTGTGTCACCCTGAGGGTTGCTAATTCACTCTTTAAGATGTCTACTCTCTCTCCTTACCCGAGTCCTCTAATCCCGGTATTAGGCACGTGTTCCAATTGGGTATGGGTGACCCACAATTTGCAACACTTCTGCGATGGAACTTTTTCAGATTTCTCATGTCCAACCAGGATATCGACTCAGTTCCATTCAGAGCTTGATTTTCTATGCCTCTCAGCCTTAGTCTCCAAAGCAGGTTACGGCATGACATGTCCTATAAATGTAATGTCCGAGAGGGAGATAGATCCATTTGTCAGTCCACCCCTCCTTTCGTTTTCCTTTCTATCCTTTCCCTGCCCTCCCCCTATTCCCTTCCCTCCTGTATACCCTCTCTACTCCCTCTGGTCCCTATTTCCCTTCCCATCTCCTATTCTAGTTCCCATCTTCTCTTACTACTACTTTTGTGCGCTATGCACCACTGTTGCACCACTACTGTACAAAATATTTTGCTTCTTATATACTGCATAAAACTCCTTGGAATTTGACATCTGATACTTACAAGCGACCTCTCCACTTTCCCCCGACATCAGAGTGTTTTTGCACTGTTGGGTATATTTAGTACATCTATTAGTGTTTTCTCTCTGATAATCTTGATAATGATGTGAACTTGAAGTGACCTGATGTGATCTTGTCTTGATCTGTATTGTATAGCCAAATTCCTTGACAATTAGGCTACTTTCATGTTGCAGCGCCCGACCGTTAGCGCTAAAGCGACGCTAATTTTTGCAGCACTTTTTTGCCGCTAGCGGAGCGCTTTTAACCCCAAAGAAGGGGTTAAAAGCTCCCGTGTCGCTTTTCAGGCGCTCCCAAACCGCCCAAAGATGCTGCATGCAGAACTTTTCCTAACGTCCCTCAAGCGCACCACCCCAGTGTGAAAAATCACACTGAAATGAATGGGAGGCAGTTTTCAGGCATTATTTAGAGGCTATTTCTAGCGCTAGAATGCCTGAAAACTGCCTCAGTGTGAAGGTAGTCTAAAACAAAGAACTGAAAAAAAAGAAAAGAACTTAACCTACCTGTATTTTGAGTAGGGTTGGCTGTCAGGAAGCTTGTTGGTTTACACCCCGAAGTGGAGAGCACACTGGAGTTATTAAATGAAGTGCTTTTGTTTTTTCGCTGTGGTTGGAACGTCCAATCTAAATGAGAATATAAAGTTAATAGCCAAACACAAATCTTAATCCAGAAAAGTATTTACTGCCGAGAACCAAAATAGATATTCATCAACTGGTCCCATCCACTCACGTTTTCAAGTGTGAATATAAGTAGGCCTGAAATAATTGTACAATGTATATATGATCTTACCACCCCCTCTCCTCCTGCTCAGTGCAAATTTGTTATGTTGGGCTGGTGAACCTGAACAAATATACTTCACCATTTAGACATTATTCAGAGTGGGCCAGGAGTCAGTGATACATTATATCGATACCTGCTTTGCATTCAAACCTCCTTTAGGACCAACTTCATATGTGGCTCTGAGGTGTCATGTGACCGAATGTCAAGATCTGCAGAGGAAGCTGATGCTGAAAGATGTCCTTTAGGAACACCCACCTTTCAACATACCCACCAATCAATGTGGCACCATGACACACTTTGTATGGTACAATTTCTTCAACCCCAAATTTGTCTCTACAATGAAACAGCTAGTTGGTTATGGTTCCCATTCTTCCCCTCAACCCATCTAACATTCATCTTTACTCCATAATGAATAAAATTAAAGACAAATAACTTGAGTCATGGTCTAATATGCTTTCATAAATTTCCTCTACATAAACATCCTCTTTCTAGTGGATTGCCTTGTTGGATTTCTCAGCCAATCAATGCAGTTCTTCCAAGATATTGTTAGCTCTTTCCCTCAATGGCCCTGCAAGCAAATCTCCTAGCAATCTTCAGGACCTACCCATGTATGCACTTAAGAATAAGACAATTGCCTTTTCATGTCTGCTGTTAGATTCCTTTTTTCATACCTGGAAATGCTTTATGATGTTCCTTTTGGATTTCATAGGCTTTTTCATAGTAGGGCTTTTTATCTTCTTCAGAGAGCTTTTTCCACTCTTTTCCCAGCATCTCACTAATTTCAGCAAAGGTGGCTGTGGGTTTGGCTTTTCTGAGGGCTTGGCGATGAATCCGGGCCCAAATTATGTACGCATTTATTGGCCGTTTGATTTGTCCATTTCTGTTCCTGGAGAATGGAGGGTCAGGTATTCCTAGCAGAAATCCTAAGAATCTTAATTTGGTATAGCAGATCCTACATATTTTTATTAAAAAGGATTTATATAGCACCAACAGTTTGTGCAGTCGTTTACAAAGTTAGGGCAAACAGTACAGTACAATACAGTTAAACAGTTAAAGTTACAATTCAATACAGGAGGAATCAGAGGGCCCTGTTCCTTAGTTAGCGCTTACAATCTAAAAAGGAGGGTCAAGTGATACAAAAGGTAATAACTGTGGGGGAATAAGCTGATGAAGAAAATGAAAGTACAGTTGTTTGGTGGAGGCAGGATAGGCTTCTCTGAAGAGAAACATTTTGAGGGATCGCCTAAACATGGATAGAATTGGAGCTAGACAGATTTAGGTAGGGAATTCCAAAGGATGGGAGAGGCTTAGGAGAAGTCCTGCAGGCGAACATGGGAGGAGATGACAAGGGATCTAGAGAGCATGAGGTCTTGGCAGGAATAAGGAGAACGATTCCAAAAACTAGGTTAGTGATGCAGCTGGGGGCCAAGTTGTGGATGACTGTGTAAGTTATTGTTAGTATTTTGAATTTAATTTGTTGGGTGAGTGGAAGCCAATGGAGGGATTGGCAGAGAAGGGTAGCAGATGTCGAGCGGTTTGTAAGGTGGATGATTCTGGCAGCAGAATTAATGATGGACTGAATAGGGAATAGCCTATAGTTGCAGCAGTCTAGGCGAGAAATAATAATAGAGTGAATTAGGAGTTCTGTGGTTTCATTGGTTAGAAAGAAGCATATTTTGGAGATGATGCGGAGGTTGAGGCGGCAAACTTTGTGGGGCCAAAAGGAGAGTTCAGAGTCCAGGATGACACCTAGCTCCCTGGCATGTGGGGATGGGTTGATGGTTATGCCATTGCTCTGGACAGAGAAGTCAGGGGAAGTGGCACATGGAGGAGGAAATATTATGAGCTCAGTTTTGTACAAGTTGAGTTTGTGACATCCAGACTGATATGTCTGTTAATAATTAGTGATGCATGAGGAGACGATGGAGTGAGCTGAGGTTTAGGGAGATAGATTTGAGTGTCGTCAGCGTAGAAATGATATTGAAAGCCATGGGAGGCTATCAGCTGACCCAAGGAGGAGGTGTAGAGTGAGAATAGGAGAGGTCCAAGAACAGAACCTTGGGAGACCCTGACGGAGAAAGGAAGAGGAGAGGAGGAAGTAGAATTGTAAGTGACCCCGAAGGTGCGGTGGGATAGGTAGGAGCGCCAGTGAAGAGCATAGTCACGGAGACCAAAGCAGTAATGTTTTTTGAGGAGGAGGGTCAACCATATCAAAGGCAGCCCAAAAGGTGCAGAAGTAGGAGTACAGAAAAGTGTCCATTGGTTTTTGCTGTTAGTAAGTCTTTTGTGAGTTTTAAAAGAGCTGTTTATGTGGAGTGTTGAGAGTGAAATCCAGACTGAAGGGGATCAAGAAGGTTATTCTTAATGAGGTGGTCACTCAGTTGGTTGTAGACCAGGCATTCAAGGAGTTTGGAGGAAAAAGGAAGCAAGGAGATGGGGCATAGGTTGTTAAGATTGGTAGGGTCCAAGGAAGGCCTTTTTAACCACTTCAATACCAGGCACTTAGACACCTTCCCGCCCAGCCCAATTTTCAGCTTTCAGCGCTGTCACAATTTGAATGACAATTGCGCGGTCATGCCACACTGTACCCAAACAAATTTTTTATCATTTTGTTCCCACAAATAGAGCTTTCTTTTGGTGGTATTTGATCCCCTCTGCGGTTTTTATTTTTTGCGCAACAAATAAAAAAAGACAGAAAATTTTGAAAAAAAGCACGTTTTTCTTTGTTTCTGTTAAAATTTTTTGTAAATGAGTACGTTTTCTTCTTCAATGACGGGCACTGATATGGCTGCACTGACGGGCACTGATACGGCGGCACTGATGGGCACCGATGAGGTGGCACCAATGAGGTGGCACTGATGAGGTGGCACTGACGGGCACTGATGATGGGCACTGATAGGTGGCACTGATGCGCACTGATAGGTGGCACTAATGGGCACTGATAGGTGGCACTGGTAGGTGGCACTGATGGGCGCTGATAGGTGGCACCGATGGGCACTGATAGGCGGCACTGATGGGCACTTGTAGGTGGCATTAATGGGCACTCGTAGGTGGCGTTGATGGGTAGTTATGGGTGGCACTGATAGTTGGCACAGATGGGCACGGATGGGCACTGATAGGTGGGCACAGATGGGCACAGATGGGTACTGACAGGTGGCACCGATGGACACTGATGGGTGGCACTGATGATTCTGATTGATGGCAGTGATGCCCCTAAGTGTGGCATTGCTGGGCATCACTGCAACATAATTGTGCCAATCAGTGCCCATTTGTGGGCACTGATTGGCACAGATTTGGCACTGACTGGGCACATGTGGATGGCCATGGGGTACATACCTGGCCATCCACATGTTTCCCTTCCCTGGTGGTCCTAGTGGCGATCCCTGGTGGTCCAGTGTGGTGATCTGCGGGGGGGCTGCGCTGATAAACAATCAGCGCAGACCCCCCCTGCCAGGAGAGCCGCCGATCGGCTCTCCTCTACTCGCGTCTGTCAGACGCGAGTGAGGAAGAGCCGATCAACGGCTCTTCCTATTGACAGCGTGATCAGCCGTGATTGGACACGGCTGATCACGTGGTAAAGAGCCTCCGCCGGAGGCTCTTTACCAAGATCGGTGTAGCGGTGTGTCAGACTGACACACCGATCCACCGATCGCCGCGATGCGCGCCCCTGCGGGCGCGCGGCGGCATGTTATCCTGAAGGACGTCATATGACGCCCAGTCAGGATAACACAACCACCGCCCGGCCGTCAATCCGCTATAGGCCGGGCGGGAAGTGGTTAAATATGGGGTGACTAGTGCATATTTTAGAGAGTTGGGGAAGATGCCAAAAGAGAGAGAGGGATTGAAGATGTGAGTTAGAGGGTGTAGGATAGAGTCAGAGGGTGACCAGAGGATTTGAGAGGGAACTGGGTGCAGGGCACAGGTGGTTAGATGGGCGTTAGAAATAAGTTTAACAACCTCTATAGTAGCAGGGTTGAATAAGGGTGTTGATTGTACCTGTGGACATGGGGTGTTAAATGAGGGACACCTGTAGAGTGGAGATTTCATTGCAAATATCAGATCAGAACAGCAGTTTGGGTGTCCCCATGACAGAGTACAAGCACTTACATTCAAATGTGTAAAAGTGTACAGAGTCAGTCAGGTGGTGTTAAAATATTTAAATGTAGTTCAAGGCGCTCCCTGTAGAAGTTCATTTTTATTTAAGGCCAGGTTCACACTATTGCGAATTGGATGCAGGATCCCTGCATCCAATTCGCAATAGCAGGAGATTGTGACCGGCTCTCTATGGAACCGGTTCACATATCTCCGATGCGGCTCCAGTGCAAATTTGCACAGGAGCCCTGTGTGTCTTTTGGTCTGTTTCCGGTCTGAATTCAGCCCAAAATTCGGGCTGAAATCAGACCTGAAACAGTGAACCAGGACGCACCGGGCCCCTGCTGGGAGCCGTATCGGCATCCAGTGTGAACCCAGCCTGAAGAAAGAGACTGGTCCCTATTAAACGAAACCCCTACAAAAAAGTAGTTTTGTTGCCAACATGTTCCTTTTGTAGAGGTTTCTGTTTTTGAGTCCTTAGGGGGGATTTACTAAAACTGGTACACACAGAATCTCGTGCTTCTCTGCATAGTAACCAATCCGCTTCTAGGATTTATTATGAAAGCTTAAAGTACTTGTAAACCCTCTCAAATACCCAGTGAAGTAACCGGCCTCAGATGTTACACAGATATAAAACAAATCCTCCTACATAAGTTTTACTTGTTTATCTGTAGTCTTCTCTTTCCTACACCCCTTCAAAAGAGCAGAATCGTGTTAAAATCCTTCTCCATCTGTTAGTATCACAGAGCAGGGGGCGGAGAGCTGCGTTTAGTGTGTGAGAGCTTACCTCCACACAGCAAACAGGAGCAAAGGAAAGATACAGAGCTGTGTTCTGAATAGACAAGTTGTGTGCTGAGCTCCCTCTCCATCACAAATATATGTCATATGTTAGGAAAACTTCTCAAGAGTAACTCATGCTGATAACCGGAAGCACCAGAGAGAAATGACACTTATGCCCCGTACACACGGTCGGACTTTGTTCGGACATTCCGACAACAAAATCCTAGGATTTTTTCAGACGGATGTTGGCTCAAAATTGTCTTGCATACACACGGTCACACAAAGTTGTCGGAAAATCCGATCATTCTGAACGCGGTGACGTAAAACACGTACGTCGGGACTATAAACGGGGCAGTGGCCAATAGCTTTCATCTCTTTATTTATTCTGAGCATGCGTGGCACTTTGTCCGTCCGATTTGTGTACACACGATCGGAATTTCCGACAACGGATTTTGTTGTCGGAAAATTTTATATCCTGCTCTCAAACTTTGTGTGTCGGAAAATCCGATGGAAAATGTGTGATGGAGCCCACACACGGTCGGAATTTCCGACAACAAGGTCCTATCACACATTTTCCGTCGGAAAATCCGACCGTGTGTATGGGGCATTAGAGCATTGGAGAGAGATAGGTAAACAGAACAGATATACTGTATGTGCTTTGTTCAAATTTAATGACTGAGGTTTACAACCACTTTAATTGAACATGATGAAGTTAGAAGCTGGTTACTATGCATTGCTGCAGCAGATTCTGTGTGCATCAGTTTTACTAAATCTCCCCCTTTTTGTCCATTTTCAGCCTTGGACCCCAATGCTATTAGTCCTTATTGTGGGACTTCGGCATGCATATGAGTCTAAATCTTAAAGCTCCCTATAGATTAGAAGCTTAAAAGTGTCCCCAACCCTTAAGCCTTCTGGCTGTACTTTTAAAACACATTGTCAAACAGTTTGCCTATTTTCAGAGCAGCGAATTCTACAGAAGTGAAGATCCTATGTTTCCCAGTCCAAAAAAGTTCATCAGCACTTCCTGCACATTAATATATATATATATTTTTTTTCTCAAAAGTTTAAAACAGCCACTACCCTTAGTATCCTCTAAAATTAGCCTTTGACTCTTAACTTGCACCTCTAGGGGCTCATTTACACCAATTGTGCTGGGAATGCACTGGACCTTTGTTTACTTTTTGTATTAGCGCTAAGCTGCTTGCAGGTAGACTATATAAAGTGAATGGATACACATGAACTATAAGGACTCACCTGCACAGCTGAGTTTGACAGGTATGCACGGACGGGTGCAAAGAGCTAGGATGCCCAGTTCTGCTTTGGGGATCATAAACCTGTCCCTGGGTGCCTGTCAAACTTGGCTGTACAGGTGAATCAATACAGTCAATGTATATCCATCCACTTTATATAGACCGCCCGCACGCAGCTCGGCGCTAGTACAAAAGTAAACAAACGCCTCCTTCACGCTGTACGGGGCTGATCACCCCTGTGAATAAGCCTTCATGCTGGTGTTTTGGCTTTGTAAATTAATGCCGCGTACACACGAGCGGACTTTACGGCAGACTTTGCCCGACGGGATTTGGTCAGACAATTCGATCGAGTGTGGGCTCCAGCGGACTTTGTTTTCTCAAAAGTTGGACGGACTTAGATTTGAAACATGTTTTAAATTAATCCGTCGAAATCGAGTCCGGTCGAAAAGTCCGCCGTCTGTATGCTAGTTTGACGGACATAAAGCCACGCTAGGGCAGCTATTGGCTACTGGCTATGAACTTCCTTGTTTTAGTCCGGTCGTACGTCATCACGTACGAATTCGACGGACTTTGGTGAATTGTGTGTAGGCAAGTCCGTTCATTCAGAAAGTCCGTTGCAAAGTACGTCGAAAAGTCCGCCGGGCAAAGTCTGCCGTAAAGTCCGCTCGTGTGTACGCGGCATAAGCCTATTGTAAATTAACTGATGTGAAAATATAAAGAATCATTTAGATGTAAGCCCGCACATGATACATTTATAAGACTGAATAATTTGATTCCTACACAGACTGAGAAGGTACTGGTTCAGTGAAAGGCCCCTACAGGTATTTCCATGACAACTGATCAAAGAAAAGCCTTTACTGTTCAGCCTGACAGTTGCTTGGCTATCTGGGACCATTTCCTTTCGCAGTACGGCCCTTAGAGTTGTTACCATAGCAACGAATCAAACACCAGAAAACATTTTCTAACATGATATTGACTAGTGCTAGCTAAGGTCTAATCTGTTGCTATGGGCAACCACCAGTGGCACCAACCTTTGTGAATGACCCCCGATGTAGATAAGCACAGCCTACATCACTTATAAATGAAGTATAATAACTGATGTCACTTTACCTGCCTCTGAGAGGTGTACAGTTAGCGCAGTATTTGTGGTGTTTATTTTAGCAGTTGGCTCCATTGGGATGTGAAGATCCAGGGTGATTTGTGCTGTAGGGTATAGCTGATCCTCTGGGCTCTGGGGTGATTTGTGCAGTGGGTAGAGCTGTTCCTCTGGAGCCCAGCTATTCTGCATTTTTTCTTCACTTTGGACTGACCTGTCTCACCAGATCTTCCCTCCTTGTCTTCTGGGAGAGGTCTCCTAGCCTGAGCAGGTCCCTTTCTCTGTTGTTGTCCATGTTCTTACAGTTCCTTGTGACAGGATGCCAGTTAGGTTACAGTACTGGTGCTTTGAGGCTCACTCTGGGTCCTCTACAAAGGCCAGTATATTGCTGCCCTGTATCATGCCTAGTCCTACAATGTTACAAAAGCAGCAAATATTACCCTGGAGGTTTTGAACTTTGTTAGGGGTTCATCACTTACACACATTGCTCTTCTCCAATGCACAGTGGCGTCCAATTTAATTTGGCTCTCTGGCACCCCTCAAGGCAGACCCACACATATAAGGTCTGTGTTTTAAAGGGTATATATAACCAAGACTGATTTTGATGCTTTTTGGTAGAGGGTGGTAAGACTAGAACTCCTGGCAGGTTTGTATTGCTCATTTATGCCGCGTACACACGGTCGGACTTTTCGTCTACAAAAGTCCAACGGACGCTGACGGACTAAAGCTGGCTGGTAATCCGATCGTGTGTGGGCTTCTCCGGACTTTCAACATACTTTTTTAGCCTCAAATCCGACGTACTTTAGATTTGAAACATGCTTCAAATCTTTACTTCGTAACTACGACGGACCCCGAAATCCGCTCGTCTGTGTGCTAGTCCGACGGACAAAAAGCCACGCTAGGGCACCTATTGGCTACTGGCTATGAACTTCCTTATTTTAGTCCGGTGTACGTCATCACGTAAGAATTCGATGGACTTTTGTGTGATCGTGTGTAGGCAAGTCTGTTCGTTAGAAAGTCCGCCGCAAGTCCGTCGAAAGTCCGCCGAAAGTCTGCCGGAAGTCTGTCGGACAGGCTGTCTGACTTTTGTAGACGAAAAGTCCGACCGTGTGTACGCGGCATTACACATAAAGTCAGCACACTGCACAGGGAATATCTCAAAAATGTAGTTTATTCGTTCATTAAGGTTCTACCTCATTGGTGGATATTGTCTCTTTTTGCACTTCACAATTTCTGCACTTTACAATTATGCACTTTAAAATTGAACCTCAATTTGTATTTTGAAAGGTTTAGCAATGCAGTGTGCTGGAGCTTTAATATGTTATCACTATTGGCTGTGCACCCTCTAAGGATGGCACGTAGTGGACTGAACTGAATTAGGCTTTTTCTTTTTCTTGCTGTCTCTGTCCCCAGTGGGTAGATTCAACCCCCTCTATTTTCCTGGTGGTCTCAGGTACAGAAAGTGATGGGATATACAAAATGTTAGAGTTGTCAGAGGAACTGATGAGAGGAAATCTTCCAATGGAGACACCTATTTGAGTAAAAGCAGTCTATGGGAGAGGAGGGATTGTCCTCACTTTGTATAGATTTTCTTCCTCTCCCTGTTGAATCTTGGGGATAGGAACTCAAGGGAAATCCTCCTAAGGCAACACAAACAGGGTTTTAACCCTTCTCTACATCACACATTAAAGTATTTTGTGTTAAGACCTCTAAAGCTATGAACAGGCTGCCAAGCACAGCAATGGACCTAAAAGTGCACATTACTTTTTTTGCCACTGCATGCGCACAATAATACAAGTATGTGCAGTATGTTGAGCTGCTACTGTACATTGTGATCGGGTGATATTTATAAAAAAAGAAAAAGAAAAAGGGAACTGAAATGCACATCCACGCACCTATCCTACTGCATTGCCATTTTATTGTGAGTGGCAGCCCAGTGCAGTGTACAGTAACGGCAAAAGCGCAATGCACCACAGTGTTACCGTAGTGCATAAATCTGAACAAGCCCCTAGTATAGGCTGATCTCCTCTGGCCTGATTTAGGCCCCTTTCACACTTATACGACTTCAAAGTCGCGCGATTTTACAGCGATTTCACGGGCCGCGATTTTACCGCAATTTGCCGCAAATTTACCGCGATTTGGGAGCAGTACTACTTTGTACGACTTTGCCACGTTTTTGGCATTAACAAATGAAAACATACAGTAGTTGGTATGAATCATAAGGGGGAACTCCACGCCAAGTTTTAAATAAAAAAAGTGGCGTGGGTTCCCCCCCAGGGGCATACCAGGCCCTTAGGTCTGGTATGGATTGTAAGGGGAACCCCCTACGCCGAAAAATCGGCATGGGGGTCCCCCAAAATCCATACCAGACCCTTATCCGAGCACGCAGCCCGGCCGGTCAGGAATGGGGGTGGGGACGAGCTAGCGCCCCCCCCCTCCTGGACCGTACCAGGCCGCATGCCCTCAACATGGGGGGTGGGTGGTTTGGGGCATGGGGGGGGCGCCCTGCGGCCCCCCCACCCCAAAGCACCTTGTCCCCATGTTGATGAGGACAAGGGCCTCTTCCCGACAACCCTGGCCGTTGGTTGTCTTGGTCTGCGGGCGGGGGGCTTATCGGAATCTGGGAGCCCCCTTTAATAAGGGGGCCCCCAGATCCCGGCCCCCCACCCTATGTGAATGAGTATGGGGTACATGGTACCCCTACCCATTCACCTAGGTAAAAAAGCGTCAATAAAAAACACAGTACACAGGTTTTTAAAATAATTTATTAGGCAGCTCCGGGATCTTCTTCCGACTTCAGGGGTCCTCTTCCGACTTCGGGGGTCTCTCCGGCGTCTCCTCCCAGTGTCCTGATCTTCTGCAGCTCAGTTGCTAGCGGTGGTCTGGACTTCTGCCTTCTTCTTTTCTTCCAGAGATGTTGACACGACGCTCTCTCCAGCTGCAATGGTCTCTGAACGCTCCGCAACGGACTTATATAGGCGGTGACCCCGCCCCCTTATGCCGTCACAGTCCCTGGGCATGCTGGGACTGTGACGTTTTAGGAGGCGTGGTCACCGGGTGATGACCACGCCCCCTTATGACGGCACAGACCCAGCATGCCCCGGGACAGTGACCTCATAAGGGGGTGGGGTCACCGCCTATATAAGTCCGTTGCGGAGCGTTCAGAGACCATTCCAGCTGGAGAGAGCGTCGTGTCAACATCTCTGGAAGAAAAGAAGAAGGCAGAAGGCAGAAGTCCGGACCACCGCTAGCAATTGAGCTGCAGAAGATAGCGCAGGTGCCGGCAGAAGATCAGGACACCGGGAGGAGACGCCGGAGAGACCCCCGAAGTCGGAAGAGGACCCCCGAAGTCGGAAGAAGATCCCGGAGCTGCCTAATAAATTATTTTAAAAACCTGTGTACTGTGTTTTTTATTGACACTTTTTTCCCTAGGTGAATGGGTAGGGGTACCATGTACCCCATTCTCATTCACATAGGGTGGGGGGCTGGGATCTGGGGGCTCCCTTATTAAAGGGGGCTCCCGGATTCCGATAAGCCCCCCACCCACAGACCCCGACAACCAACGGCCAGGGTTGTCGGGAAGAGGCCCTTGTCCTCATCAACATGGGGACAAGGTGCTTTGGGGTGGGGGGGCCGCAGGGCGCCCCCCCATGCCCCAAACCACCCACCCCCCATGTTGAGGGCATGCGGCCTGGTACGGTCCAGGAGGAGGAGGGCGCTCGCTCGTCTCCACCCCCATTCCTGACCGGCCAGGCTGCGTGCTCGGATAAGGGTCTGGTATGGATTTTGGGGGGGACCCCATGCCGATTTTTCGCGTAGGGGGTTCCCCTTAGATCCATACCAGACCTAAGGGCCTGGTATGCCCCTGGGGGGGAACCCACGCCGTTTTTTTCATTTAAAACTTGGCGCGGCGTTCCCCCTCTGGATTCATACCAGACAGCTGTCAGCACTGCCTGTCGCTCATCGTGAAAGGAAAAAAAAGTTTTCCTTTCACGATCAGTGAGCCAGGCTTGTGCTTACAAAGTCGTACTGAAGTCGTGTCTATATTATTCAGGCACGATTTGCATGCTACTTCAGGGTTTAACATTGAGGTCTATGTAGTACAACTCGCATAGAAGTTGGACCAAAGTAGTGCAGCGACTACTTTCAAGTCGGCACGACTTAAAGTCGTGCCAATATGAATGGTAGTCATTGCAAATCATGGAGAATGACTTGTCATACGATTTTGCAGTACAAAATCGTGGGGCAAGTCGTGTAAGTGTGAAAGGGGCCATAGTCTTTGAAAAGCAAGCAGAGCGGGGCCAGATTTTCATTACTGTAACTTGGATGCATGCAATTTGTTAACGTTTACGTATAACCAAAACTTTTTTGTTTTTCAGTTTTGCATAGAGTAGTGCATTTCTTGTTGCCTTTTCCCCTAGGGACATTTTCTTCAATCCTGAGACACAAGGAAGGGAGAGTAGATCTCTCCAAAGGCAGTACAATCTTCCCTTAGTTGTCACTGTCCCTATTGGAAGAGTTAAAGTGGTAGTAAATTCTGTATCTTTACCTACTGGTAAGCGTATAATAAAGCTTGCCTGTAGGTTAAATGAATATCTCATAAACGTGCATCGTTTAGGAGATATTAGAGTGAGCAGCAGCCATGTTAACCGTCCATTCATTCCTGTGACTGCATATGTCTAACCGTGCCATTCCTTCAGACTCTGAATTTCAGAGCTCTGTGCCGTGACTTCCACTCGCATACGTGAGAGTGATGTCATTGCGGCTCGGCCATTCAAGTGGCCACAGCCTGTGAACCTGAAAGGGTGAAGATGGAAGCCCCTGCAGTGGTGACAGCACGCGGCTGAGGGGCTTTGTTTTAAGTCTTTCCTAATAGGTTAGTGTGCAATGCATACTAGCACATTATGCCCTTACCTTGCAGGGAGAGTTTTTTTTTTTTAAATGTTTATCACCACTTTAACCACTTCAGCCCCGGAAGGATTTACCCCCTTCCTGACCAGAGCACTTTTTACAATTTGGCACTGCGTCGCTTTAACTGCTAATTGCGCGGTCATGCAATGCTGTACCCAAACGAAATTTGCATCCTTTTCTTCCCACAAATAGAGCTTTCTTTTGATGGTATTTGATCACCTCTGCCGTTTTTATTTTTTGCGCTATAAACGGAAAAAGACCGAAAATTTGGAAAAAAAATGATATTTTCTACTTTTTGTTATAAAAAAAATCCAACAAACTCAATTTTAGTCATACATTTAGGCCAAAATGTATTCGGCCACATGTCTTTGGTAAAAAAAATGTCAATAAGCGTATATTTATTGGTTTGCGCAAAATTTATAGCGTCTACAAACTAGGGTACATTTTCTGAAATTTACACAGCTTTTAGTTTATGACTGCCTATTTCATTTCATGAGGTGCTAAAATGGCAGGGCAGTACAAAACCCCCCCAAATGACCCCATTTTGGAAAGTAGACACCCCAAGGAAATTGCTGAGAGGCATGTTGAACCCATTGAATATTTTTTTTTTGTCCCAAGTGATTGAATAATGACAAAAAAAAAAAAAAAAATTACAAAAAGTTGTCACTAAATGATATATTGCTCACACAGGCCATGGGCATATGTGGAATTGCACCCCAAAATACATTTAGCTGCTTCTCCTGAGTATGGGGATACCACATGTGTGGGACTTTTTGGGAGCCTAGCCGCGTACGGGGCCCCGAAAACCAAGCACCGCCTTCAGGATTTCTAAGGGCATAAATTTTTGATTTCACTCCTCACTACCTATCACAGTTTTGAAGGCCATAAAATGCCAAGATGGCACAAAACCCCCCAAATGACCCCATTTTGGAAAGTAGACACCCCAAGCTATTTGCTGAGAGGCATTTGAGTTCATGGAATATTTTATATTTTGACACAAGTTGCGGGAACGTGACACTTTTTTTTTTTTGCACAAAGTTGTCACTAAATGATATATTGCTCAAACATGCCATGGGCATATGTGGAATTACACCCCAAAATACATTCTGCTGCTTCTTCTGAGTACAGGGATACATGTGTGGGACTTTTTGGGAGCCTAGCCGCGTACGGGGCCCCGAAAACCAAGCACCGCCTTCAGGATTTCTAAGGGCATAAATTTTTGATTTCACTCCTCACTACCTATCACAGTTTTGAAGGCCATAAAATGCCAAGATGGCACAAAACCCCCCCAAATGACCCCATTTTGGAAAGTAGACACCCCAAGCTATTTGCTGAGAGGCATGTGGAGTCCATGGAATATTTTATTTTTTGACACAAGTTGCGAAAAGTGCCAATTTTTTTTTTTTGCACAAAGTTGTCACTAAATGATATATTGCTCACACAGGCCATGGGCAAATGTGGAATTTCACCCCAAAATATATTCTGCTGATTCTCCTGAGTACGGGGATACCACATGTGTGGGACTTTTTGGGAGCTTAGCCGCGTACGGGGCCCCGAAAACCCAGCACCGCCTTCAGGATTTCTAAGGGCGTAAAGTTGTGATTTCACTCCTCACTACCTATCACATTTTTGAAGGCCATAAAATGCCAAGATGGCACAAAACCCCCCAAATGACCCCATTTTGGAAAGTAGACACCCCAAGCTATTTGCTGAGAGGCATGTTGAGTCCATGGAATATTTTATATTTTGACACAAGTTGCGGGAAAGTGACAATTTTTTTTTTTTTGCACAAAGTTGTCACTAAATGATATATTGCTCACACAGGCCATGGGCAAATGTGGAATTTCACCCCAAAATACATTCTGCTGATTCTCCTGAGTACGGGGATACCACATGTGTGGGACTTTTTGGGAGCCTAGCCGCGTACAGGGCCCCGAAAACCCAGCACCGCCTTCAGGATTTCTAAGGGCGTAAAGTTGTGGTTTCACTCCTCACTACCTATCACATTTTTGAAGGCCATAAAATGCCAAGATGGCACAAAACCCCCCAAATGACCCCATTTTGGAAAGTAGACACCCCAAGCTATTTGCTGAGAGGCATATTGAGTCCATGGAATATTTTATATTTTGACACAAGTTGCGGGAAAGTGACAATTTTTTTTTTTTGCACAAAGTTGTCACTAAATGATATATTGCTCAAACATGCCATGGGCATATGTGGAATTACACCCCAAAATACATTCTGCTGCTTCTCTTGAGTACGGGGATACCACATGTGTGGAACTTTTTGGGAGCCTAGCCGCGTACGGGGCCCCGAAAACCAAGCACCGCTTTCAGGATTTCTAAGGGCATAAATTTTTGATTTCACTCCTCACTACCTATCACAGTTTTGAAGGCCATAAAATGCCAAGATGGCACAAACCTCCCCCCAAATGACCCTATTTTGGAAAGTAGACACCCCAAGCTATTTGCTGAGAGGCATGTTGAGTCCATGGAATATTTTATTTTTTGACACAAGTTGCGGGAAAGTGACAATTTTTTTTTTTTTTTGCACAAATTTGTCACTAAATGATATATTGCTCACACAGGCCATGGGCATATGTGGAATTGCACCCCAAAATACATTCTGCTGATTCTCCTGAGCACGGGGATACCATATGAGTGGCACTTTTTGGGAGCCTAGCTTCATACGGGGCCCCGAAATCCAATCACCGCCTTCAGGATTTCTAAGAGCGTTAATTTTTGATTTCACTCCTCACTACCCATCACAGTTTTGAAGGCCATAAAATGCCAAGATAGCACAAAACCCCCCAAAATGACCCCATTTTGGAAAGTAGACACCCCAAGCTATTTGCTGAGAGGCATGGTGAGTATTTTGCAGCTCTCATTTGTTTTTGAAAATGAAGAAAGACAAGAAAAACATATTTTTTTTTCTTTTTTCAATTTTCAAAAGTTTGTGACAAAAAGTGAGGTCTGCAAAATACTCACTATACCTCTCAGCAAATAGCTTTGGGTGTCTATTTTTCAAAATGGGGTCATTTAGGGGGGTTTGTGCCATCTGGGCATTCCATGGCCTCCGAAACTGTGCTAGGCAGTGAAGAGTGAAATCAAAAATTTATGCCCTTAGAAAGCCTGAAGGCGGTGCTTGGTTTTCGGGGTCCCGTACGTGGCTAGGCTCCCAAAAAGTCTCACACATGTGGTATCCCCGTACTCAGGAGAATGTATTTTGGGGTGTAATTTCACATATTCCCATTGCGTGTTTGAGCAATATATCATTTAGTGACAACTTTGTGCAAAAAAAAAAAAAATTGTGTCACAATATAAAATATTCCATGGACTCGACATGCCTCTCAGCAAATAGCTTGGGGTGTCTACTTTCCAAAATGGGGTCATTTGGGGGGGGGTTTTGAACTGTCCTGGCATTTTATGCACAACATTTAGAAGCTTATGTCACACATCACCCACTCTTCTAACCACTTGAAGACAAAGCCCTTTCTGACACTTTTTGTTTACATGAAAAAAATTTTTTTTTTGCAAGAAAATTACTTTGAACCCCCAAACATTATATATTTTTTTAAAGCAAATGCCCTACAGATTAAAATGGTGGGTGTTTCATTTTATTTTTTTCACACAGTATTTGCGCAGCGAGTTTTCAAACGCATATTTTGGGGAAAAAACACACTTTTTAAAATTTTAATGCAGTAAAAAACACTATATTGCCCAAATGTTTGATGAAATAAAAAAGATGATCTTAGGCCAAGTACATGGATACCAAACATGACATGCTTTAAAATTGCGCACAAACGTGCAGTGGCGACAAACTAAATACATTTTTAAAAGCCTTTAAAACCCTTTACAGGTTACCACTTTAGATTTACAGAGGAGGTCTACTGCTAAAATTACTGCCCTTGATCGATACCTCACATGCATGGTGCAATTGCTGTTTACATTTGACGCCAGACCGGCGCTTGCGTTCACCTTTGCGCGAGAGCAGGGGGGACAGGGGTGCTTTTTTTTTTTTTTCTTTATTAATTTTTGATTTTTTATCTTATTTTTAAACTGTTCCATTCATTTTTATTTTTTTTAAATCATTTTTATTGTTATCTCAGGGAATGTAAATATCCCCTATGATAGCAATAGGTAGTGACAGGTACTCTTTTTTGAAAAAATTGGGGTCTATTAGACCCTAGATCTCTCCTCTGCCCTCAAAGCATCTGACCACACCAAGATCGGTGTGATAAAATGCTTTCCCAATTTCCCAATGGCGCTGTTTACATCCGGCGAAATCTAAGTCATGAAATGCTCGTAGCTTCCGGTTTCTTAGGCCATAGAGATGTTTGGAGCCATTCTGGTCTCTGATCAGCTCTATGGTCAACTGGCCGAATCACCGGCTGCATTCTCAGGTTCCCTGTTGGGACAGGAGAGCCAGAGAAAAACATGGAAGACGGTGGGGGGGGGGGGCTTGTAAAAGCAGTCTAGAGGCTAATTAGCCACTAGGATTGCTTTTACATGAAAGCCGACCGCTGGCTGAAAAGAATGATACCAAGATGATACCTAAACCTGCAGGCATCATTCTGGTATAACCACTCAAAGTCCAGCAACATACCAGTACGTTGCTGGTCTTTATTGGGCACATATTGTAAACTTTTTTTTCATGCAGCCTGTGGGCTGAACGAAAAAAAGATATTGATCGGTGGGTATGCCCACCATTAGAATACCTCCCTTCATCCACCCACTTCTAATGATGGGCATACATGCACCATTTATATATGCCGAAGCATGGGGGCATCCTCCCGCAAAAGGCAGGAGCAAATCGCTTCTCCACCCACTGCTGCCCCCACGCTTCGGCATATATGCTGAAGTATGTAACTGTGGTGGTGAAATCACCTCCAACAGCGCTGGAGTCACGGCTTTATGTATCGTGGGAACAAACGCTGTTTCTGTCAAGATAAATAAATCCGCCCTGCAACTGAATGGCGTACCTGCTAAGCAAATGATGGTTAACAAAAAAACAAAGTAACATTACAGTGTAACAGTAATACTTACCATACCTGCAAAGCAAATACAAAAAAAAACATAGTAAAAAATAAAACATTTAACGCAACCTGTGCCTACCTAAAATATATATATATGCCGAAGCATGGGGCATCCTCCCGCAAAAGGCAGGAGCAAATTGCTCCTCCACCCACTGCTGCCCCCACGCTTCGGCATATATGTTGAAGTATGTAACTGTGGTGGTGAAATCACCTCCGACAGCGCTGGAGTCACGGCTTTATATATCGTGGGAGCAAACGCTGTTGCTGTCAAGATAAATAAATCCGCGCTGCAACTGAATGGCGTACCTGCTAAGCAAATGATGGTTAACAAAAAAACAAAGTAACATTACAGTATAACAGTAATACTTACCATACCTGCAAAGAAAATACAAAAAAAAACATAGTAAAAAATAAAACATTTAACGCAACCTGTGCCTACCTAAAATATATATATGCCGAAGCATGGGGGCATCCTCCCACAAAAGGCAGGAGCAAATTGCTCCTGCCCCCACGCTTCGGCATATATGCTGAAGTATGTAACTGTGGTGGTGAAATCACCTCTGACAGTGCTGGAGTCACGGCTTTATGTATCGTGTGAGCAAACGCTTTTGCTCTCAAGATACATAAATCAGCTCTGCAGCTGAATGACGTACCTGAAAACAAAAAAGTGGTTAACAATAAAAAAACAAAGTATAAAAAAATTGCATACCTATAAAGCAAACATGATAAAAACATAACAATAAAACATTGCAGTATAGAATACAATAAAAAAGAACAGAACAATAGAGAGAGAATAATAAAACAACAACTATTTTTGTTTTTTTTATTTTATATTTTTTTGTATTTTTATTTTTTATTTATTTATTTATTTTTTAACACTTTTTTTAGTAACTTTAACTTTTTTAACTGGTACCAGGTTTGGGTCTTTCAAAATGTGATGGCATCTTGGGAGACCCTGTGAAAGTGTGTCCTAGTCTGTGCAGTGCTGTACCCTACGCTAATACTCCACTAGTGTATGGTAGCGTTCAAAACATTCACCAATGCATAGACCAGGATTGTCAGGACAGGAGGGACAACAATACCGGGTGTCACGCCTAAATCCGCGCTTGCTGCAGACACGACATCTTTTTTGGGGGGCTCGTTGGGTAGGGGTACTCTGGAGGACATAAGGAAAATGCCTCCCATGCAGCCGGCTTACTGCATTTGGATTGGGAAGGTGAGGTGGAGCACCGTCTGGAAACAGAAGGGCTCTGACGATCTCTTCCTGGAATTTAAAGAAGGATCCAGTCCGTCCTGAAGCTCTGTATAGCACATGAGCATTCAGCAAAGCCAATTGAAATAAATAAACAGACACTTTTTTGTACCAGCGTCTGGCCTTACGGGCAATTAGGTACGGCGCCAACAACTGGTCGTTGAGGTCCACCCCTCCCATATTAAGGTTATATTCGTGGACACAGAGGGGTTTCTCCACAACACCAGTTGCCGTAGTAATTTGGGTCGTCGTGTCTGCATGAAGGGAGGTAAGAACGAAAACATTCTTATTGTCCCTCCACTTCATAGCGAGCAAATTATTACACTGCAAGCAGGCTCTCTCCCCCAGCCTAAGACGGGAGTCTACAAGCCGCTGGGGAAAGCCCCGGCGATTAGGTCGCACGGTGCCACATGCTCCAATCTGCTGATCAAACAAGTGACTAAAAAGTGGCACGCTCGTATAATAATTGTCCACGTACAAGTGGTACCCCTTTCCGAATAAGGGTGACACCAAGTCCCACACTATCTTGCCAGCGCTTCCTATGTAGTCAGGGCAGTTTATCGGCTCTACGTGGCTATCCTTGCCCTCGTAAACCATAAATCTACATGTATAGCCTGTGGCCCTGTCACAGAGCTTATACATCTTGACCCCGTATCTGGCACGCTTGCTGGGAAGGTACTGTTTGAATGACAAGCGGCCAGAAAATGTAATCAGGGACTCATCAATGCAGACAACTTGATGGGGAGTAAACAAGTCTGCAAAACACTGGTTGAAGTGGTTTACGAAGGGCCGAATTTTGTAGAGCCGATCGTATCCAGGGTCTCCACGAGGACGACAGAGTTCATTGTCGTTGAAGTGCATGAACCGCAAAATCTGCTTGTTTCGTGCCCTGGTCATGGAGGCAGAGAACACGGGCATATGGTGAATTGGGTCAGTGGACCAATATGACCGCAACTCACTCTTTTTAGTTATGCCCATGTTGAGGGAAAGGCCCAGAAAGGTCTTAAATTCGGAAACCGTAATTGGTTTCCAATCTCTGGCAAGGGAGGACTGGGGATTAGTGGCGATGTGTTGACCAGCGTACAAATTGCTTTGGTCCACAATAGATCTATAGAGATCTTCGGTGAAAAACAGCGAATAAAAATCCAGTGGCGTAAAGTCAACTGTTTCCACCTGAATTCCGGGTTGGCCAGTGAAAGGGGGAAGTACGGGTGCTGCAGAAGTGGTGGGTTCCCAATTCGGATTGGCGAATGCAGCAGGAAGGGCACTATGGGCACGACGGGCCTGTGTTCGTCTTCTTCTTGGTGGCAGCGGGACACTACTTGTGCTTGCCACCTCGCCAGCTTGAACTGCACTTATGGGACTCGCCACGTCACCAAGTGTTACTGCAGTGCTGGATGTACGACCAGGGTGTACTAGGCCGCTGGTGCTTGCCAGTTCACCAGGAGTAGCGGCACTAGTACTTCTCTGCTCCATATGAGAGCCCTGCGGTTCTTGCACTTCAAGGACAGAAGAAGTTCGGGGTCTGGTACGCCTGACCCTAGCAGGGACCACAACTCCGTCGTCAGAGCTATCTGTCATGGAGCCGCTGTCCTCTACAGGTTCGTATTCTGAGCCTGAACTTGACAGATGAGTGACTTCCTCTTCACTATCTGTCATGCTCAGAAACGTGTAGGCCTCTTCACTAGTGTACCTTCGATTTGCCATTTTGGGCTCTAAATTTAGGGGTACACTAGTGAGACTCACAGGCAAAAAAGCTCCTGACTGTTAGCAACTGATTCAAAACGCTACCAAAAAACTGTTAGCGATCGCAGGGATCAGGCCTGACTCTGTGAACGCTGCAGTTATGTGTGCTTAGTGTTTTGTAAGTGACAGTTATCAATCGATACTGCACTTGGGTGGGCTGGGCTGGGCTGGGCCGAGGGGCAAAACGCAGGTGCTAGCAGGTATCTGGGCTGATCCCGCTAACACTGTGTTTATGGGAACCCTAAACTGCTGGGGAGTATAGATCTGATCGGATCAGATATCGATCCGTTCAGATACTATAGCACTAAGGGAGGTGTATGCTGCGTGCGTGGGTTTTAGCGGTACTGGCGCTAACCTGACGCTGCCTGGGGCGACGCAGACCTTATCTGATCCTAAAAACGTAACTTATATCACCGCCGGGCAATTAGGGGGTTAAACCTTTATAAGGTAATAAACGGCGGGTGCCCTAAAACTATAATAAACTACAAAAAACAAACTATCTAACCAGCGTCACCCGTATAGCAGGTAGTATATGGGGGTCCCTGTCGCTATAAAACACTGACAGCAGACCTATATACTTACCTCCCTAACTAGCGTCACCTGTGTCACTAATACAGCGATCAGAAAAACGATCGCTTAGCGACACTGGCGACGGGGGGGGGTAATCAAGGGGTTAACCTTTATTAGGGGGGGTTAGGGGGTACCCTGGACCTAAAGGGGGGTACCCTAGACCTAAAGGGGGCTAACCTAACTGCCCTAACACTTATAACTGTCACAAACTGACACCAATGCAAAAAAAAAAACTGCTATTGGTGTCAGTGTGACAGGGGGGTGATTGGGGAGTGAAAAGTGTGCCTAGTGTGTTCTACTGTAAGTGTAGTGTTGGTGCACTTACTTGGATGTCTTCTCTCCTCGGCGCCGGAACGAAAAGACCGGCTCGAGGAGGGATGACATCACTTCCTTTCCCTCTGTTTACATTACAGAGGGAAAGGAAGCGTTTTCATTCGCCGGGAGCGATCGGGAGGGGGTGGCCAACAATGGCTGGCCTCCCCCTCACCTCTCATCGCCCGCGAAGAAATGCCGGCCGCCTCTGGCACCGGGGGGGGGTATGGGTACGTGATTCTGCCTGCCCGTGCCATTCTGCTGACGTATATCAGCGTGAGGCGGTCGGCAAGTGGTTAAGCAGGCCATACTTTAAGAAATTTTCTTTCCTGTACCCAGGGGTTGTAGGAAAGAAAATTGCTCGATTCCCCCACAGTGTTGATAGGGGAATCTCTCCAGTGAAGCTTTGGTATTCTGACAGCGGAGGCTTTCCTAGCCATCAGAATATAATGATCACTGCCAGCAGGCAGGGATTGAACAAAAAAAAACCAGACAGGTTCGTTATACTGAAGTTGATCGAGCGATCGACTTCAGTACAACTAGCCTGCCCATACATGGATCAAAATTAGTCTGGGTCCTGCTGAACCATTCAGATTTCAATCAGTCTATGGCCGGCTTTACTTTCTATGGGCCCTTTCACACTGGGACGGTTTGCAGGCGCTATTGCGCTAACAATAGCGCCTACAAACCGACCCGAAAGTGCCGCTGCTTTGTCTCCAGTGTGAAAGCCCCGAGGGCTTTCACACTGGAGCGGTGCGCTAGCAGGACGGGAAGAAAAGTCCTGCTAGCAGCATCTTCGGAGCGGTAAAGGAGTGTATACCGCTCCTGCCCATTGAAATCAATGGGACAGCGCGGCTTTACCGCCGGCAAAGCGCCTCTGCAGAGGCGCCTTGCGGTGGTTTTTAATCATTTCTCGGCCGCTAGCGGGGGGTAAAACTGCCCCGCTAGCGGGCAAATACCGACGGTAAAGCGCCGCTTACAATAGCGGCGCTTTACCACCGACGCCGCCCCAGTGTGAAAGGGCCCTATTGCTGTTTCAGTATATACAGTACCCTAGGGCCTAAATTTTGACTCTAGTTACAGTGGTCACCAGGACAAAAAGAGAGGATGAATATACCCAGTGAGGACACAGACAACAATAAAAACCTGATAGAAGTTTCAGCATTATCACAAAGGTTTTAAACTCTTTATAATGAAAAAAAAAAATGTAATAATTAGGGATGTCCCGATACCACTTTTTTAAGACCGAGTACAAGTACCGATACGTTTTTTCAAGTACTCGCCGATACCGATTACCGATACTTTTAATGTCATGTGGCAGTGTTTTGTTTTTTTTTTTTTACAATGCTTTCTTTTTTTCTTTGAGGGGGAGGGGGTGGACGCTGTCTGTGTGTTTTTTTAATTTAAATTTTTATTATTTTTTTACAATAATTTTTTCATTATTATTTATTGAAATACTTTGTGTTTTTTTTTTTAAATCAGCCCTGTTGGGGGGCTTTGGTGAGATATTAGAGGTCTTAACAGACCCCTGATATCTCCCCCTTGTGACAGAGAAAGAGACCGAGGATAGAGATTCCCCAGTCCCTTTCTCTGCAGCCTCAGCTGCACTGAAAATGAATGGAGAGAAGACAGCGGCTCCTCTCCATTCATAAACTGAGACATCGTAATCACAGGAGGTTGCAATGTTTCAGTTATGTGAATGGACAGAGTCAGCTGACTCTGTCCATACACAAAGGAAGGAGGAGGAGATGTAGAGAGACAGCATAACGGAGGGGGACAGCAGAACAGAGAGGGACAGCGGAGGGGGACAGCGGAACAGAGAGGGACAGCGGAACGGAAAGGGACAGCAGAACGGAGAGGGAAAGCAGAATGGAGAGGGACAGCGGAGGGGGACAGCGGAACGGAGAGGGACAGCAGAACAGAGAGGGACAGTGGAGGGGGACAGCGGAACGGAGGGGGTATGGAGGATGCAGTGACAGTCAGCGGTGATCGCGTGTGAGGGAATTACAAGCACTGATCACCACTGTATAGATTTCACTAAAGCAGATGAAAGCCGCTGGGGGAGAAGCTTGTAATTCCCCCACGTGCCGATCACTGCTGACTCTCAAGGTATCGGGGGAAGCATCGGGAGCATTTGCCCGAGTACAAGTACTTGGGCAAATGCTCGGTATCGGTGCCGATACTAGTATCGGTATAGGGACAACCCTAGTAATAATTATAGATATGTGTTATACTGTAGGCATGAAAGCTATATTTATTAAAGTACAGTAAAACCTTGGATTGCGAGCATAATTCGTTCCAGAAACATGCTTGTAATCCAAAGCACTTGTATATCAAAGTGAATTTCCCCATAAGAAAAAATGGAAACTCAGATGATTCGTTCCACAACCATTTATTCATAGGTCTTTCAGTTTATAGTCCATATAAAAAGATCATAGCAATGTGATAGATTGTGTAACCATAAAATGTCCATTTACAAATGGCAGCCTCCACAAGGGGATTAGAAGCAAAATCCAGCAAGAGCTGCAGAGTATAGAAGTGAAGAGAGGCGCCTCTAAGTGTAGCAATATGGGTACATTTAATGAAGGTACAACATTTAGCAACTCACATGGTTGATGATTAAAAGTGGCACATCTAAGTATGCAGGCTGTAAAGCTGTCCACATAGCCCGTCTTCCGCACCGCCGGCTCTCACCGATGTCAATCGTGACCGGGAAGACTACCCTGCAGTAGAGCAGTCTGAAAGTGAGGCTTGACCCGCTCATGGAGAGCTACGTGAAAGAGATGACATAAATGGTGGTGAGGAGGATGATCTATGTGGAAATCTTTACTCCGGATGCCTGCATACTTAGATGTGCCTGTTTTAATCATCAACAATGTGAGTTGCTAAATGTTTGTACCTTCATTAAATGTAACCATATTGCTACACTTAGAGGCACCTCTCTTCTCTTTTATCCCCAGTTGTGACATGACGTTACTCTTATATCAAGACATCGCTTGTATATCAAGTCAAAATTTATGAAAAATGTTGCTTTTCTTTCAAAACGTTCTCAAACCAAGTTACTCTTGGTATATATATGTAACCCCTAACAATGAACTTTTATTTGCTCCCTTTTGGTCTTTTGAATATACCATTGAGTACATTGTTACGTATATCTGATAAGTGTGAAAATCACCTTGCGATCCTGCCAGATATTCAGAGCTGCCTGTGTCCTCTGCACACTTTCTGTGTTATCTTGAGGAGTCTAATTAGTCCTCTTAGTTCTTATCGTGGATCTACAAAACAAGTAATCTCTATGTTGTGGACAAAAGGATAGGGGAGGTTTTGAGTAGTTTAGCCAAAAATAACTAAGCAGGGCTCACACTACTAAGTTGTGTCTAGTCATGTTCTCAATCATGTTTCTACAGCAGGAGTTAAGCTGGCAATGGATCGAAATTCAGCCGGTTCTGCAGAGACCAGACAAATTTCCATTCATCTATGGCCATTCCCATTCATGAGAAGTTGATCCAATAATCGACTTCTCACGAACAGGCTTTTTTAAAAACTTTTGCATGAGCAGCACTGCAGTCAATTGGCTGCTGCACTGATCAGTGTACTCTGACAGTGGAGGAGTCCCGTTGTCAGAATACAATAGCACAGCGGGGAGGATTCCTGTATCCATCTCGCATTGGTGGATGGGAAAATTTATTCAGTTATTTTTAATCAGCCTACTGTCTGGTCGAAAAAAAAATGATCAATCTATGTCCAGCTTTAGGAGCTGAGTGCAATTCTAACAGATTAACTGGTATTTTTATGAACTTGCAGGTATACAACATATAATGCAGACATGTACTGCATGTGTTTGTTTTTTTTTTCTTTGCCCTGCCATACATTTCTATTTATGAGAATGTCAGTAATGGCCTATAGTTTTGCCTATTACAGCCAACCAGCTTCCCCCTAAGGCCTTATATCAACCGGTGTTACACATTCAACACTTGCAAATGCTTTGAAAGTGTGCGTGCCTCACTTTTTTGTGGGTCGGGAAGTTGAATGGTTGCCCCATTTTGCACTCTTAGGCACCACACTTCGTGGTTTTTATTTTTGACATGCCACGATGCTGCCACTTCCATGCGTTCTGTCCCTATCAGTTGCATTGGCATTTTTTAGCAATTTTTTTGCCACCAGTGGAGACAAACCCTAGCACTTACTATGTGTTACAATCTGCCTGTACAATCACCTTTAGATCTGTCAGCATCTTTGTAGTACAAGGGCCTAAATAAAATAAAATCCCAGAATCCCCAGAACAGTAAAAGAGGGGAAATCTTCCAATAGGGACACTAGATCTGGTGTCCTGGGGGATCCTTATGGATTCCCTTATTTTGCAGAGATTTCCTCCCACTTTTTTGTTTTTACTATGGAAGAGGAAGTAAAGATAAATCTCCCCACATGGACAGATAGCAAAAAAACTGACAGGGGTTATACATGCCTCGAAAAAGTATTCATACCCCTTGAAATTTTCCACATTTTCTCATGTTACAACCAAAAACGTAAATGTATATTATTGGGATTTTATGTGATAGACCAACACAAAGTGGCACATAATTGTGAAGTGGAAAAAAATGATAAATGGTTTTCAAACCTTTTTACAAATAAATATGTGAAAAGTGTGGCATGCATTTATATTCAGCCCCCTTTACTCTGATACCCCTAACTCTAGTGGAACCCACTGCCTTCAGAAGTCACCTAATTATCAAATAGAGTCCACCTGTGTGTAATTTAATCTCAGTATAAATACAGCTGTTCTGTGAAGTCCTCTGAGGTTTGTTAGAAAATCTTGGTGAACAAACAGCATCATAAAGGCCAAGGAACACACCAGACAGGTCAGGAAAAAAGTTGTGGAGAAGTTTAAATCAGGGGACTAGGTTATAAAAAAATATCCCAAGCTTTGAACATCTCATGGAGCACTGTTCAATCCATCATCTGAAAATGGAAAGAGTATAACACAACTGCAAACTGATAAGATTGGGCGAAAGCATTAATCAGAGAAGCAGCCAAGAGGCCCATGGTTACTCTGGAGGAGCTGCAGAGATCCACAACTCAGGTAGGAAAATCTGTCCTCAGGACAACTATAAGTCGTGGGCTCCACAAATCTAGCCATTATGGAGGATTGGCAAGAATAAAGCCATTGTTGAAATAAAGCCATAACAAGTCCCCTTTGCAGTTTGTGAGAAGCCATGCGGGGGACACAGCAAACATGTGGAAGAAGGTGCTCTGGTCAGATGAAACCAAAATTGAACTTTTTGGCCAAAAAGCAAAACGCTATGTGTGGCGGAAAACTAACACTGCACATCACCCTGAACACACCCACCATGAAACAGGGTGGTTGCAGCATCATGTTGTGGGAATGCTTTTCTTCAGCAGGGACAGGGAAGCTGGTCAGAGTTGAAGGGAAGATGGATGGAGCAAAATACAGGGAAATCTTAGAAGAAAAGCTGTTAATAGTCTGTAAAAGACTTGAGACTGGGCGGAGGTTCACCTTCCAGCAGGACGACCCTAAACATACAGCCAGAGCTACAATGGAATGGTTTAGATATAAGCATATTCATGTGTTAGAATGGCCCAGTCAAAGTCCAGACCTAAATCTAATTGAGAAACTGTGGCAAGACTTGAAAATTGCTGTTCACAGACGTTCTCCATCCAATCTGACAGAGCTTGAGCTATTTTGCAAAGAAGAATGGGCAAAAAATATCATTCTCTAGATGTGCAAAGCTGGTAGAGACATACCTAAAAAGACTTGCCAGCTGTAATTGCAACAAAAGGTGGTTCTACAAAGTATTGACGAAGGGGGGGGCTGGATACAAATGCACGCCACACTTTTCACATATTTATTTGTAAAAAATGTTGAAAACCATTTATAATTTTCCTCCCACTTCACAATTATTTGCCACTTTGTGTTGGTCTATCACATAAAATCCCAATAAAATACATTTACATTTTTTTTTTGTAACATGACAGAATGTGGAAAATTTCAAGGGGTATGAATACTTTTTCAAGGTACTGTAACCCTAAGGCCCAGTATTGTACAGCTGTCTGTTCGACAGAAGCCAGTCTAGCCCCCTGTCAGTATATAATGTTTAACAGGAGGGATCCCCACATCAACATCGCTTGTGTTGATGTAGGGATCTGACAGTTTTGTTTTATTTTTTGTTCAACCCACTGGTTGAACAAAAGAAACCCCGCACTCTATCCAAAAAAAAAAAAAAAGTTTGCCTTTAAGGAAGGTCAATGGTTTCATATCCTTCCTGACAGGATTTTATTGCCCCAAAGGCAATATTTATTTATTTTGGGGATTAGCCTAGCTTAATTCAGTTCGGGTCGGCTGATGAAAAGAACAGAGCCAAAAAAAAGTGATGGGATAAGAAGTTGAAATTCTTTCCTTGCTACCCCAGGATGGGCACCCTTACTACCGGGCACTGAAGGCATACTACCACATGAAGAAGAACGTTTTTTGGCTGGATGAAGACAAGCTACTTTTAAGTGTTATTAACCACATACTTACTGGGCACTTATACCCCTTCCTGCCCAGGCCAATTTTCAGCTTTCAGCGCTCTCACACTTTGATTGACACTTGCTCAGTCATGCAACACTGTATTTTTATAATGTTTTTCACACAAATAGAGATTTATTTTGATGGTATTTAATTACCGCTGGGTTTTTTATTTTTTGCTAAACAAACAAAAAAAAGACTGAAAATTTTGAAAAAAAAAAAAAGTTATTCCTATTTTGTTATAAAAATTTTGCAAACAGGTCATTTTTCTCCTTCACTGATGTGCGCTGATGAGTTCGAACTGATAGGTGACACTGATGAGGCGGCACAGAGAGGTGGCACTGAAAGGCGACACTGATAGGTTACATTGATGGGCACTGAAAGATGGCACTGATAAGTAACACTGATGGGCAGCACTGGTGGGCACTGATTAGCAGTACTGATGGGCACTGATAGATGGCACTGGTGCACAAAAAGAGGGGGGAGAAACAGATTGTTTCTCTAAAGAAGGTCAACAGAGAACACTAGGGTCAAATACAATACCAGCTTTATTAATTACCAAAAAATGTATTTACCCAATTATAGTAACAAAAGTGAAGTTAGAGACAGTATAGACAGACGGTTATAACAAACATGTTAAAATTGGACAACGTTGTCACAAGGGATATAAAATCAAAAGGGAGCCGCGGCCATGCACCCACACATTCTCATCATACATACTGGATGTAAAGTATTTTCAGGATAGTCATGCACATTAGGTGGCAATTGCCGGAATTAATTCCTAGTATTGAGTGTCCAATTGGGCAGGAACAGTCCTATATCACTAGTATGGAGGTAATGTGAGTGGGTGGATGATCTGACAAATCAAACAATCATAAAATTGGACCATAGATGGAGCGATCTCTCAAGGGATCATTGTATTCAATGATTGCATAGACCACAGCTGATGGATAAATAGTAAACGCTTTCCAGGTTGCAGTAGAACTGATTGTACAGATATCTACAAAGGCAGCAGAGTAGATGTCCTTAGAGACAACATTAATGGAAACATAGAAAAACCGACATACGTTTTGTTGCAAGTGCTAGGTAAAGTGAAGGAATCTCACTGATCGCACTATGTCCGTCGTCAGACTATGATAGTCCTGAGTGTTGAAGTCTCCCTGTGGACAGATGCCTCTGTGTGGTTCATCTAGGGTGTAGATCGGCAAGGGGTCGTCTCTCACTGCTTCTCACCATAGAACCGCTGAAGCGCCAATGCCGCCATGTGATACGTGACTGTGGGGGAAAGCCAGCATCAGCTGTTGGATCAGCTGTTGGGTCCGTGTGGAGATGAGTCAGATCAGATTGCGCGCGGCTCCCAGGGACGTGCTGACGTCACACGGCTGACGCGTTTCACCAGCCAATGAACGCTGGTTTCCTCAGAGCTGGGAGGGGTCAGGTGTGGTGAGTTTAAATAGGCAATAGAAAGTGCAGGTGCTACCTGTATCCACTAGATGTCAACCTTGGCCCCTCAGTGTAAATCATTCAGCAAGCAAAGCATACATTCTAATTACATGATTAGGATAGTGGAATTAAATGTTTACGAGATGAAGACAGAGAAGATATATAAAGAAAAATAAAAGGAAAAAAGTATATTTTAATCAATTTTAAAGGAATCAGCCATGGAAAGAGTGAATTATCAGAGGTAATGTTTAAAATAGAAATTTTGTGTCCACCAATAAGAAGTCTTATTTATGTTTCTAGGAAGGGTTGTAGACTGCATTCAGTGTTTAACCCCCTAGGGGCCAAAGCGTCTAAGTAGTACGTCCACATTTTCTCCTTTTGTAGAAGTATGGTGTCAAAATCACCCCTTCTAGGGGGCAGGTTGAGCACATAGATCCCTTTAACTATGAGGCCTGCTGGATTACTGTCATGATATTTAGCAAAGTGTACTGGAATAGGTCTGTCATCATCTTTATTCTTGGTTTTATTCCTGATGCCACTGATGTGTTCGCTGATCCTGATCCGGAGCTGACGTTTGGTTTTCCCTATATAATTTTTATTACAGGGACACGTGAGCATATATATGACACGTGTCGTTGAACAGTTAATAAATTGTTTTATTCGGTAATCTTTGCCACCCCTTGGGTCAGCGAACACATCAGTGTGATGCACATATTTGCATATGTTACAGTGTCCACATGCATGCATGCCTGGAGGGGGTTTTCTCTCAGTAAGCCAGTTTTCACTAATCGTTCTGGTATATTCTGAATGAACCAAAGCGTCTCCCAGATTACGTGCCCTTTTGGCCGTAAGTAATGGTCGGGGGCTGATTAAATTAGCAATAAGAGGTGCCGATTTTAAGATATGCCAGTGTTTGTTTAGGATCTCCTGGACTTGGGTCCATTGCGAGCCAAACCTGGTGATGATTCTAGGAAAGTCACAGTGTGATTGGTCTGTTTCCTGGGAGTTCTTCAATGTGGTTAAGAGGTCTTCGCGTTTGGTTTTAAGTGCATTATTTTTAGCCTTTTTGAGAGAATTACGTGAGTACCCTCTTTTCCTAAATCTTTTATACATTTCATGTGCTTCAATTAGAAATTGATCCTCCTCCGAGCAGTTTCGCCTAATCCTTAAGAATTGTCCAGTGGGTATTCCCCTAATTAGCGACTTTGGGTGATGACTTTGGGCTAAGAGGAGGGTATTGGCTGCTGTTTCTTTTCTGAAAGTGCTTGTTTCTATTTTATTTCCACATCTAGTAATTTGTAGGTCAAGAAATGAGAGGGTATCAGCAGAATAGGAATAGGTTAAATGAATGTTCCTTTCATTGTTGTTTAGTAAGGATAAGAATTCCAAAAGTTGTTCTACTGAGCCATCCCATATTACGAGTACGTCGTCAATGTACCTTAACCACAGCACACAGTGGTCAAGGTACATCGAGGACTTGTACACGACCTCCTCCTCCCAAAGTCCCAAGTGGAGACAGGCATAGGAAGGGGCCCAAGGGGCACCCATACTAGTGCCTCTGATTTGTTGGTAATACTTCCCAAGAAACTGAAAGTAGTTGTTGCCTAACATAAACTCCAATAGTTCTATAATGAATTCATTGTGGGCTCCAAGTAATGGATGATGAGTGTCCAAAAAAGTTTTGGTGGCTTGAATGCCCCACTGGTGGGGAATCGACGTGTATAGACTTTCCACATCTATCCCCACCAGTAAGGCATTTGGAGGTAGAATAAAATTGGACAGTTTTAGAAGTATATCTCTACTGTCACGGACAAAAGAGGGTAATTCAGTTATCATATCTTTGATCATCGAGTCCACAAATCTACCTACTCTTTCAAGGGGACCCTTGATGGCTGAGACAATGGGTCTCCCTGGGGGATTGGATAGGGACTTGTGCAGTTTGGGAATGATATAAAATGTGGGGATTGTTATATTGTCTACTTTAAGGTATAAATATTCCTTATTGGTCAGTAAGCCTGTTTCCATAGCTAGTTTCAGTTTGGTGTTTAATGTGTCAACAAGGGCGGGAAAAGGGGTCCCAGACAGTTTTTTGTAGGTCGAGTTATCACTCAGCAATCTCAATACTTCATCCTCATAGATTTTCTCGCTGAGTAGGACCACATTGCCGCCCTTGTCACTTCTTTTGATCACCAAATTGGGGGCTTCCTGTAGTTCCCGTAGTGCTTTTCGTTCAGGGCCATTTAGATTATTGGATCCCAGCCATTCCCAGTTAATCTTTTCAAGATCGAATTTGACTTGATCAAGGAATAATTGAAGCCATTTGTGCTTGGATAAAGTTGGCATTTTAGTTGACTTGATTCTCAAACTAGATTTCCTTCTAATTGGATGACTAGTTTCTGTCTCGGAATCACTATTGGCATTTTCTTCCAAGAGTGATATTAAATTATGAATGGCCTCTCTTTCCTCTTTATCTAGATTGGGTTCTGGGGTGGATACATTTTCAGGGTCTTTTTGGTGCCAAAGTTTGAAAAGGACTTTTCTAAGGAATAAATTAATATCCTTGAACACTTCAAATTCGTTCATGGGCGCAGTGGGGGAAAAAGATAATCCCTTTTGGAGAAGTGCAATGTGATTAGCATCCAGTTGGAAGTCAGATAGATTAATTATACTCATATCCGTAGAGGTAGAGTTAAAGGTATTATTTAATGTCTTTTCTGACTCCTTAATCTCCCACTGCGTCGATTCTGAGCTGTGTTTCGGTCCCCGCCTCTTCCTTCTGTGTTTCCTCTTCCTATTCCCCTGGGGTGACTCTTTTCCGCTGATTGTTTTGGGCAGTCCACTATTATGTTGCCCTGGAGTTCCTCTAAAAAAGTGACAGATTTTTTAGAACTTTCTTTATCTGGGTCACTATCTGAGGAAGAACCAGTTCTATTCCTACTAGTGCGTTGAGAGCGTCTAGAGTTTCTTGAGGAAGATCTACTTCTATTTGGCAGGGTGGGATTAAAGATGTCTCCCTCTTCCCAATCAGTAATATTTTGTCTAAATTTTTCCTGTTTGGTGTGTTTAAGGTTTTTTTGTATTCTTTCTATTTCTTTTTTGATGAACTCATTATTTTTAGCAAAGTCAGGTTCATCTTTGTGGGATTCAAGGGCCTTTGCACTAATCTCTAATTCTTCTTTGATCTCCTGAAGTTGTATTTCTTCTTCAGACACAATAATTTTCATTAATGTTAGGCCTCTATTCAGACATTCCTCTTTCCACACTTCCAAGAATCTCGGGGTATGGAGGTGTTCAGCAGGAATTATTCTCTCCCGTAGTCCTCTAGGGACAATATTGTGAGAGATATGCGATTTTAAAGAGGCAATATCCCATTTACGGTTCAGGAATTTAATCATAAGCTTCTTATGGTTTTTAAAAAGTTTGCGTGTTGATTCTAGCTCTGTATCATCACTCTTTCCATCAATAGAAAAGGCTGTATCAATCTCATCATCTAAATCTCGATCAATCATATAAGCCATATATGTAATTATGTATACGATTCGAGTTGTATAAACGTCTGTCACTGTGCTAAATCACTGGTATAATTACAATGATGGTGGGATCCGCAGGGCTAAGAAAGGGCAAAAGACGCCCCAAAAAATACCAGACAAAAAAACAAGGATTTTAGCCCGGATCAACCCGTAATAATTTAGCAATAATGGCTAGTTTCCGCGGGTAGGTATAGACCTATCATGCAGACAGAAAAGTCTGGATGCAGTTCAAGTTGGCCTTTTAAACATGTAGCACAAAAAGAGGGGGGAGAAACAGATTGTTTCTCTAAAGAAGGTCAACAGAGAACACTAGGGTCAAATACAATACCAGCTTTATTAATTACCAAAAAATGTATTTACCCAATTATAGTAACAAAAGTGAAGTTAGAGACAGTATAGACAGACGGTTATAACAAACATGTTAAAATTGGACAACGTTGTCACAAGGGATATAAAATCAAAAGGGAGCCGCGGCCATGCACCCACACATTCTCATCATACATACTGGATGTAAAGTATTTTCAGGATAGTCATGCACATTAGGTGGCAATTGCCGGAATTAATTCCTAGTATTGAGTGTCCAATTGGGCAGGAACAGTCCTATATCACTAGTATGGAGGTAATGTGAGTGGGTGGATGATCTGACAAATCAAACAATCATAAAATTGGACCATAGATGGAGCGATCTCTCAAGGGATCATTGTATTCAATGATTGCATAGACCACAGCTGATGGATAAATAGTAAACGCTTTCCAGGTTGCAGTAGAACTGATTGTACAGATATCTACAAAGGCAGCAGAGTAGATGTCCTTAGAGACAACATTAATGGAAACATAGAAAAACCGACATACGTTTTGTTGCAAGTGCTAGGTAAAGTGAAGGAATCTCACTGATCGCACTATGTCCGTCGTCAGACTATGATAGTCCTGAGTGTTGAAGTCTCCCTGTGGACAGATGCCTCTGTGTGGTTCATCTAGGGTGTAGATCGGCAAGGGGTCGTCTCTCACTGCTTCTCACCATAGAACCGCTGAAGCGCCAATGCCGCTTTTTAGATGGCACTGGTGGGCACTGATTAGCAGCACTTCTTTTCTCCACGCTGACAGCGTGAGGGAAAAAAAAAAGTTGACAACCGGCTTCTGTTTACTTCTGTGATCAACTGTCATTTGCTGATCACATGGTAAAGGGCCCACTGTGATTGGCCCTTTATCCGATCTGTTGGGCGTTTGTAGACGATATAACTTTTGGGAAAACCAGTCAATATACGCTTCTTGGGATTTTTGTTACCGAAAATATGTAGCAGAATACATATTGACCTAAATTTATGAAGAAATTTGATTTTTTTTTTATTGGATATGTTTTGTAGCAGAAAGTAAAAAATATTTTTCTTCAAAATTGCCTTTTTTTGCTTATAGTGCAAAAAAAAACAAAACGCAAAGGTGATCAAACACCACCAAAAGAAAGCTCTATTTGTGGGAAAAGAGGACATACATTTTATTTGGGTACAGTGTTGCATGACCGCGCAATTGTCAGTTAAAGTAACACAGTGCCATATCGCAACAAATGGCCTGGTCATGAAGGGGGGTAAATCTACCGGTCAAGTGGTTAACTTGTATTAGTCACAGAAATGGCAAACGGGCCACTTTAAGTGGCAGTGGTTGGAACTACCTGAATTTGCCACCAATGTTGGTAACTTTACTGAAACTGGTGCAAATGCTTGCCTGAATTAGGCACAGGTAGTACTAAAATAAACTAACTGGCCTGGAGCAAGTATGCATAAAAATAAGAAGCCCTTATTTACATATGTGTTCTAGATAAGTGACTCAAGAGTATTGAATCCAGAGGTGCAACATGACAGCCAGGCTGCCGGCATTTCCTGAATAAGTAGTGAACAGAAGCCGCATGACTGCCAGGCAACTAGTATTTCCAAACTGAATAGCAATCAGTTAGTTTTCCTATAATGGAAGGCGAACAGAAGCAGCATAACAGCCAGTCAGTTAGGATTTCTATAATGAATAAGGAACAGAAATGACATGACAGCCAGGCAGCTATTATTTTCAACTTGAGTAGTGAGCACTAGCGCCCTCTATGTGTCTATCAGAAAAGTTCTCCTTTATAAGCCAGTAGTGAGCAGAAGCGGCCTGACAACCAGGCAGCTGGGATTACTCGAATTAGTAGGGAACAGAGGCAGCATGGCAGCCAGTCAGTTCGTATTTCTATACTGAATAAGGAACAGAAGTGGCATGACAGCCAGTCAGTTGGTGTTTCAATAACGAACAAGGAACAGAACTGGCATGACAGCCAATTAGCTTGTTTTTCTAAAACTGATAAGAAACAAAAGGGGCATGACAGCCAGTCAGTTAGTATTTCTATCATGAATAAGGAACAGAAGCGGCATGACAGCCAATCAATTAGTATTTCTACAATGAATAAGGAACAGAAGTGGCATGACAGCCAATCAATTAGTATTTCTACAATGAATAAGGAACAGAAGTGGCATGACAGACAGTCAGTTGGTATTTTCAGCTTGTGTAGTGAGCACTAGCGCCCTCTATGTGTCTATCAGAAAAGTTCTCCTTTAAAAGCCAGCAGAGGCAGTGACCATGTGACGGCTGTGCGGTGTGATGCTGCCATCTAGTGTCCGCTTTGCGGTACTGCACACATGGAGCGGGAAGCTCCGGCGGGTCAGGCCCAGGCCCAGGCCGGGGTCTCTGGTGATCCGGTGTCCGGGGATGAAGACGATGTACCGGACAGCTGCCTGGATGTCAGCTCAGAGTCCTTTGACCCCCTGCTGGCCCTGTACTCCTCCCGCACCCCGCTCCCTTTCCCCGATGTCCGATGCTTTAACAACCTGGCCGAGTATGAGAGCTTCCTGCGGGGGGGCGGCCGGGCCCGGGGACGGGCGCAGGGGACGAGGAAAACGGCCAAAAAGGGGAGGAAACCGGCGCCGGACCCCGACAGGGTGGAGAGGCTGAAGAAGCTGATGGTGACCATGCCGGGGGAGGAGGACAGACCCCCCAGGAGGAGGAGGAAGCCCCCCAAAAACGTGCTGACCCGCATGCCACGTGAGTGCAGCCATGAGGGGGGACTACAAGGCTCAGCAGCGCCCCCTGTGTAGGTGGAGGGACACATCACAACATTCTCATACACATGTCTGTCAGTGTCAGCACAGGGATACAACACTTGACTTCTCATGGCCAATAGAGTTAGGCGAATGGTTCGGGCCGAGCAAAAGTTCTGTCCAATCATCTTGTGTTCGCCCGTTCAAGGAACACCTGAATTTGTAGGGTGTTCGCCCTGCACAGGGCATAGCTGGTCAAGGAGCGGGCTGGGAAGCCGACTGCGGCATCCTTAACAATCAATGAGTCATCAGCGGTCAACGGGCTTCCCCTCTGACAGCTGAATTAAAAAAATAACATTGCCAACAATAAAAAAAAAGTGTGGAAAAAATGGCGTGGAGTCCCCCTTCAGGTCTGGTATGGATTTTAAGGGGAACCCCACAGCAAAATTTAAAGAATGATGTGGGGCCCACCCCAAAAATAGCTGGTTGGTAAGGAGCAGGCCGGGAAGCCGTCCGCTGCGTCCTTAACAACAGATAAATCATTAGCTGTCAGCGGGCTCCCTGCTGACAGCTGAATGTAAAAAAATGATTAAAAAAAAAAAAAAAACAGCGTGGGGGCTGGTCCTCCCCTTTCCAGAGCGAGCACATCCCCCCCCCCCTCCCCCTTACCATATCAGGCCCATGCCCTCAACATAGGGGGTGGGCAAAGACGAGGGCCTCATCCCCACAACCCTGGGCTGCGGTTCTGGGGGTCTGCGAGCTGGGGGCTTATTGGAATCTGGAAGGGCTTGGATAAGGGTCTGGTATGGATTTTGGGAGAACCCCACACCATGGTTTTTTCATTTTTAATTTGGCGTGGTTCCCCTTAAAATCCATAGCAGACCCGAAGGGTCTGGTATAGACTGGGGGGGGGGGGGACCCAATGCCATTATTTTGGGGGGGTTTTTTGCTGGAAATTGTATTGTATTGCCGGCAATTTAAATTTCATCTCATTATTTTTTTTTCTTTTGCTGCAGCATATTCTCTATATATGCTACAGATGCGCCACTTTACTAAGGGAACCCCAGGCACTTTATTTAAAGGAATTTTTCATTTTTATTGTTGCACTTTAAAGCAGTTGTAAAGTCTCAAGGTTTTTCACCTTAAAGTGGAGGTCCGCCCACCGCTGCAAAAATGAAGACGGCAGCTTCTGGCTTTTAATAATAGGACACTTACCTGTCCTGGAGTCCAGTGATGTCGGCGCCACAGCTGATGTTTCCATCAGCTTTCGGGTGCTGCCGCTGCCATTGCAGGTAAGGGAACCCAGCAGTGTAGCCGTATGGCTTCACGCCGGGGACCCTACTGCACATGCGTGAGGCTCCGCTACTCTCTCCTACTGGCCCGGTGGGGGATGGAGGAGGAGGGAGCCGAGCGGTGACGTCAACAGCCGTGGCTGTGGCTCCCAGAAGTGGGAACAAGATACCTTTCAAAGAGTATCCGCTCCCCCCGAAAGGTGCCAAATGTGGCAGCGGAGGGGGGGGGGGGGTAGACAAATGAGCGGAAGTTCCACAGGTGCCTACATGGAATGCGGAGGGCACTCGAGAAAAGGAGGAGCCAGGAGCGCCGCCGGGGGACCCCAGAAAAGGAGGATCAAGGCCACTCTGTGCAAAACCCTTGCACGGAGGTGGTAAGTATAACATGTTTGTTATTTAAAAAAAAGAAACCAAAACCTTTACAATCACTTTACGCATTATTAAAATCACTTCTCCTGTAAAAATTATCTTTTTAAAAAATTATTTTCGCATTGATACATGACCCCCAGGGCAGTAACCGGACCCTTTTCATGGCCAATAACTTGCATATAAGCCTTCAAAATTAGGACTTTTTCAGGTTCAGGTCCCTTAGACTTTAATAGGGTTCGCCGTTCGGGTCAGAACTTTTTCTCTGTTCGGGTGTGTTCAGACCATCTCTAATGACCAAGATCCAAGTTTGTCGCCCCGATCCTTGTCTTCACAGCCAGATTACCTCTGACCAGGAAGAAGCATGTAGTCAGTGAAGTCTGCATGCTTGTTCCAGATCAGCTGACCACTATGGAGGACAGCTGCATCAGTCCTTGAACGAGAACCTCTAAAAACAATGTGCTTACACCAATCAGCCACACTTTATGAACACCCCCTAATATAGCATAGATCCCTTTTTGCCACCAATACAGCCATGACCCATCGAGACATGGATGCCACTAGACCTCTGAATGTACGTTGTGGCACCAAGCTGTCAGTAGCAGATCCTTTAAGACTTGGTTCACACTAATGCATGCGCCTTTGATGCCAATTACAGTGCAATTATGTGTTGCAACTTTGATGCAATTTTGCATATTCTATGGGGCTAAGCTGCACTGTAATATCACCAAAGTAGTGCAGGAACCTTTTCCAAAATCACACTATTCTGAGTTGCAATGATTAGAACTGGCACCGCTGAAAACAATGAGATTTCCCTTGGCATGTGATTCTGTACAACTCAGTGTGTGAACCAGGTCTAACAACTAGTTTGCACCAGGTCTAAGTCCTGTAGATTGTGAGGTGGGGCTTCCATGGATTGGCCTTGTTTTTCCAGTAGCTGCAGGTATCATCCCATCGTATTATTAGAGCCGATGGTCACCTCTCTTGTAAAAGCCATTCTAGTGGCTAACTAGCTGCTGGAATGTTTTTAGGAGCAGCAGGAGGCCCCCCCCCCCATTCCGCTGATTCATTGGGATCCTCTGTCCCACCTGATCGCCTGCTGATCATAGAGACTAACAAAAACCAGAACTGCTTCGTACATCTCTATGATATAGGGAATTGGAAGCGATTACCTTACATCACTTCCGGTTATGCCTGATGTAAGCGGCTCCATTAAAAAAAAATCAAAAGGATTTAAACACACCGATCTTGGTGTGATCAAATGCTTTTAAGGGCAGAAGGTCAGACTTATGATCCAGTTCTTGGAAAATCTAAAATTATCCCTTGTAGTGGGGATGCACCTGCACTGCAAGGATTGATAGCTTGTTTTGTCTAAGGGAGAGGTACTTGCCTGATGCTCCATTCCACCAGCAGAAGGCCCTCAACCATGCTTTAGTGGTGGACTGTTCCTTGGTCTCATCATTTCTATTGCTAGACTATGGATCCTGCTTGGGTACTTTGGCCTTGATGTCAGGACACTAGCCTGCTGGAGCGTGAAGGAGAGGAAGCTGCAGGGACAAGTCTAGCTGCGGGAAGGGGTTGATGATCGGCTAAGTAAATTGGGGTTTTATTTATTTTTTCCTCTATACCAGTGGTCTCCAAACTACGGGCTGGGGGCTGGATGACGTCCTTTGCTAGCCCTTGTGGCACTATTCCTCCAGCTGCTTTGTGGCACTATTCCTCCCGCTGCTTTGAGGCACCATTCCTCCCACCGACACCGGAGATGGGGCACCATTCCTCCCACCGACACCGGAGATGGGGCACCATTCCTCCCACCGACACCGGAGATGGGGCACCATTCCTCCCACCGACACCGGAGATGGGGCACCATTCCTCCTACTACTGCCCACATGCACTATGAAACTGAACACCACACATGAGGCATTCTTTACTCTCACTGATGTCAAGCCTGGGACATTTTCCACCCCCACTGGCCACACTCCGATCCCCCAAAAGATTGATAGTCCGTAAACTGGCCCTGTGTTTGGAGACACGTGCCCTAGACCAAAGCAAGCAAGTAACCTTTGCAGTGCAGGCACAGCCTTGCTGCAAGGGATCATTACTTTTGTTGCTAGGAGTTGGGCTTTGATCTTCAGTGTATGATCAGCTCTGTAAGGTCCTGGATGGTGCATATTCACTCACACATGAGGCTTGAGGTTTACCCCGGCCCATTTTTTATTTTTTTACTGTAGTAAATCTGCATCCCTGAAACTAGGTTGAACGTGGTGAGGTTTCTAGGCCTTCTGGTTATGCCGGCCCATATACAGCAAAAAAAAAAATGTGTGCAGAAAATAATATGAAAATGTATACATCACTATGCATAGTGACTACAGGGCAGCCTGTACAAGTAATTTATCTTCATAACATAAATACCCTTTTGTGCTGATATCACCCCTACCTGTAATTACTACACCTCAATGCAGACTCATTTATAATACTCATGTAACTTTTGTATTTCAGTGCATGAAGGCGGTCCTCTGGGAGTGCTGTATCGCTGTGTGCAGGAACGGTTAAAGGTCAACGTTCACATCCGTACCTTTAAGGGACTGCGTGGCGTGTGCTCCGGATTCGTTGTTGCATTTGACAAATTTTGGAACATGGTACTCATTTACAATAATTTACTCTACAAGGCTTCATTTTCAGGCTTTTGTCCAGGGGGATCGGGTGTTTGGCACTCGATGGTCAGCTGCTTCATGAAGACATTAAATTGGACTCTACTCCCCTCCCCTTCCTTCCAGTGATGTGACAAACAAATGGCCACTGTCCCCACCTATAACTGGCCTTCGCAGCAAGAAGCACAGTTATTTGATGTCCGCAAGCCCCCTTGCCTGTGCTGACATCTCCTTGGCTCCTTCCGGGTTCTGCCCCTTTTGCCATCTTGACTGACCTAGCTGGACCGACGTAACTCCTGTTCATGCACACAGGTGTTCATTTTTTCTCCCTGCAGATGCCGGGATTGTACACTGAGCTGGGTCACATAGGGTTAAACAGATGGCACTAAAAACTTGACAGATATTCTAATCCTTTTACTTTATCCAAAACAAACAAAAAATGACTATAAAAAATATGTGAAGTGCGCTGTCAAACCAAAGTGCATAAGCTCATAGGCTTAAATAATAAGTAAAAATGAAAATTAAATCTGCGCCTTGGAAAAAAAAAAAGAGAAAATTTTAAATATATTTATATTTCTCTCTCTCTCTCTCTCTCTCTCTCTCTCTATATCTATATATCTATATATATATATAATCTCTATATTAGGGGTGCTGAAATTAATCGATGCATCGCGATTCGGGTGTCCCCGATGCGGCATCGATGCATAAGGACCGGAAAATCGATGTTCGGTGACGTCATTATTAGCCCAGCCCCTCCCGGCAAAGCGCTCCGAGCGGATTTTTAAAAAGACTTTATTTTAATTAATGTTTATATTACAATAGATGCTGTGCCCCCGCTGTATGTGCTTTTTTTAAAAAAATGTCGCTTTATACCGAATTTCGCCGTAGTATTACGATCATGTAACTCCCGGCCCGTCCCGCCCCTCTCCACTCTGCTCTTCCCTCTCCGCTCTCCTCTTCCGTCTCCTGAGTCCTGACGTCAGCGGGGATTTCTCAGTCCCGCCCGCATCTCTTCTGATACGATAACTATAGTCAGTGGGTGGGACTGAGAATTCCCCGCTGACGTCAGGACTCGGGAGACACGTGAGAAGAGAGCGGAGAGGGGCGGGACAGGACGGGACGGGACGAGTCGAGTCCGGAGTCACATGATCGTACTACTACGGAGAAATTCGATATGAGGTGACATTGTTTTTTTAAAAGCACATACAGCAGGGGCACAGCATCTATTGTAATATAACATTAATTAAAATAAAGTAATTGTGGGGGGTTAGTGATGGCTGCATTGTTTGGGCATAGATGGCTGCGTTTGACAGGCACAAGTGGCTGCGTTTGGGCACAAGTGGCTGCGTTTGACGGGCACAGGTGGCTGCGTTTGACGGGCACAGGTGGCTGCGTTTGACGGGCACAGGTGGCTGCGTTTGACGGGCACAGGTGGCTGCGTTTGATGGGCACAGGTGGCTGCGTTTGATGGGCAAAAGTGACTGCGTTTGATGGGCACAAGTGAGTGCGTTTGGGCACAGGTGGCTGCATTTGACGGGCACAAGTGGCTGCGTTTGACGGGCACAGGTGGCTGCGTTTGGGCGGCACAAGTGGCTGCGTTTGGGCACAAGTGGCTGTGATTGATGGGCACAGGTGGCTGCGTTTGATGGGCAAAAGTGACTGCGTTTGATGGGCACAAGTGGCTGCGTTTGATGGGCAAAAGTGACTGCGTTTGATGGGCACAAGTGACTGCGTTTGGGCACAAGTGACTGCGTTTGGGCACAAGTGGCTGCGTTTGACGGGCACAAGTGGCTGCGTTTGACGGGCACAAGTGACTGCGTTTGACGGGCACAAGTGGCTGCGTTTGACGGGCACAAGTGGCTGCGTTTGACGGGCACAAGTGGCTGCGTTTGACGGGCACAAGTGGCTGCGTTTGACGGGCACAAGTGGCTGCGTTTGACGGGCACAGGTGGCTGCGTTTTGGGCACAAGTGGCTGTGATTGATGGGCACAGGCGGCTGCGTTTGATGGGCAAAAGTGACTGCGTTTGATGGGCAAAAGTGACTGCGTTTGATGGGCACAAGTGACTGCGTTTGACGGGCACAGGTGGCTGCGTTTGGGCACAGGTGGCTGCGTTTGATGGGCACAAGTGACTGCGTTTGATGGGCACAGGTGGCTGCGTTTGACGGGCACAGGTGGCTGCGTTTGACGGGCACAGGTGGCTGCGTTTGGGCGGCACAAGTGTGCTGCGTTTGGGCGGCACAGGTGGCTGCGTTTGACGGGCACAGGTGGCTGCGTTTGACGGGCACAGGTGGCTGCGTTTAGGCACAGGTGACTGCGTTTGGGCGGCACAAGTGGCTGCCTTTGGGCACAAGTGGCTGCGTTTGACGGGCACAGTTGGCTGCGTTTGACGGGCACAGTTGGCTGCGTTTGACGGGCACAGTTGGCTGCGTTTGACGGGCACAAGTGGCTGTGTTTGGGCACAGGTGGCTGCGTTTGGGCGGCACAAGTGGCTGCGTTTGATGGGGGAGGTTCAGTATTTTTCAGTTTGTTTGCGCTCGTCGGTAATCGTGATGCATCGCGGAATCGAATCGTTGACCAGATAATCGTAATCGAATCGTGAGACCAGTGAAGATGCGCACCCCTAATATATATATATATATATATATATATATATATATAATATATCTCTCTCTCTATAAAATGTATATGTGTGATAGGGCTGCCGCTGTAGTGCAAGGTAAATACCCCAAGAAGTAACAAAGAATTTATACTCAGCGCTGCCTCTGTGAACCACTAATATACTTATACACGCATCAAATATGTGTCGTATAATAAAGTGCTCAGGGTCAATATAGTGCAAATAAAGTTCAACAGATGTGCAATCAATAAAGTTCATCAAGTGTGGGGTACAGGGTTGGTGACACGTTGATATAATCTTGGTGACTTCCTGTGCTCCCCTCCTGGGTCCCCACTCACCAGATAAAGATGATAAATACGCCTGTGTTATATATCAAGATGGTGCCTCCCGTCCATTGAATAGGTTGGTTGATCATGCCTCAGAGAATGGGATCTCCTCTCCTCCACCACATGATGTAAGTCCTACACACTTTACTCAAAGGACGGTCGGGGTAGTAAAGTATTTATTTTCTTTTTCTTTTTCTTTCATTACTTGCTTTAGTAATACCAGTTCTTTCATCATTATGTCATTCCCAATTATTTGATTACTATTTGTTTGTGTATCTTTTTCTTCATATGGAGTATACTGTTATTGTGACAATGTTTAATCTAATGTACTATATCATGGTCTGTTTTTAATGCAATACCTAATTACTAACACTAGATGGCTTCTGGTCACTTCCTGTTAATTCAGGAAGTATGATGCTGGTGTTTACCTTTTAGCAATGAGGATTGATAAAAACTGGGTATCCTCACTAGAGCGCCCTTCCAAAAAACAGACACCCCCACCGCGCCAATGTCTCTAAATAAACAAAAATAGTGGTGTAAACCAATATTAAGTGGTGAACATCCAAAAAAATCCAATTCCTTAATCTCACAATTAGTGTTGACCAGTGTTAAATGGTGTGCATGAAATATAATGAAAACGTGAAATTTGCTAAAAATAAATGAAAATAAGAACAGCTGCCCCTTTAAATTATAAAGTATACAAGCAAAATATTTAATCCACCATGCCACTGCTAGCCCAATTCTCCCCTAGAGGCACATGGAATAAATATGGGGTGCTTCAAATAATAAAAAGTATAACCAAAGAAACTGTGTATAGCACAATAGTGGTGGAACCCTCCTACTGTGTTTTGTGCTGCACGTGACAAATAAATAGTGCTATTAATCTACAAATAACACACATTAAATAAATAATTGTGACATTCACGTGAAACACTCTGTGAAATCACTGCATTCCATGCTGTGACATCTCAAAACATCAAATAACAGTCCATATGTGTCAGATCCATCCAAGAGGAACTGCTTGTGATCACATCCAGTGTAAATCAGCTGCATACATTTAAGTGTCTTCGTGTGTCTTCCACCTCACCCCTGTGCTCAGTGAATCACACCCTCCAGAAATGCACTCACCGAGTTACAATGCCAGCATTTTCATGCAAGGCTAAAAACGCTCGTTTTACCACACTCAGGTGTAGAAATGGCAAGATACGTGTCCAGGAGGATAGTTGTTATATGGATCCACATGTAAAAAAATAAAGTGCTCCAATAGTGTAAACCAGCAAAAACTATTTATTAAAACCACTGCAATCTTCAACTGATGCACTCACATTGTACAAAAGATAAAACAGCAGAAATCATTTGTGGATCACATCAATCTTCAAGCAATCTTCAAACAGGTGAAACTCAAACAATAAACAACTGGTGGTCACGGCGGACCCGAGGTGTGCTTTCTCTGGGCTGCAGTAACACTGCAATCTCACCCTCCCTTCAGCTCTCCTCCGCTCCTCCGTCCACTAAAACTTCCTGATTCCTGTGTAGTTCAACTGCGCTGTGTGTCACGTCTCACAGCCACGCCCCCGACATGTTTCGTCATAGGTAGACTTAATCATGGGATTGTTAGCAATCCCATGATTAAGTCTACCTATGACGAAACATGTCGGGGGCGTGGCTGTGAGACGTGACACACAGCGCAGTTGAACTACACAGGAATCAGGAAGTTTTAGTGGGCGGAGGAGAGCTGAAGGGAGGGTGAGATTGCAGTGTTACTGCAGCCCAGAGAAAGCACACCTCGGGTCCGCCGTGACCACCAGTTGTTTATTGTTTGAGTTTCACCTGTTTGAAGATTGCTTGAAGATTGATGTGCTCCACAAATGATTTCTGCTGTTTTATCTTTTGTACAATGTGAGTGCATCAGTTGAAGATTGCAGTGGTTTTAATAAATAGTTTTTGCTGGTTTACACTATTGGAGCACTTTATTTTTTTACATGTGGATCCATATAACAACTATCCTCCTGGACACGTATCTTGCCATTTATACACCTGAGTGTGGTAAAACGAGCGTTTTTAGCCTTGCATGAAAATGCTGGCATTGTAACTCGGTGAGTGCATTTCTGGAGGGTGTGATTCACTGAGCACAGGGGTGAGGTGGAAGACACACGAAGACACTTAAATGTATGCAGCTGATTTACACTGGATGTGATCACAAGCAGTTCCTCTTGGATGGATCTGACACATATGGACTGTTATTTGATGTTTTGAGATGTCACAGCATGGAATGCAGTGATTTCACAGAGTGTTTCACGTGAATGTCACAATTATTTATTTAATGTGTGTTATTTGTAGATTAATAGCACTATTTATTTGTCACGTGCAGCACAAAACACAGTAGGAGGGTTCCACCACTATTGTGCTATACACAGTTTCTTTGGTTATACTTTTTATTATTTGATGCGCCCCATATTTATTCCATGTGCCTCTAGGGGAGTATTGGGCTAGCAGTGGCATGGTGGTTTAAATATTTTGCTTGTATAGCAATGAGGATTGCATCACTTCCGGCGCCGCTGACCACTTCCGGGCTCGGCGAATACGTCACTTCCGGTTCCGGCGGAAACGGGAAGTGAGGCCAATTTCATACTGCACCATCAATGAGAGTAGTGGGAGCCATTGGGTGTAGTAGGCGGAACTTAAAGTATATAGGACAGCCAATCACAGATTCCATAAGCTTCTGATGATGCCCAGTGGGAGGGGTGAAACATGAAGCTAAGGATAATCTGTGATGGCTGTTTGGATGCCAAGGCGGCAATTTTGCACGTTTTTAAAGATTCTGATGTAAGTGTAATGATATTAAACCTTTTAATAAATCTTGCAGTATTACACTATATGTCCCCTTTCCTTCATTTGTCCAAACTTTACTACCCTGACCGTCCTTTGACTGAGTAAAGTGTGTAGGACTTGCATCATGTGGTGGAGGAGAGGAGATCCCATTCTCTGAGGCACGATCAACCAACCTATTCATTGGACGGGAGGCACCATCTTGATATATAACACAGGCGTATTTATCATCTTTATCTAGTGAATGGGGACCCAGGAGGGGAGCACAGGAAGTCACCAAGATTATATCAACGTGTCACCAACCCTGTACCCAACACTTGATGAACTTTATCGATTGCACTTTACTTTGCACATTTGTTGAACTTTATTGATTTGCACTTTATTTGCACTATATTGACACTGAGCACTTTATTATACATGTTCTTATATGACACATATTTGTTGCGTGTATAAGTATATTAGTGGTTCATAGAGGCAGCGCTAAGTATAAATTCTTTTTGTTAAATAATAAGTACCATGTGTATATGAACATTTTGATACAAAGTGACAAAAAATGAAACAAAACAGTGAAACAAAGTCTGAAAAAGAAAAGTCCTATAATTTTATAACTGATATGAAAAACCTCTTATTGATAATTTCAAAATGGTTGGTGTTTTTCTAAAAAAATAACCTTAATAACAAAACATGTAGATAAAATGACCTTGTCCATCCGTGAACCGACTGCTGTGTCAAATAACATTGTCCATCCAAAACAATGAATATGTGAAACTTAAATGCAATATTATCCAAAAGTGCTTCACCACGGTGTTGGGGATAAAATAGATGGCAGCTTACCGGATCCTAACAGGATCTATATGCGCGTGTCTCCACAAAAGGGAAATCGGCTGTTACTGACCACTCGCTGATCACTCACTCTTTTTTAGCATTGGCTAAGCGCACTCTTATTATTTATTTTTTTTTTGTACAAAAAATGACTATACATAGACCTTTTTAACCACCTCTGCTCCGGAAGGTTTTAAACCACCCAACCCCCAATGACCAGGCCATTTTTCGCTATTTAGCACTGCACTACTTTACCAACTTAAGGACTGAGCCGCTTTCAGAGATTTGTTGCTCGGCGGGATGGGGCACGTTTTAAAATCTTTCTTTTTTTTTCTTATTTTACTATTTTTTTTTTTTTTTTTTTTTTTTTTTTACACTGTTCTTTTAAAAAAAAAAAATTGTGTCACTTTTATTCCTATTACAAGGAATGTAAATATCCCTTGTAATAGAAAAAAGCATGACAGGACCTCTTAAATATAAGATCTGGGGTCAAATAGACCTCAATTCCCACATTTACACTAAATACAATAAGAAAAAAAAAAAAAAATGTAATTTGAAAAAAAAGTGGCCCTTTTAAGAGCTAAGGGCGGAAGTGACGTTTTGACGTTGCTTCCGCCCTGCAATGGTATGGAGATAGATGGGGGGCCATCTTCCCCTCACTCATCTCCATACCACACACGGAAGAGGACCCGATTGCCTCCCCTCTCCCGCCGCCGATAAAGGTGATCTTGCGGCGAATCCACCGCAGAGACCACTATTATCGGAAACCGAAAGCAGTTAACTGGTAAGTGCACGGTCATGCAATGCTGTACCCAAACTAAATTTTATATAATTTTTGTACACAAACAGAGCTTTTTTGGTGGTATTTGATCACCGCTGGGATTTTTTTTTTATTATTATTATAAACGAAAAAAGAAAACATTTTGAAAACGTTCTGCTTTAAAAGACTTCCAATTTAAAAAAAAATCTAATTTCTCAAGTCGTATTCCAGGACGGCACCCTGAGAGATGACTGGTCCCACCTGATAGGAAACACAATCAACAAAGAGGTTGTGGTTCCCCACAGCATTTTTTTTTTTTTTTTTTTTTTTTTTTTTTTCTAAAAGACCTGAAGCCGTGGGCAGGTGGTCTCCCCCTGACCGGGGGAGCCGGTCCGCAGGCTTGTGAAGCTTTTGGGTCCGGTAAGGCTGGCCCTTCCTGGGGGGGGATCTCTCCATTTTTCTCAGGGGCAGCAGATTTGGGAAGAGCCCCCCTGAGAGCTGAAGGACCCTGGGTACAGTGGGGTACCCAGAACTTCAGGGACCATTTTCCTGTCCCCCCCCCCCTTACCTGGTGGGACGTCCATTCAGCGCGGGGGGGGGGGGCTGTCGGTCGGGTCCCCCTCGGGGCGGGCGCCCAATGCGGCATAACCCCGACTCCTGGTCACTCCCTGCAGAAAGTCGCACAGTCTGGGGCTTCAGCAAAATGCCGGCGGCATCGGCGTTCTGAGCTGGGAGTGGAGGTCTGACCGGTGGAGCAGGCGTCCACATCCTGCTCTTGCTGATCATCACACCAGTTTCAGCAAGGGTTGGAAGACTGGTGACAAGATGGAAAGAGAGGAGAGGCCCTTAGCGGCCACAGCATTAGAGGAGACCACAGGGGTGAGTCGACCTAGCTGGCAGGAGTAATGATGGGGGCGGGGGACCCCGACTCTTACTCCTGCAGGACATAGCAAGGGGAGCATTCCTTTCTAATTGCATATGTGTCTTTTGTAGGGGAGGATGGTACAGCCCAGGTGGTCACCAGCCATCCTAAAGCCCCTTCCCGCTCTAAGAGATGCGGATCTTGTAATGATAAATTGCCACAGGATCACTCAGTGTATCCACAAGCTTCTTCCTTTCCAAAAGAGCCCCTCCTCAACAGAGCAGAGGGTAGCACACATAGACGTCCGGAACCCCTGAGACCTCTCCCCTCTCAGGATTCTGAGGAGGAGGAGGCTGAATCCCCCTATCAGAGTGGTTCTGATGAGGACAATCCGGAGGAGGAGGAGGACTCCAGACCAGGCAGACATATCTTTGCTGCCGATGATATGGAGGGCCTTCTTGGGGCAGTGTATGCATCAGAAGAGATTCAGGAACCCGCAGCACAGGAGCCCGCACAAGATAGGATGTATAGCTTGGTTAAGCCCAATTCAAAGTCCTCCCGATCCACCAGGCCCTTAAGGATATCATTCTGAGGGAGTGGAAGGAGCCTGAAAGAAAGCTTTTGAAGTTTAAAACGTGGAAACGTAGGTGACTCTTCAAGGAGGAAGAGAGATTCTTTAAGACACCTAGATTAGATACCTCCCTGACTCAGGTGTCAGAGCAATCTGACCTCTCATTTAAGGATGCAGGCAACATCGGGACCAGATGGATCGACAAGCCGAGACCCTTTGCGCAGGGCCTGGGAAGCCAATGCAGCGGCTATGAGTTCTGCCTTGGCTTCGGCTTGTGTGGCTAGGAACGCAGACATGTGGGTTACCAAACTAATGGATCATGTGTCGCGAACCTCTAAGTCCAAACAGGTCTGGGACTCTTTAGATGTGATTGGTAGGGCAGTAGCCTACCTGGCAGATGCAGCAGTCGAAACGGTGTGTACAACCGCCAAAACAGGTGCCCTTTTGAATTTCGCAAGGAGAGCTTTGTGGTTCAAGACCTGAGATGGGGACAACACTTCTAAGACTCGGCTGTGTGGTCTTCCATTTGAGGGTTCCCTGCTCTTTGGCACTGGGTTGGATCAAGCCCTTTCTAGGTTTACAGAGAAAGGCAAGAAATGTCCCATAAAACCTAAGAAGGAGAGGGGAAATTGTTTTTGAGGCCCCCAAGCTAAAAAACAGTTTAGCGATTAAAAAGAAAGGTACCATTACCAGGTGCTGGGGGGTCAGTAAAGGCAAGCAGAAGGGAGGTCTTCTCTTCCCCAGCCAGAAGTCTGCCGACAAGGATAACAAGTGACGTAAGCGTGGGGGGAAGACTTTCCCACTTTATCTCTCAGTGAGAAAGGATTGCTCAGAGTCTCCACATCCTTCAGATAGTAAGAGAGGGCTACAGATTGGAGTTCCTCTCCTCACCTCCCCCACGTTTCCTTTTAACCCACTTACCAAGGAACCCTCAGAAAGCAGTGGGTCTCTTACACAGTGTAAGACAGCTGGCAGAGCAGGGGGTCATAATGCCAGCCCCAGCAGAACAGTGCGGGCAGGGATTTTATTCCCACATCTTCGTAGTCCCAAACCCCTCATAATAAACCTAAAAAGGTTAAACAGGTTCCTGCGGTACAAAAGGTTCCGCATGGAGAGCGTCTATACTCTCAGAAAGCACCTTCTGAAGGACTTATTTATGGTAAAGATAGACTTGAAGGATGCCTGTTTTCACGTCCCTATTTTTCCAGAACACCAGGCTTTTTTTAAGGTGCACGATCCCTTCGGAGCAGGGAGTGCAGCACTGGCAGTTCTCTGCCCTACCCTTTGGACTGGCAGCCAGTCCGAGAGTGTTTACAAAGATCCTGGCAGAGGTGGTTGCATTCCTCCATCTCCGAGGCGTAACGCTGATCACCTATCTCGACGAGATACTGGTTTACCACCAGAGTCAAGATCTCCTCCTCGGGGGCGTGGCTAAACCATGGAAGCGTGAGGACGCTCAGACCGGAGCTCTGCACTAGAACGGGCCGAGAACCCACCATATAACCGATCAGACGAGCCAGCTTCTCATGCCAGGGGATCGTAAACACCCGCCGGCCAGTGAGGAACGGAGGGGACCCGAGATTTCTCACTATTTCCTGCGGCAACACCAGCTTTCTTCACCGGCCGCACGAGGCAAGATGGCGCCGCCACGAGTCCCGCCGGGAGGCACCGCTGTATCAGCAAGTAAGAAGGGGGGACAGACGGACGCTGTAGCAGTGGAGGAAGATTTCCCCCCTAGGTCTCACTCTCCCATACAGTCCCCTGCCAATCCCTTTTTGAACTCACAATTGCTCTCTGAGAGCATAGGGGGAACGAACAGCCTCCTGGAGGAATCCCTGAAAGGCATAGTCTCAGGCCTACCTACAAAGCAAGATCTCAATGCTATGGCAACCTCCATAGTTAATGCACTTACAAACGAACTGCATGACTTAAAACAGCAGGTGGATACGGTAGAGGAAAGGGTGACTGTGCTGGAGGCCTCGCAGACAACCACAGACGCACGCATCACCTCCCTAGAGCAGGAACATAAAGTTTACCGCCGCCATCTTGTGGATGCCCACCTGCGGATCGATGATGGCGAAAACAGGAGCAGGAGGAACAATTTACGCCTCAGAGGTATCCCGGAGGCTACCATGGGCCCAGATCTCCGCTCTACTGTCGTGGCGATCCTGAACCAGGTTCTAGGTAAGCCACCTACCGCAGACCTGGAGCTGGATAGGGTTCACCGTGTACCCGGGCCCCGGGCCCCCCCCCCCCACAGCGCAGCGGGCCCCAGCAGACCAAGATCTCCCCTGTGATGTTCTGTGCAGGGTGCACTTTTTTACAATTAAGGAAGAGATCCTGCGTCTAGCATGGGAGAAGGGCACGATTGACTTTGATGGAGTGCCCGTACGGATCTTCCCTGATATATCCAGACAGACCCGTGTTATGAGAGGTCTGCTGCGACCATTGCTGGAGGTGATACGGGAAGCCGAAGCCACATACCGCTGGGGTCATCCCTTTCACCTGATTGTCCGGAAGCAAGGCTCAGAGTTTCACCTCCGCACGCCAGATCAGCTACCAGACCTCTTCCAATTCATTGCCAAACCTGCTGTCAGTGTACCTAACTGGTTCGACTACCTGCTGTCTCAGGACACCCCAAGTCCAGCTCTGCCCAGGCAACAGAGGATCAGACGACCACGTTCCCGTCCACCCAATCGAGACGCTTACAGACCACATCCAACGACATCCGAAGATTGACCGCCTCTTCTTCCGCACGGTCTGGTAAGGTTGTGCAGTATTCCCTCTAGGCAGTTTCTACTACTAACGGTACTGTTTCTATGACTTTCTTTGAAACTGCCCCGTCAACCACCAAGACCCCTGTCAAACCTAAGAGAGGACATCTATCATTTTTCATTTTTCTTTTTCTTGTTGTCCCATGGACAGGGTTTGAAAATAGCCGGTGAACTTAAGCCGCAACAGAGGAGGATGTTTCTCCACCTTTTTTGCATTCACCTTGAGTGCCTGTTTTTTCTTTTATTTTCATTTTTTTTCTTTTATTTTTACTCATCCTCTGTGTATTTGGGGACTACCTTGGTGGGGAGGGGGGGAATGTTGTGCATCTCAGATAGCCAGGTTGCATTAAGAGTTGACCTGAGTATTTTATCTGCAGCAGACTCAGATGGGTTTTAGATAGTAGAGATGCTCTTCAGGTTGTTGCAGCATTTTTGCTGCCAATGTTATTTTTCCTCCTTTTTTTTTTCTTTTATATATAGCCCACCTAACCTTATTTCTCACATTCAATTGCTGCAGATGTTTACTCTCCAGGAAAATGATGTCCCGGTCTTGAGGCATCGGGGGAAGGGACGTAGAAAACTCCGACAGGCTCCACCTACTGACTTCCATGACCTAAGTCGGATCCTTAAACCACAGAGCCCTCCTCCCGATGCAGCAACACCTTGTGGCCACAACGGACTGGTATCTGTTTATGGTATGTTTACTTCATGTTCGCTCGACCATACCTAATGTTAAGTTGGTTCTAACATTCTATTTGTATTTATTGGTTCTCATAGCCCTACCTAGTGCATCTCCTTATTCAATGACTCCCGTTTTTGTTTAATTCTTGGCCATTGAATTTTCTGACCAATAATCCTCACTGCCCTGTTCACCCCCATTTAGGGCGGTCACCCGATTGGACTTCTTAGTACTAATCGGAGGACCAGAGAGTAACTGTCTTATTAGATTGTTTTTTCCCCAACCCCCGTCCCCCCCTTCCCCCCTCCTTTTCTTGCCTGTTACCCCCTCCTCTACCCCTCCGCTTGCTCCCCCCCCCCTAGTTCCCCTTTTCTGTCTGTCGGTGGTGTTGCCCCCTGGTTAGGTGGGGACTGAAACTGGAGAAGATTACCTACATCACATTACTGTCCTTGCTTGCCGGACTGATAGCCGACGTTATGGGTCTCCTAAAGGTCACTTCCCTCAATGTACGTGGTCTCAATATACCAGAAAAACGCTCCCAGCTACTAACTGATCTGCGTAAAGGCAAAACCCAAATTGCTTTCTTACAGGAAACACACTTCCATGGTGATCGTATTCCTAAATTGACTAATGGAACGTTCCCGACGGCATACCACAGCATATCGCCCATCTCCAAATCTAAGGGGGTCAGCATCCTTGTAGCAAAATCGGTTCCATGGGTCTTCGAGGCGCAGCGGGTGGATCCTCAGGGTCGTTTTCTCCTCCTAAAGGGAAGGGTGTCCGATGTGCAGGTTACCTTCGCCAATGTATATTTCCCCAATATAGACCACCCACAATTCCTGCGGAAATTGCTACCGCAGTTACTGGAGTTTTCGGAGGGGGTGCTTGTCTTCGGGGGGGATCTTAACTTCACAATGGATCCTTTGCTAGATGCCTCACGCGGCTCATCCCATCTTTCTTATGCACGCCTCAAGAGACTGAAAGCAGACCTCCATGCTCTACGCCTAATAGACCCCTGGCGTCTGTCGCGTCCTCAAGATGGGGACTATACGTACTTCTCTTCAGTCCACCACTCATACTCGAGACTGGACTATTTGCTGATCACACATAAAGATATAGCTAGGGTAGTGAATACCTCCATAGATGTTATTTCCTTCTCGGACCATGCACCGATTCATATGACACTTCAGCTGGGGCCAATGACCCGGACCCCACCCTCCTGGAGGCTCAATGAAGCCTTGTTGCAATCGGAAGAGACTTGCTCAGAAATACAGGCCAAGTTGCGGGAATACTTCGCTGTCAATGAAGCCTCGGTTCCCAACCCGTTAACGGTTTGGGAGGCTCATAAGACAGTTATTAGGGGCACTTTAATTAGTATAGGGGCCCGCCTTAAGCGAGATAGAACTCGTCGCATTGATGAACTTTTCGCCCAGATCCGTACTCTGGAGGGTGCCCATAAGGCCAGTCTTGCCCGTTCCACCCACCATGACCTCCTTAAAGCCCGCGAGGAGCTTCGTGTACTCCTGTTCCATAAAATGAAACAAAAATTGGCTTGGGCGCGCCGAACGATGTACGAGTACTCCAATAAACCTGGCTCGCTTCTAGCCAGAGCACTACGTGGCCCACGTACCAAAACCTATATTTCACACATCCTGTCATCCTCTGGCCGTAAGATGACTACATCCTCTGATATCGCAGCAGAGTTTCGATCCTTCTATGAAGGCCTTTACAACCTTGACGGGCGACCGTCGGAGGACCCTAACTCTGCTGGGGGATTTACCTCCCGGTCCTACATCACCATGTCGGGTATGCCCTCACTCCCGACTGAGGTCCAGGAAGAACTAGAGGAACCCATCACCTTAGAAGAACTGGGTGTAGCACTAGCGAACTCAAAGCCTAAGAAGGCCCCAGGCCCAGACGGGTTTACTCCGGCGTACTATAAGACATTCTTTGAGACGCTTTCTAATCCCCTGATATCTGCACTCAACTCGATCACTGAGGGCAACTCCTTTCCCATTGACACCTTAAGGGCCTATATTTCCCTTATCCCTAAAGAGGGGAAGGACCCCTTGCGGTGTGGAAGCTACCGGCCGATAGCTCTCCTGAACACTGACCTGAAATTGTTTGCCAAGATACTGGCCAATAGGCTAATTCTGCATATGCCGAACTTGATCCATAAGGACCAGGCAGGTTTTGTGCCACTGCGAGAACCCCGCGATAACACCATCAGGGTAATCAATTTGATCCACGCAGCCAGGACATCACGGCGACCCCTTCTCCTGCTGTCTACGGACGCGGAGAAGGCTTTCGACCGTGTAGATTGGTCCTTCATACAGGCCACCCTGGAACATATCGGTCTCCGCTCAGCTGGATACTTTCCCTCTACTCTCATCCTACAGCAGCAGTTAAGGTAAACGAAACAAGGTCGAGCTACTTCTCTATACGCAATGGCACCCGACAGGGTTGTCCTCTGTCCCCGCTTATCTTTATACTCACGTTGGAGCCCTTCCTTTGCAGGATAAGGGCGGACTCGGGCATCATCGGTTACCACAAACCCTCCGGGTCACATAAGGTAGCCGCTTTCGCCGACGACCTCATCTTTTTCCTGTCGGACCCACTGACCTCACTCCCTAATCTACTCCACTCCCTCCGAATCTATGGAGATCTCTCCCAATTCAGAATTAACTTAACAAAATCCTCCCTACTTAATATCACGGTGGGCACAGACATAATACGCCGTTTGCGCGCAGAGTACCAGTTACATTGGGCAACCGATACTATCCCATATTTGGGAGTTTACATTACCTCTGACCCTGCCAATTTATATCAGGCGAATTTTGCTCCTCTACTTCTTCGCCTCAAGACAGACTTGTTTCACTGGCATACCCTGACCTTGACGTGGTTCGGTCGATGCAATGCCATCAAGATGACAGCCATGCCAAGGGTGCTCTATCTGCTACAGGCCCTCCCCATTCGCCTCCCTCCCCCCTTCTTCAAACGGATCCACTCACTGTTCCGCGACTTTATCTGGTCACACCGAAAGCCACGTATTAAACTGCAACTTCTCCACATGGCAAAACACAAAGGTGGGATCGGTCTCCCTGATGTGAAAGCGTACTATAGGGCAACTCACCTCACCAGGGTAGTGGATTGGCATTGTCATGCGGAGGCAAAGCAGTGGGTGACGATGGAGTTCGAGGACTCCGAAGGCACGGCCAAGTGCTGGCCTTGGACCACCACTCCCTTACCGAGGGTCATCGCTGCACACCCCACTCTAGGAAGCACGATTCAGGTGGCGAGAGATGCTTTTAAGCATTCCTCGATATCCCCCATACCCTCACCTATGGTGCCAATCCCGGGCAACCCTGATTTTCCACCCGGTTGCGGGGGTCCTGTATTCCGTCACTTGACGAGGGAGGGCAGTTGGCCGCACCTCCACGATTTTCTAGGCCCGACTTACGGCGGACGCTGGGTTGGCAGGTTCTGACCCTCCACTAGACTTTCTGAGCGGCCTCCAACTCCGCAATTTTCTACGCCGTTGTGCACGGACTCCGGGCATATCGCGCAAGCTCACAGAGCTGGAGCAAATCTGCCATCGTAAAGAACCGACCCGCCATTGTCTATCGCTGATTTATTCCTCACTGATATCACCAACAGAAGGATTCATACCCCCCTTTCTCTCTAAGTGGGAAGAAGAACTAGGCGTACAATTCACCGAATCCCAAAGAGGAAAGATCCTACATTTTGCCCAGAAATCATCCATGGCCAACAGGGTACAAGAGACGTGCTATAAGGTTGTGACTAGATGGTACAGAGTACCTTCTACCCTGCACCGTTTTTTCCCACAGGTCTCTAGCTAATGTTGGCGATGCGGGGAGGGAGAGGGAACGATGCTCCACGTTTTCTGGGACTGTCCCAAAATCAAACCTTACTGGCTGGAGGTGGCACGCACAGTTGAACACCTGACTGGTGTTGCTTTGGAGGGGGACCCTGGGGCCTGTCTGCTGCACCTCTCTAAACGTCCGATCAAGAAATACAAAGCCTCTCTAACCATTCAATTATTGAATGCAGCCAAGGCATGTATACCCTTATGTTGGAGATCGGAGTTCCCACCTACAAAAACGCAGTGGTATGCTAAAGTGAACGAACTTCGAGACATGGAGGATCTAACTGCCACGCTGTACGACAGGGAGGAGGCCTTTCGGGAGACTTGGAGACCTTGGCAACACTTTACTTACTCTGACTCATACCTCCAGGAGATGGCTCAGGCTGAATGATTCCGAAGACTGGGCTGCCTGCCTGGCCGGGGGGCGCCACCGCCGCTGCAATCTTTCTTTTTCTCCTTCCCTCCTCCCCTCCCCTTTCTACCCCTCCCCTCTGTCTCTCCCTCAATCCCCTCCAGTTGTGGGGAAAGTTTAGTCAGATAATGAGAATATCTTGGTACACATTGCCTATCGGTGCTCCCACGACTGGACTCAACTGGTCGCTTGGGGGGTTTCCCTCCCGGCCAGCTGGGAAATTTTTAATTTTATTATCACTAATCAGTCTTGGTTGCTATGTAGATTCGAACGGGTTATTAAGTTGATATTTGAGAAACTCCCGTTTCTTTTTGTTTATCTCAGGCTGGGTTTTCAGACTACCCCACCATAAGGTTATAACTCTCCATACGCTACACTGAACGTATAATTAAGGGGTCTGTCTGATTGCCACCTCTGGTTCGATCTATAACCCTTTATGTGACATGCCTATGGCTTAATCATCTCTGTATATGCTGACTTTTGTTACATCTGTATCTGTTGATTACCATGTGATGTCTTTGAAAGAAATAAAGAATTACAAGATCTCCTCCTCTCTGACCTGGCCAATGTAGTGAGTACCTTGGAGTCCCTGGGGTGGATTATCAGCCAGAAAAAGTCCTCTCTGGCTCCTGCCCAGACCAAAGGCTATCTAGGATTCCTGGTGGATTTAACAGCACAGAAGCTTGTTTTGCCCCAGGGGAAGGTAGAGGGCCTCGTTGCAGCAGTAGCATCCCTACTAGAATTGGAAGAGGTCTCTTACAAAGGTTGTGAGAGTGCTCGGGTTGATGACATCCTGTATCCCCGTAGTCCCATGGGCTCAGCTTCATTCAAGACTCTCCAGCAATTCCTCCTATCCTCCTGGGGCGGGAAAAGAGGAACGCTGGACAACAGGGTTTCCATTCCAGGAAGGGTGAAGGAGTCTCTGCAGTGGTGGCTCAATCCTCAGTTTGCGGGAGGGCCACCTTTAAGCCCAACTCCAACCCCTCAGGGGAACAACGGATGCAAGCGCTTGGGGTTGGTGGGCCCACTTAGAGGAATTTCGAGCCTAGGGCGCATGGAACCAGAGTCAGAGGAGCGCTTCCTCCAACTTCCGGGAACTATTAGCGGTCAGAGAGGCCTTAAAGGCCTTCAGGGAAAGAATCATGCGCAGGGAGGTCCAGATCCTTTCAGACAACGCAACTGCGGTGGCCTTCCTAAATCATCAGGGAGGCACCAGATCTCGCGCTTTTCTGACCTTGGCTCTGGAACTCCTGGAGTGGGCAGAGCAGAGAGTCCCCTCTATCTCAACAGTGCATATAAAGGGAGCATACAATGTCGAAGCGGACTACCTCAGTCGGCAACCAGGGCGAGTGGGAATTGAACCCCAAAGTGTACTCCCTCGTATGCCAGCACTTCGGCAACCAAGAGATCGATCTCTTTGCCCGCAGAGGGAACGGAAGAGTGAAGAGATTCTTCTCACTCTCTCTCAAGAGGGGTTCAGAGGCGGTAGACATGCTCGCCCAAGACTTCCACTTGGCATATGCCTTTCCCCTCCTTAGTTTTGATCCCGAGGATTCTGCAGAAGCTGAGTTTCTCAGAAGGCAGACTGATTCCGATCACCCCATGGTGGCCCAAGAGGACCTCGTTCCCTTCCCTGGGAAATTAGTCTGTAGCTCCACCTCAGTGCCTTCTGGAGCGGCAGGACCTTCTCCTTCAGGGCCGAGTCTGCCACCCAGATCCCGGCTTCTTCAGGCTGACTGCTTGGCTCTTGAAAGGGAGAGCCTGCGAAAAAGGGGGTGTTCGGAGAGAGTAATCAACACCCTTTTGAGTACGAAGCCGGTTACGAGACGCATTTACACCAAAGTTTGGGGAGTATTCTCGCGCTGGTGAACGGCGAAGGGGACTTCCCAACAAGATTCCTGCCATCCTGGATTTTCTCCAGGATGGCGCGGATCAGGGGTTGGCGAATAAGACCCTTAAGGTTCAGGTCGCAGCCTTGTCCAGTTTTTTTTTTTAATGTGAAAAATATAAATATAGTGCTCGCAAACACAATATATAAGTGAAATAGAAACTGAAATATTAAAACAACAAAAGTCCAAAAAAAGGTGACTCAAGGTGCTCCAATCCAAAGTGAAGGGAAGAAAGGTGCTTCAGAAGATTCAGGTGCACAACACCCCCTTATGTGTCCCCACTCACCAGATCCATATGACCCCCAGCTTTTCAGTCTGGTGGGTCACTTAAGGCTTGGTATGGATGTCTTTTGAGATGGTGAATAAGACGTCAGGTCAATAGATTCAGGATTCCTTGGTGAAGGGTTTCAGCCAGACAAACACATACCCAGAAGCAAAAAAATTGAACTAATAGTGAAGTACCATAAACAAAGTTTATTTGAACAAAGGATGGGTACTTGCAAAAAATAGGATTAAAACAAGCATGGAGCAGATCGTATAAAATGGCTGTTTCTGGCGTGCGTTCCAAACGACCGGAAGTGACGTCGGTAATCCTCGAAATAGCGTCAACATTTTGCCCTCCCACAGGGCATCATCACGCACCTGATTTCCGGTTAGCTGAGCCAACTTAAATAGAAGGCGGAGGAGTGAAAGCCCCTAAATAGACCCAATCAACATTAGCAGTTTTTTGGACAGGAGGCTGGATCTGGACCCCCTGATTAAAAGGTTCTTGTCAGCCAGAGAGACTGTCCCCAGTGCAGATGAGCAAGTTTCCACCTTGGGACATAATGCTAGTCTCAGAAGCCCTAACCAGGGCACCGTCTGAGCCGATAGCTCTTATCCCTCTTAAATTACCATAAAGACAGCCTTCCTAATGGCGGTTACAACGGCCAGGAGGATAGGCGACATCCAGGCTCTGTCAATAAAAGAGCCCTTTTTTCTATTTGACGACAGGGCTGTACTCAGGCAGGACCCCCTGTACTTCCTGAAGGTAGCCTCAAGGTTCCACAGAACTCGAGAGATTGTCCTTCCTTTATTTTGTACAAATCCTCAGAACAAGAGAGAGAGAGTTCCTTTCATTGTTTAGATGTCAGACGTCTGTTGGCTTATTTAGATAGAGTTAGAGTTTAGAAGGTCCAGCCACTTATTAGTTAGTTTTTCTGGTAAGAAGAAGGGTCAGCAAGCGTGCAGAGCAGCTACGTTGTCAAGCCAGAGCACCTTCCTGAGACACTACAGGGTGGAGTTGCTGTCACCTCAGGATCTGGCGTTTTGGTAGGAAGGTCCTACAAGCTGTTGTCCCACCCTAAGGTAGCGCTGAGCGGCTTGCTCTTCTTCTCTCAGGGTGCCATCCTGGAAGACAACTTGAGAAAACGACCAGTTACATTTACCAGTAACGGTGTTTCTGGGAAGTCTTCCAGGACGACAGGCCTACTTCCCACCTGCTCTTTTTTTGGTATGGAGATTTGAGGTGTTGCACTGGTGTGGGTGAATACTTTTTCACAACTGAGGAGCACAGGGAGGGGCGGGGGTTTTAACCTCTTGATTGTCAGGTGGGATCCGTCATCTCTCAGGGTGCCGTCCTGGAAGACTTCCCAGAAACACAGTTACTGGTAAGTGTAACTGGTCATTTTCTTCATAAATTCAGGCCAGAATGTATTCTGTTACACGTCTTTGGTTAAAAAAAAAAAAAAAAATCACAATAGGTGTATATTGATTGGTTTGCATGAAAGTTATAGCATCTACAAACTATGGTGTGTGTGTGTATGTATGTATGTATGTGTGTGTGTGTGTATGTATGTGTATGTGTGTATATATATATATATATATATATATATATATATATATATATATATATATATATATATATATATATATATATATATATATATATATATATTACACTAGAATTTGGGATGCAGTGGGCAATATCTGACACTGGGGTGGGGGTGTGTGATTGACTAACTGCCGTCGACATCACTGGTGACACTAATACAGTGATCAGTGATACTATACACTGTCAGTTAACTTGCTTTGCTGGGATAAGAAACCAAGACCGTTCTCTTTGTACAGAGCCCTGTGTTAATTGTCAACACCAGGCTCTGGGCTGTGAATGGACACAGCCGATCAGTAGGTCCTGGCCATGAATCATTGGCTGGGACCTGCTGACAAACACTTATGCCCTGTACACACGATAGGATTTTCTGACAACAAAATCCATGTTTTTTTTTTTTGTTTTTTTTTCCGACGGATGTTGGCTCAGACTTGTCTTGCATACGCACGGTCACACAAATCTTGTCGGAAATTCCGAACGTCAAGAGCGCGGTGGCGTACGACGAGCCGAGGAAGGCCAGTGCGGCTCTTCTGCATGATTCCGAGCATGCCTAGAACTTTGTGCGTCGGAATTGTGTACACACGATCGGCATTTACGAGAACGGATTTTGTTGTCAGAAAATTTGAGATCCAGATCTCAAATTTTGTGTGTCGGAAATTCCGATGGAAAATGTCCGATGGAGCCTACACACGGTCGGAATTTCCGACAACAAGCTCCCATCTAACATTTTTTTGTCGGAAAATCCTATCGTGTGTACGGGGCATTACTGTGTACAATCAAAGCACGTGCGCCCTAAACCTGAAGACAGGAACAACGTACAAGTGTGTCACTATGCCTGCAAGTAGTTAAGCTAGGTGTAATAAAAAGTGTAAGTCAGCTTTTCTGTGAAAATATTCTTCGTGGAGGTGTAAAAATAAAAAACACCTATGACCATTGGTAAATGCATAGTGGCCATCGCTCAGGCTAACGAGGTCTGATAAGTTGATGCTGCTGACTAGTGCGGGCTGGGGAAAGGTTCATCCAAACACAAAGCATGCTGTCGAAGTAGGAAGAGATAGCCCAGCCCAAATGTTTAGCAGATAAAGCTGCATCAGCTCGCATCATCCATGGCATGCCCCCGACATGTCTTGCCTCCTACACCTATTTTAAAAACATAATGGTTTTGAAGTTATTTTAGATACACCAATTTTAATTTATTGTTTCTTTTTCAGGCGATGGTCGATGTAGATGAGACCTATAGGAAGCCTGTCCTTGGGAAAGCTTTCTACAATGAGCCCCAGTTGACGTTGACACGGGTAACCTATCCATCTATCTGCTTTAACATTCTGAAAGAGTAGTAGTAGTAGTAGTAGTGTCTTACCCACATTAATGAAATTAAAAAAATCTTTTTATTGCATAGAATCCTGCAGATATATTGTGACTAGAATCAGTGCATTGTGGGTGCAGTATGCAGGTTCTTACATTGTTTGTTTACATCCCTGCCCGTATAGAGGTACAGACCTTCAGTTATTGGGCTGGAGGAAGTAAACCAATTGCAGGTGACGTGACATCACCACAATCGTGCCTGCACAATCTAAATCCTCCTGCCACAGTCAAAGATGGGACTTGTAGTCTTTCCATTCTGAGGTCCCTGAGAATGGATGATGTGGATTGCACTAAGCACAACCGTGCTGAATTCAAATATCCACAAGATGCTGTGATAAGAGACACCTTGCAATGCAGGTAAATGGGTGGGGTTGAGAAATGTGGCATGCTATACCTTTAAATATTGGTGTAACATGCAACATGGTCAGAAAGGTAAGCCAAGCCTTTAAAATGGATCTGTAACCACCCATCCTGATATTTCTGATACCCAGAGGCGGCTCTAGGCTTTGTGAGGCCTTAGGCAAAATTTAGACACGAGGCCCCACTCACGCCCATAATGGATAAAAAAATTCAAGCAAGTAAAAATGGCTGTAGAAAGATGCATGGATCTAGCACACAGGCGATCAGCACCACTTCCAGGGCACCCTCCTCACCCATCAGACATATGCAGCCAGTACAACATCTGGGACCCAGCAAGGTGACAACCCCTCTAGGATTTTCCCCTGTGCCTTGGGAGAATGGGAAGGGGGTGTCACTGAATCATTCCACATCCACAGAGGAGGGAGAGATAGAGTTCGAGAGATAGAGAGATCCCTAGCCTGTCCCTGTCTGCAGCCCCTCCTGTGCCCTACTGTATGTCCCAGTCTGCAGTGCCTGTCTGTGGGAAGCTGTGTGTGATGCTTGGTGTGGTACCTCCCATGCCAGCAGGATGTTCATGATGGCCAGCAGCAGGCAGGGTCCGTTCTCATTCTGGGTGGGGACAGTGTCCTGCTCCTTCCAGAGGATCTGTTTGCTGTGAGATGGAATGGTCCCTGGTCACCTGTAACGTCCACCTGTCCTCGTTTTCTGGCCCCAGTCAGCCTGTCCTCCAGTCCCGGGAGGTCTTTAGAGCTCTTCTTCCTCCAGGACTATCGATCCTTGTCAGCCTCGCTGCTCACCTTGCCCGCCAGGCCCAGACTGGGACAAAAAAATAGACTGAGCGGTCCCTTCCCCGCTCTCCAGCCTGAAAGACCCCCCCCCCCGCAGCAGCCGGAGGGAAAGGAGGGGGGAACCTAGCAGAGCTGCAGGGGGGTGAGGGGGGCTAGAAAAGGGCATGGGAGTGAGGCTGAGAGCAGCAGAGGGGGGCCGGGAGTGTGGGGGCAAGAGCACTGGAGAGCACTGGGGGCGCTGGAGAGCACTAGGGGGCCAGAGAGTACTGGGGAAGGAGCAGAAGAGCACAGGGAGGGTGGGGGGTGGAGAGCACTGGGGTAGCTGGATAGCACAGTGTGGTGGAGAGCATGGGGGGAGCCAGGGAGCACAGGGCGGGGGAGCTGGATAGCACAGTGGGGTGGAGAGCATTGGGGAAGCCAGGGAGAAAAGTGGGGGCCGGAAAGCACAATGGGGCAGAGAGCACGGGGGAAGGGGGGAAAGCTAAAGAGCACTGTGGGGGGAGCTGGAGAGCACGAGGTGGAGTAGAAAGCACAGGGGGGGCCAGGGAGCATGGGGGGGGGGAGAGCACTGGGGAGGGGAACTGGACAGCACAGGGGGCAGAGAGCACTGGGGGGGCAGGTAGAGCTGGGAGGGGCTAGGGAGCATGGGGGGAGCAGAGAGCTCTAGGGGGGCAAGAAAGCACTGTTGGGGGGGGGGGGTTGAGCCAGGGAGCATGGGGGTCAGAGAGCACTGGGGGGAGAGTATGGGGGAGCCAGGGAGCACGGGGGACCAGAGAGCATTGGGGGAGCCAGAGAGAGGGGGGGGGGTGGGCAGGGAAACCTTGGAGGAACCAGGGAGCACAGGGGCAGTAAAAGAAGTTGGACAGGAGGAGCGGTGGGGACAGCTGCATATGGAGGAAGTATTCTTTCTGCAACCAATGAACGCCCGCAGAAGAAGCGGGCATTCAGCAGCTGCAGAAGAAATATGGAAAGATCAATTCCTCCATATGCAGCTGTCCCCGCCGCTCCTCCTATCCAGGCACACAGGAGGGCTGCACAGCCGGGCACTCTCTTTCTCTCTGGGCGGTCAGCCAGGCTGCAGCAAGCACTGGGATGGGATCCATCCACCGGAGCTCCTCCTTCCCCTTCACAGACAGTCATAAGGCAGCTGGATAGTTTCCGCTGGCCCGACTGCTGACCCGAATAGGCAACCGGCCAGACGCTGAGCGGCGTGGGCTGAAGGATCAGCTCAGCTGCTTTTAGGGCCCCGCATGGACTTGTGGCCCGCCCGGTGTGCCCTATGGCTGCCCGCACGCCTTTTACAGATGACACCTGGAGCCAGTTGGTCAGTCCGCATTAGTGATTGAGCACAGGCAAATTAGGCAGTCGCGAGGCCCCTGTGGGTGCGAGGCCCCTGTGGGTGCGAGGCCTTAGGCGGCCCCCTCTGCTGATGCCCAATAATGTTAAATGTTTTTACTACCAGTGAACTCTGACATTATATTTTAAATCATACACTTTTTCCCATATTGACAGCCTATGCAGGGTAGCAATTGAATATCCTGTGACCAATGTGTGCTGCTGGTATTTTCTAGATGGCTATAATTTTACTTTTAAATCTTATATTCAGGCAGAGGTAAAAGCCACAAATTAATACAGCTAAAGTGCATCCGGAAAGTATTCACAGCACTTTGCTTTTTCCACATTTTGTTATGTTACAGCGTTATTCCAAAATGGATTAACCACTTGAGCCCCGGACCATTATGCTGCCTAAGGACCAGAGGTCTTTTTCCAATTTGGCACTGCGACGCTTTAACTGCTAATTGCGCGGTCATGCAATGCTGTACCCAAACGAAATTTGCGTCCTTTTCTTCCCACAAATAGAGCTTTCTTTTGATGGTATTTGATCACCTCTGCGTTTTTTATTTTTTGCGCTATAAACGGAAAAAGACCGAAAATTTTGAAAAAAAAATGATATTTTCTACTTTTTGTTATAAAAAAAATCCAATAAACTCAATTTTAGTCATACATTTAGGCCAAAATGTATTCGGCCACATGTCTTTGGTAAAAAAAATGTCAATAAGCGTATATTTATTGGTTTGCGCAAAAGTTATAGCGTCTACAAACTAGGGTACATTTTCTGTAATTTACACAGCTTTTAGTTTATGACTGCCTATGTCATTTCTTGAGGCGCTAAAATGGCAGGGCAGTACAAAACCCCCCCAAATGACCCCATTTTGGAAAGTAGACACCCCAAGGAAATTGCTGAGAGGCATGTTGAACCCATTGAATATTTTTTTTTTTTTTTTTGTCCCAAGTGATTGAATAATGACAAAAAAAAAAAAAAATATTTACAAAAAGTTGTCACTAAATGATATATTGCTCACACAGGCCATGGGCCTATGTGGAATTGAACCCCAAAATACATTCAGCTGCTTCCCCTAAGTATGGGGATACCACATGTGTGGGACTTTTTGGGAGCCTAGCCGCGTACGGGGCCCCGAAAACCAATCACCGCCTTCAGGATTTCTAAGGGTGTAAATTTTTGATTTCACTCTTTACTGCCTATCACAGTTTCGGAGGCCATGGAATGCCCAGGTGGCACAAAACCCCCCAAAATGACCCCATTTTGGAAAGTAGACACCCCAAGCTATTTGCTGAGAGGCATGGTGCGTATTTTGCAGCTCTCATTTGTTTTTGAAAATGAAGAAAGACAAGAAAAAACATTTTTTTTTTTCAATTTTCAAAACTTTGTGACAAAAAGTGAGGTCTGCAAAATACTCACTATACCTCTCAGCAAATAGCTTTGGGTGTCTACTTTCCAAAATGGGGTCATTTGGGGGGGTTTTGTGCAACCTGGGCATTCCATGACCTCCGAAACTGTGATAGACAGTGAAGAGTGAAATCAAAAATTCACGCCCTTAGAAAGCCTGAAGGCGGTGCTTGGTTTTCGGGGTCCCGTACACGGCTAGGCTCCCAAAAAGTCTCACACATGTGGTATCCCCGTACTCAGGAGAAGCAGCAGAATGTATTTTGGGGTGTAATTTCACATATTTCCATGGCATGTTTGAGCAATATATCATTTAGTGACAACTTTGTGCAAAAAAAAAAAAAAAAAAAAATTGTCTCTTTCCTGCAACTTGTGTCGCAATATAAAATATTCCATGGACTCGACATGCCTCTCAGCAAATAGCTTGGGGTGTCTACTTTCCAAAATGGGGTCATTTGGGCGGGTTTTGAACTGTCCTGGCATTTTATGCACAACATTTAGAAGCTTATGTCACACATCACCCACTCTTCTAACCACTTGAAGACAAAGCCCTTTCTGACACTTATTGTTTACATGAAAAAGTTATTTTTTTTTTTTTTGCAAAAAAATTACTTTGAACCCCCAAACATTTATATATTTTTTTAAAGCAAATGCCCTACAGATTAAAATGGTGGGTGTTTAATTATTTTTTTTCACACAGTATTTGCGCAACGATTTTTCAAACGCATTTTTTGGGGAAAAAACACACTTTTTTAAAATTTTAATGCACTAAAACACACTATATTGCCCAAATGTTTGATGAAATAAAAAAGATGATCTTAGGCCGAGTACATGGATACCAAACATGACATGCTTTAAAATTGCGCACAAACGTGCAGTGGCAACAAAATAAATACATTTTTAAAAGCCTTTACAGGTTACCACTTTAGATTTACAGAGGAGGTCTACTGAAAAAATTACTGCCCTCGATCTGACCTTCGCGGTGATACCTCACATGCATGGTGCAATTGCTGTTTACGTTTGACGACACCGCCGCTTGCGTTCGCCTTAGCGCGAGAGCAGGGGGCGACAGGGGTGCTTTATTTTTTTATTTTTTTTTTTAATTTTTTTTTTGCTTTTTTTTTATCTTATTTTTAAACTGTTCCTTTCATATATATTTTTTTTTAATCATTTTTATTGTTATCTCGGGGAATGTAACTATCCCCTATGATGGCAATAGGTAGTGACAGGTACTCCTTTTTTTTGAAAAAATTGGGGTCTATTAGACCCTAGATCTCTCCTCTGCCCTCAAAGCATCTGACCACACCAAGATCGGTGTGATAAAATGCTTCCCCAATTTCCCAATGGCGCTATTTACATCCGGCGAAATCTAAGTCATAAAATGCTCGTAGCTTCCGGTTTCTTAGGCCATAGAGATGTTTGGAGCCACTCTGGTCTCTGATCAGCTCTATGGTCAGCTGGCTGAATCACCGGCTGCATTCTCAGGTTCCCTGTTGAGACAGGAGAGCCAGAGAAAAACACGGAAGACGGTGGGGGGTGGGCATTCCCTCCCACGGCTTGTAAAAGCAGTCTAGAGGCTAATTAGCCGCTAGGATTGCTTTTACATGAAAGCCGACCGCTGGCTGAAAAGAATGATACCAAGATGATACCTAAACATGCAGGCATCATTCTGGTATAACCACTCAGTCGTGAATGGCGTACCTGAAGACAAAAAAATGGTTAACAATAAAGCACAGTAAACGGTAAAGTATAAAAAATTGCATACCTGAAAAGCAAACATGATAAAACATAACAACAATAAAACATTGCAGAATAGAATACAGTAAAAAAGAGCAGAACAATAGAGAGAATAGAGAGAGAGAACAATAAAACGACAACTATTTTTTTTTATTTTATATATTTTTTTTTTTTTTTTTTTTTTTTTTGACACTTTTTTTGTAACTAACTTTTGTAACTGTAACCGGTTCCAGGTTTGGGTCTCTCAAAATGCGATGGCATCTTGGGAGATCCTGTGAAAGTGTGTCCTAGTCTGTGCAATGCTGTACCCTACGCTAATACTCAACTAGTGAATGGTAGCGTTCAAAACATTCACCAATGCAAAGACCAGGATTGTCAGGACAGGAGGGACAATAATAGCGGGTGTCACGTCTATATCCGCGCTTGCTGCAGACACAACATCTTTTTTGGGGGGGTTCGTTGGGTAGGGGTACTCGGGAGGACATAAAGAAAATGCCTCTCATGCAGCCGACTGCATTTGGTTGGGGATGTGAATGGGGGAAGTACGGGCGCTGCAGAAGTGGTGGGTTCCCAATTGGGATTGGCGAATGCAGCAGGAAGGGCACTATGGGCACGACGGGCCTGTGTTTGTCTTTTTGGTGGCAGCGGGACACTACTTGTGCTTGCCACCTCACCAGCTTGAACTGCACTTATGGGACTCGCCACGTCACCAAGTGTTACTGCAGTGCTGGTTTGACTACGACCGGGGTGTACTAGGCCGCTGGTGCTTGCCAGTTCAATAAAAAGCTACCAAAAAAACTGTTAGCGATCGCAGGGATCAGGCCTGACTCTGCGAACGCTGCAGTTATGTGTTTTGTAAGTGACAGTGATCGATTGATACTGCACTTGGGTGGGCTGGGCCGGGCGGAGGGGCAAAATGCAGGTGCTAGCAGGTATCTGGGCTGATCCCGCTAACACTGCGTTTTTGGGAACCCTAAACTGCTGGGGACGCTAGTATAGATCGGATCAGATATTGATCCGTTCAGATACTGTACCACTAAGGGAGGTGTATGCTGCGTGCGTGGGTGTTAGCGGTACTGGCGCTAACCTGACGCTGCCTGGGGCTGGTGCCTACCAGTTCACCAAAATACTACCAAAAAAACTGTTAGCAATCGCAGGGATCAGGCCTGACTCTGCGAATGCTGCAGTTATGCGTTTAGTGTTTTGTAAGTGACAGTGATCGATCGATACTGCACTTGGGTGGGCTGGGCGGAGGGGCAAAACGCAGGTGCTAGCGGGTATCTGGGCTGATCCCGCTAACACTGCGTTTTTGGGAGCCCTAAACTGCTGGGGACGCCAGTATAGATCTGATCGGATCAGATATTGATCCGTACAGATACTATACCACTAAGGGAGGCGTATGCTGCGTGCGTGGGTGTTAGCGGTACTGGCGCTAATCTGACGCTGCATGGGGCGACGCATATCACCGCCAGGCGATCAGGGGGCTAAACCTTTATTCGGTAATAAACGGCGGGTGCCCTGACACTATAAAAAATAAACGAACTAACCAGCGTCAACCGTAACGGTTATACGGTGATCAGTGGTGAAAGGGTTAACTAGGGGGCAATCAAGGGGTTAAAACATTTATTAGATACTATATGGGGGTCCCTGACGCTATAAAACGCTGAGGGTGAACCTAAATATTTACGTCCCTAACTAGCGTCACCAGCGACACTAATACAGCGATCAGAAAAATGATCGCTTAGCGACACTGGTGACAGGGGGTGATCAAGGGGTTAAAACTTTATTAGGGGGGGTTAGGGGGGTACCCTAGACCTAAAGGGGGCTAACAGTAACTGTGCTAACACTAACTGTCACAAACTGACACCTGCTTGGTGTCAGTTTGTGACAGGGGGGGGGATCGGGGGGCGATTGGGGGGGGGGGGGGATCGGGGTGTTTTGTATGCCTGGCATGTTCTACTGTGTGTGTGTGTGTGTGTGTGTGTAGTGTTGTGCACTCACATTGATGTCTTCTCTCCTCGGCGCTGGAACGGAAACTACCGACCGAGGAGAGATGACATCATTTCCTTTGCTGCTGTTTAGCATACAGCAGCAAAGGAATGTTCCCATTGGCCGGCGGCGATCGCGATGGGGGGGGGGGGCCACGAACAGATGGCCTCCCCCTCACCTCCGATCGCCGGGGAACATAACAGGACCGCCTCGGGCACCGGAGGGGGTCCGATCGGACCCCCCACCCGCGGGAGGCAAATCACGTACATGTACGTGATTTTGCCTGCCCGTGCCGCCTTGCCGACGTACATCGGCGTGAGGCGGTCCTTAAGTGGTTAAATTCATTATTTTCCTTAAAATTCTACAAACAATTCCCCATAATGACAACGTAAAAGAAGTTTGTTTGAAATCTTTGCAAATTTATTAAAAGGAAAAAAATCAAGTTCATAAGTATTCACAGCTTTTGCTCAATACTTTTGTTGAAGCAACTTTGGCACCAATTACAGCCTCAAGTCTTTTTGAGTATGATGCTACAAGCTTAGAACACTTATTTTTGGGCAGTTTCGCCCATTCTTCTTCTTTGCAGAACCTCTCAAGCTCCACAAGGTTGGATGGGGAGCGCCGGTGCACAGCCATTTTCAGATCTCTCCAGAGATGTTCAATCGGGTTCAAGTCTGGGCCACTCAAGGATATTCAGTTGTCCCGTAGCCACTCCTATGTTATCTTGGCTGTGTGTTTAGGGTCATTGTCCTGTTGGAAGATGAACCTCTACCCCAGTCTGAGGTCTAAAGCACTCTGGAGCAGGTTTTCATCAAGGATGTCTCTGTACATTGCTGCATTTATCTTTCCCTCGATCCTGACTGGTTTCTAAGTTCCTGACGCTGAAATACATCCCCACAGCATGATGCTGCCACCACCATTCTTTACTGTGGGGCTGGTATTGGCCAGGTGATGAGCGGTGCCTTGTTTCCTCCAGACATGACGCTTACCATTCAGGCCAAAGAGTTCGATCTTTGTTTCATCAGACCAGAGAGTTTTGTTTCTCATGGTCTGAGAGTCCTTCAGGTGCCTTTTGGCAAACTCCAGGCAGGCTGTCACATGCCTTTTATTGAGGAGGGGCTTCTGTCTAGCCACTCTGCCATACAGGCCTGATTGGTGGATTGCTGCAGAGATGGTTGTTCTTCTCTCTCCACAGAGAAACGCTGGAGGTCGGTCAGAGTGACCATCGGGTTTTTGGTCACGTCCCTAAATAAAGCCCTACTTCTTCGATCGCTCAGTTTGGCCAGGCGAATCACTCTAGGAAGAGTCCTGGTGGTTCCAAACTTCTTCCGTTTACGGATGATGGAGACCACTGTGCTCATTGGGACCTTCAATGCTGCAGACTTTTTTCTGTACCCTTCCCCAGATCTGTGCCTTGATACAATCCTGTCTCGGAGGTCTACAGACAATTCCTTGGACTTCATGGCTTGGTTTGTACTCTGACATGCACTGTTAACTGTGGGACCTTATATAGACAGGTGTGTGCCTTTCTAAATCATGTCCAATAAAGCTTTAGAAACATCTCAAGGATGATCAGTGGAAACATGAAGCACTTGAACTCAATTTTGAGTGTCATGGCAAAGGCTGTGAATACTTCTTTACATGTGATTTTCTTTTTTTTTTTTTTTTTTTTTTTAAATTTGCAAAGATTTCAAACAAACATCTTTCACGTTGTCATTATGGGGTATTGTTTGTAGAATTTTGAGGAAAATAATGAATTTAATCCATTTTGGAATAAGGCTGTAACATAACAACAAAATGTGGAAAAAGTAAAGCAATGTAAATACTTTCCAGATGCATTGTATGTATTCATGAATTAGTACATCAGAAAATGTATTTATTGAATGCAACTAGTGTAAAAAATACCTGAATTTCACTTGGTATTAGCCTCTTGCAATTTTATGAACAGCAGCACTCAGACTGGGAGAGGGAGGGTCAGGACTGGGAGCAATTCAGATGTGCTATATGCAGAAGTGTTAAGCAGGGACATGCAGATAGGAGGAGAGGGCAAAGGGATGACCTTATCAGTTTGTTTTTGCTATGGTGTCTGCATTTTTTTTTAAAAACTGTAAGTTCATGGTCACATAAGAATGTACAGGTCCCGGGAGCAATGGGTGTTTATACAAATGCCCCTCATAACAATTCTTCATAGCCTGTTCACCTTACTTTTCCAGCGGGACATGCTCTGGCCACATCCTCCTGCTTTGATTAGCAGCCATGCTGCTCGCTGCCCTTCCCGGCTCTGAGCAGGATAGATAGCGGAGCTGGAGGATCAAGTGGAGGATATTAGTGAGTTCACTCCTGAACACATCTAGGTTCTTGCCACCAACCCAGGTGAATGGATGCAGGGGACTGTTTGACCCAACCTCCACATGCGGCACAGAGAGGAGGCATCAGGGATCTATTTAGCTGTCTGATGTCTCTACAAAGCAAACCTGTTCCCCACCAGATAGAAAAATAAGTTCTCAAGCTCATCTGAATATTTAATGGACCTCCAGAGAGCCATAAGCTTCTATGATGAGGGCCCATGAATTCTGTCACACTTATCAGTCCCCCATATAACAGTAAAAATTAAGTTTAAATAAATTAAAAGAAAGGCTAACCCTTTCACTGCTGCTACCATAAGGGTTAGGTTAATTTCTCACTTTTTTTTTTTTTTTTCTTTAACACGGTGCACCTCAACTTGTAGATGGTTACCATGTGTGCATTGTGATACAAGGAAATGCACATGAATTGAGGTGAACTATCAAGGTTAATTGAGGTGCTATTTTAAATGAATGGCACTACAAGCACTGCACTATGAGGGGACAGTGAAGGGGCTAAAAATATTAGTAATGTGCAGCATGTAGGGGTTAATGTGCTGCCACTGACGCATCATTGACCAGTGGCACTTAAATAACCTTTTTGTGCTGCAATAGTGGCAACAGTGTCTGTGTTGATTGACCCCTTTTGTGGCGCAGCATGAAGGGGCTAATAAAACGCTGCCACTGGCCACTAATACAAGATAAAGGGGTTAATTAACACTGACCCTGCACACCAATAGGCAGGGTAGTTTGAATTAACACTACCACTGACTATCAATGCAGAAAGATTAACACCCCATTCACATTGATGCAAACTGCAGTGGGTGTCAATGTTAAGTTAGTGACACCCAAAAAAAAATAGTGTGATTGGCTGAATTGGATCACAGTGCGGGGGAAAAAAAAAAGTACATGCACCTTTCCTGCAGGTACTGTGCGGTTTGAGCCATACAAGATGAATGGCTCAAATCCCACTGCAAAGAATCGCTTGTGATTTGAACAGGAATGCAATGTAAATCATGTACGAATCGCATGCGGTTTCCTGTACCCCAATAGTCTGAACCAGGAGAAGTAGAATTCCAGCTTGCACATAACTAGCCTTAAAAATTGCCCCCCTAACACCTATGCTAACTAACCTATTTTCAGGCTGCTCCAATCTGGTCACATTCTCTCACCTGTGTGATCCAGCAGAGTATGCATGGTAGAGGAGAAAGCACCAATGGCATGGGAACCTATGGGTGACATCCCCGCTCCAGGCTTTCTCCCCTGCAGCCACTATTGGCTGACACAGGTAAGATAACATCACATGACCGGACCAAGGCAGGCTCAAAATAGGCAAGTATATACTACATCCTTTCTTCTTCTTTTTTTTTTTTTTTTTTTTTTCTTTTTTACAGTGACATCTGTATTTTTATAAGTTTTCTTTATGCCATCCTTTTTATTGGGGCTTTCCTTGTTCATTTTTTTTTTTTTTTTTAAACAAAAATTTTTTAAAGATACATAAATAAAAAGGGGGGCTGCACCCTGGTGATCGGGTAGATCTCCACCTCTCAAAGGTGACTTATCCCTGGTGTAAATTAACTGTCTGAAATTGACAAGCCTCAGCTGTGCTATGGGAGCGTTGCATCCAAAAATGTTTACTCTTTTTTTTTTTTTTTTTTATATCTGCACCTTACCTCCTGTACTCACTAGCTGTCCATCCAACTACTGTATATTGTTTTTATGGCCACTTATGGCTTGCATTTGCATGGCTTGCATTTGCTTATCTCTAATTTACATGAATTTGTCTTGCAGCTGTTTGACAGGCTTAAGCTGCAGGAGTCTGAGTTACAATCCTCTACAGAGACACAAAGTGCTGTAGAAAGGACACCTGGAATTTCCCTTCCACATCACAAAGCTCCACACGGGCAGAGCACAGACAGGAAAACCTCTGTCCAAGATCCTAGCAGATCTGCCCAAGCCCGAGGCAGGAGCACCGCTGTTCAGGATCAAGGACAATCGGGAATCTCTGGTGATAAACCCAAACTGAGGACTAGACCGCTGCAAGAGAAGATTGATTATCAGAAGGTGTACAAGCGCCACATAAAACAGCTTTTTATTCGGGGAGAAAGCATTGTACTGGTTCACTTACAAACATAAGAACCTGTACTCTAAGAACCCAAAGATGAGTCCAGCCACTCATTGTAACCACCTTCACCCAAATCCTCAGGGACATGGAACAACCTGAACACTGTTATATGGAGGCATGAGATGTAGAGTGTGGAAGAAGACATTTACAGTTTGTAATTATTTACCTCATTTCATAATATGATTATGTGCAAATCACTTTTGATATATTTTATTCTGCTTGGCAGGGGAAATGTACTACACAGGACTGGTTTACCACAGCTGCAGGATCAGTAGGAGAAATTATTGGGCCTGATTACTGAGAATTTTGACATCCAGGCTTTCACACTTCTTTTTTTTTTTTTTTTTTTTTTATGTTAGCTCTAACATTGTACTTACGAAATGCATGAATCTACCATTGCTGACCTCTTGTTCCGATAATAGATGTTTCTGGGTTTTCATCCTGATCTAATGGCTTTGGTGTTTTCTGTCACTGACCTGGAGCAAGCAGATCAGGAGCTCTCATTTCATGCTGATGTTCCTGATCCTGATGTTTTTTTGGTTTTGGATGGAGTGGAGAGGGATTAGAACACCTGTCAGTTATTATTGCTGTCTGTGGCCCCCGTTGGGTAGATTCACTCTCTATTTGACCGGTTTAACATTTTCATTAAAAGTAAAAGAAAATCACAAATTTTGGATTATCCCCAGAAAAGTTATAGAGGGGAAATCTTCCAATGGGGACACTAGTTTTGGTGACCTGGGGGGAATTTCCTCTAACTTCCTGTTTTGCTATGGGACAGGAAGTCAAGGGATATCTCCAAAATGGGTCACAAATGGTGGAGGGGGTGGGGGTGGGGAGCCTGACAGAGGTTATAACCTTCACTTTCTCTATCCAAAATGAAGAAAAAACTTTTGCCTATTGTTCTATTTTAAGGATTTTGTACTCATGAAGCAGTCAAGTGAAAATTAAAAAACAAACAGCCTCTTAAATAAATTGTAGTTCTTACTTTTCTGGTGGGTGGTGAATTAAATATTTGCTCACTGGAAGATCTACAGGCAAAGCTAGTAACAAAAAAAAAAAGCGCTGCTCTAGGCAAACATCTCATAATGCATCCCACCTAATGGAAACAGGTGCTGGCTCTGCATGTAGGACTGAATCGAAGAAAAGACTGGACAGCCACACTCTGTTGACACCTTTATTGAAGACTGTTTAAAAATTCTTCTGGTACAAAGACATCAGAGGCACAGGATCAATGAAAAGCTGACATGTTTCACACCACTATGGGGTGCTGACATGTTTCACACCACTAAGCACCCCATAGTGGTGTGAAACATGTCAGCTTTTCATTGATCCTGTGTCTCTGATGTCTTTGTACCAGAAGAATTTTTAAACCGTCAATAAAGGTGTCAACAGAGTGTGGCTGTCCAGTCTTTTCTTCGATTCAGGCAAAGCTAGTAGCTGGCACTTCTGGGTGTGTTGGATCCCTGGTTGCTCCTGGTGGCCACTACTTCACGACTTTCTGTAGTGATGTAAGGGTTGGCTGGAGGAATTGTAATGCCTGGTGGGGGTAAGGCATTTAACACACCCAGAAGTGTCAGGTACCAGCTTTGCCTGTAGCTCTTTAACTGCTTCCAACCTGCCCCATAGTAAAATGATGGACAGGACGGGAGCACTCTCATTCTGGGAGGCCGTCATATGACGGCCTCCCATTCTTGACACAAGGCATCACTGATCACGGTAAAGATCCTTTGACGTAGGCTCTTTACCATGTGATCAGCTGTATCCAATCACAAGTGATCACAGTGTAAACAGGAAATGCCAGTTATCCGCATTCCTCTCTTCACGCTGACAGTGCACGAGGAGAGCAGGTCAGCGGCATTCCTCAGCGGGGACATCTGCAGGGCACTGATGATCAGTGCAGCCCCATATACAAACAAAAAAGAAAGGATATATGCACACCCAAATAAGTTACCTCTTCAAAGTTTATTGTGCATAATAAGCATCACCCATCCAAGGTCCGCCCACTACTACTCCCCCACCCTGCATATAAAACCTCCCCTCCTGTACCTGCCCAATACCAATCCCAGAAGCGTGTGCTCTACAATGGGAGAAAACCAATCCCCCAGTGGGAGCTGGGGCACACCCATCCCACAAAGGTCCCCTAACCTGCCCGTATCGGCACCTGCATGTACATACCAGTTGCTGTCCAGCTAGTGCCCTGATGGGACCAGCACCCCACCTTAGAACCACAGTGGGTGAATAGGGTGCTGAAACAAAGACAGGTCTAGGGCTGGCAGAACTCAATACTGGCAACCTATTGCATTAATTGCTCAATATAACTACACAAATACAATCTTCCTATGCATAACCTGTGTCAGAGTCATAAGATCATCATCTAGTACAAGTCTCTAGCCCAGGCACAGTCTGTTGATCTTTACATGGGTGCATAAATGCATGAAAAGTAAGATCGTAAACTGGGATTAAAGCCCTATACACACTATTAGATTTTTTGCAGATTTTTGTCTTCCGATTTACCAACACCATGTAGTACAAGGGCCTGCCTGATTGCATACAAATTGAAACTCTTAAGGTTTGACCTCATATTATATGGTTTTGGTAAATCTGAAGACAATATGCAGAAAATGTGTATGGGGCTTAAGAGTGATGCCTATCCGTGCCACCTACCAGCCTCCATAAGTGCTGCATATTAGTGCAGCCTCATCAGCGAAGGGGAAAAATTACTTATTTACAAAATTTTAATTTATTTTTTTTATTGTAGGTTTTCGAGAAAATATACAAAACCGAGCCTATTGAGCATACCCAGGCTCAATTACATAACAAAAGAAAAAACAATGAAAATAGTTTAACTAAACCAAGGCATCTTAATACTGTCAAAACAGTTGGTACGCTCTAACCGCCAGTGTAGGCCGGAATAATTGGACTCCTACCAATCAATCCTCCTAAACATTCTACAATCTTTGACTCATAGGATAAAAACTACACCCTCCAGGCAGCAGGAGTGACTCCCCTGAATAGAACAGAAATGCAATGTCAAGGGCAATTACTTTACAAATAATTAACTAGTCTTCCAGGGAATCAACGTTTGTATAGGGGGATTCCCCCCAAATGTTCCACACTTTATGAAATTTCTTGGTACAGCCAAGTATGGAGTTTTGTGTAATGGAAGGGCTGAATTAATCAAACGTTTCCAGAGGTTAATTGATGGAGCAGGGGGGGATTTCCATCTTAAGACAATGGCTTTACGGGCATAGTAAAGTATCATCCCTAAGAGGGTTCTAACTGTCCGGCTATGAGCCAGAGGAGTTACAAGGCCCAGCAGACAGATGTCCACCGTCAATGGGATTTGGACTGTACTGACTGCCAGAATAGTTGCTGCAACCTCAGTCCAAAAGGTCTCAACCAGGGAACATTTCTAAAAAATATGAATAAAATCTGCTCCTGGTGAAGCACACCTCCAGCAGGAATCGGGTATCAATGGGTGTATTTTGTGTAGGTGCATGGGCGTAAAATAAACTTTATGTATGATTTTGAACTGGACTAGTCCCTGGCCGAAACTAACTGGGAGAATAAACACCCACATTTCCTCCCACTCCTCCGAGTGTAGTATGGGGAAGTCTATCTCTCACCTGGCTTTTAGAGCATCTAGGACCATGTGTTCATTGGGTAACAACACTTTATAAATGCTGAACAAGGGCTTGGGTAGAGATTTGTCCCCAAAATCCTCTAAACTTGAAGTATAAAAGGCCACCTGGAAATTCTCAAATTGAGTATTGAAGGCATGTCTAATGCCGCGTACACACGGTCGGACTTTTCGTCTACAAAAGTCTGACAGACGCTGACGGACTAAAGCTGGCTGACAATCCGATCGTGTGTGGGCTTCCCCGGACTTTCAGCGGACTTTTTCAGCCTCAAATCCGACGGACTTTAGATTTGGAACATGCTTCAAATCTTTACGTCGTAACTACGACGGACCCCGAAATCCGCTCGTCTGTGTGCTAGTCCGACGGACAAAAACCCACGCTAGGGCAGCTATTGGCTACTGGCTATCAACTTCCTTATTTTAGTCCGGTGTACGTCATCACGTACGAATCAGTCGGACTTTTGTGTGGTCGTGTGTAGGCAAGTCCGTTCGTTAGAAAGTCTGCCGCAAGTCCGCCGGAAGTCTGTCGGACAGGCTGTCGGACTTTTGTAGACGAAAAGTCCGACCGTGTGTACGCGGCATAAGTTGCAGAAACCTAAAGAAATGTGAATTAGGGAGTTCTGTTCTCTTCAAAAGTTTGTATTCGACCCACATATTTAATACCTTTGAATGCCCACACACTGGGATCAGGTATTAACATAAATTCCGATAGTCTCAGATTGTACCAAAGAGGATTATGTGGTGAAATATGCTCCAGGGGATACAGGACGTCGAGAATTAGCTGCCAGACATTTACAACAGAAACTAAGAAAAACTTTTTTTATTCTCTCTTTAATTGGTTTAGCAACAAATTTCATTTTTTTTAGCAAAAAATAAAAAACACAGTGGTGATTAAATACCACCAAATCTTTCTTAGTGTTGTCACCTGGGGACAGTATTGCATTTCTCGTTACTCACCAAATACTTCACTATCTGGTTTATTTGGACTGTTTTTTTTGTTGTTTTTTTTAAGCTAAACTCCATGCAGATATAAAAGGTGCACATTATTAAATTAATAAAAACAAGTAGCTAGTCAGGTGAACTGCAGTGCAAGTGAGAGCAGAGTAATAGAAAGATGAACTTGTCAGTGCTCACTGTCCACTCACAGGTTGGTGGTAGGGAGGGGAAAGAGAAACTGCAGCACAGAAAGTTCAGGTCACCTTCCCTGCTAGAAAAAACAGCCAAACACTTCAAAGTGCACAGTGGCCCTCAACAGAGGGATGCCCAAACCAGTGACACATGCTTAGTCCAATGTTTGGTGAATGCAGCCCTCCTCAGATAGGGGTATCCAGTGTGGAACTACAAAAACAAAAAAGGAAATGCGCAAACCCCTGGTGCATTACCCCAAGTAAAAACGTATTTATTAAAATGAAAGGAAACCAATAAAATGCATACTCACAAAAGTACAGAGGTGTACAGCATGTAAGTGGAAGAATGACATGAGGTCGAAAGTGAAAGTGCTTCTAAAACCTCACATTAGGCACGCTGATGTGTTTTGGGGGCACACCCCCTTCTTCAAAGCTGTGCTGACCAGCACCACAAAATGCCTAGTGTTAAAATACAGCAATGCACATCAAACCCCCCACCAAACAGGAAGGGCAAAGCAGTACAGATAAAGAAAAAAAAAAAGTTTGTCATATGTTTGTTCATAAACACATATAATCAGTGGGGAGGTCTTACCTGCTCAAATGTATTGCTGGAGGGACACTGCAGAGAGCCTGGACACCGGGAACCCATCTGTGCTGAGTCTCCATGAATTGCCGGTGCAAGCATCGGCGGGCCATCGACTGGCTGTGGAACGCAAGCCGCTGGGATCCTGCAAACTGGAAGTACGGCTTCACTTCCGGTTTGCAGGATCCTGGAGGCTTGCGTTCCACAGCCAGCTGATGGCCCGCCGATGCTTGCACCGGCATTTCATGGAGACTCAGCACAGATGGGTCCCCGGTGTCCAGGCTCTCTGCAGTGTCCCGCCAGCAATACATTTGAGCACTTAACACCTCCCCACTGATTGTCATATGTTTGTTCATAAACATATAAAAACGTACTTAGGGTTTTTTTTTTTTTAATCTGTACTGCTCCGCCCTTCCTGTTTGGTGGGGGTGGATTTAGGTGTGCATTGCTGTATTTAAACACTAGGCATTTGGTGGTGCTGGTCAGCACAGCTCTGAATAAAGGGGTGTGCCCCGGAAACGCATCAGCGTGCCTAATGTGAGGTTTTAGAAGCACTTGCACTTTCTACTTCATGTCATCCTTCCATTTACATGCTGTACACCTCCCCTTCCCTTTTTTTGTTTTTGCACCTCACCTGCTAGACAGACAGGGCTGTGCTGTGGGGCAGAGCCGTCTAAATTTCAGAACTGTGTGACCATAAAAAAATAATATTTTGGCAGTAAAAACGCTCTTATATACAGTATGTAGTTCATCTGTGTATTGGCTGTTTGCCTGGAGTTTAGCTTTATATGCTTATTAAACATAACAACTTTTATATATTAATCAGCCAGAGTCTTTTTGATTGTATTTATCAAGACATGTACAATTTACACCAAATACAGATATCAGTATATCACTAATGTACAGAGATGTAATGTCGGCATTCAAAGTATAGATAATCACTATAACATATGCTTTTGCAGGATTAGAACAGTTGTCCTCGTTTTTATATTTTTATGTTCTAAAAAAAGCAGGGGGAGGTGATTCAAGAGCAAAAGTCAGTTGGTTTGAGCATTCGATCAGTAGATAAAGAAATAATTACCAGAAAGGGGAATTTAGGGTTGCGGTCATGTTCGAGTGCAGAAAAAGGCATTGAAAAACATATTTGTTATAGGGAAAATAAAGCGGGATTTGGTAGGTGTAAAAAAAAAATTAAAAAAAGGTGGGGTAGAGGACTCTGGTTGGGAGGGAAATCAGATGTGTATAGCCCAGGGTTGAGTGCACAAGAATTTTTACTGAATGCAAGTTGTTCATGCCTTACCAACAGAGATGTTTCTAGCTTACTGTGTTTGTGAACATACGTCTAGTATGTGCTTCCATTGCAAAATTGTCGGGGGGGGGGGGGGTGATGGATCTCTAGTAGAGAAGCCTAATATTTTTGAAGCATTGATTAATATAGAATTAAACCTAATTTTTAAAACACTGCAATCAGGCAGTTTTTTATTGCAGAGGAGACATTCTGTGTCTTTTCTGCAATAAGACACCCTTACATGCCTGATCTCAGTCTTCTATTGAATGCACACTGAGCTGCACATGCATGAGATGATGTCATGCTCCCTGACCAATCAAGAGGGTGCCTTCCAGCACCCTGCAGAAGATGACAGTGGCCGGCGGGATATTTCTTGTAGGTGTATGGTGATTCATGAGAGTCATGCAAACGATAACAACAAGATATATTCATAATGCTCAAAATCCACTTATGAACTTGGGTCCAGAAGAGTTGAATAAGAAAGGTACATTAGGTGTGTAAGACTGAACCTACAGCAGAGATCGCATTGCCAACATTAATTTGATACTTCTGGGAAGATCTTATGTAAGTTATAAAAGAGAAGTACTGTATGGGAATCCATTTTTTTATTATTTTAAATCATACTTGCCTAGCTGGATGCAGAATCGGTCCCTGGCCGGCTCTAACACTGAGAACCGAGCGATCTAACACCGCTGATCGCTCAGTTTTTGCAGCTCTCTGCTCTGACCCCCTCCTGCACTCATTGGAGTGCTGGGCTGTGGAGGGGTTGAGAGTGGCCGGCTCAGTCTCTCAGCGGCTCGCTGAGAGGCTGAGCCGGGTACCGGTCCAGGCTCGGCAAGATTGTGACAATGAAGTCGGGATCCGCCCACATGCTCTGTGACTTCAGGGAACCCCTGTATAAAAACTACACCCAATGGCATACTAAGCATATTTGACCCCCAGGATGAAACCTCTGTTACCACCTCCTCTATACAACAAAATTATTTTCTGCAATAAATCATGAAGTGAAGCAATAATAATGGCCAGAAAAGAAACGCAAACAATGAAAACTATAAATTCCCCCTTACACTGGTGGTGGTGGGAGTCGGACCCTTTTACACTGGTGGTCAGTAAGAGAAATGAGTGAGCCCTTTTACTATGGTAGATAGTGGAAGAAAGACTCCCTTATGTGGGAGGTCAACAGGAGGGGCACCCCCTTACATTGAAGGACAGCAAGAGAAGGGCAACTTCACATTGGAGGTCAGTAGAAGAGGTGTCCCCTTGTCAGCGGGAGATCGGCCCCCTTACGCTTCTGGTTGTCAGTAGAAGAATGGTCTCCTTACATTGGTTGTCAGTGGGAGAAGGGCCCCCTTAGATTGGTGGTAGGTGGAAGAAGTACCCCCTTACATTGTAGGTCAGTGGGAGATTTCTGCTCAAACAGGTCATGTAAATTGTCACAATCTCTTCCTCTTGTTGAGGAAGGCTGGTCTATACATAGCCCCATATACAGTGGGTATAGAAAAGAATCACCCCCTCCCCTTTTAAAATAATCACATTTTATTTTGCAGCCTGAAATGAAGACAGACACATTTTTTGTTTTATCCAGCTGTATTTACTCAGTGCAACTAATAGCATCCAAGTGAAAGATATAACACTACCCTGTTAGAAAAAAAAATCAAAAACAGAATCACTTAAAAAGGATAACACCCCCTCCTAAAAATGACTTGTAAAATCGATCAGGTGTAGCTAATCACCTCCTTAATAGCACACAAAGCCATTTGACTGTCAACTGTGATCAGCTGTGGTCATTTTAATTAGCTCAGCATGAAAAGAGCTTTCCTTGAGCATTTCATTCCCTGGTAGTGCAACTGAAGCAAACAATCAACTATGGGTGGCAAGTCCCTGTCAAAAGATCTCCGGGATAAAGTTGTGGACAGGCACAAGTCAAGAGATGGATACAAAAAAAAATTCAAAGGCATTATCAATGCCTAGATGCACAGTGAAGTCTATTATTAGGAAGTAGAAGGTATTTAATACAACACAGACCCTCCCTGGATCAGGACGTCGCTGAAAGAACCAGGAGGAAACTGGTCAGAGAGGCTACTAAGAGGCCCACAGCAACTCTGAAGCAGTTGCAGGAATTTATGGAAAAGAGTGGTCATTGTGTGCATGTGACAACATCACAAATTATCCACAAATGTGGCTTGTATGGGAGGGTTGCAGGAAAAAAAGCCACTCAGGAAAGGCGACATGCAGTCATGATTGAGCTTTGCCAAAACGCACCTGGAAGATTATGAGGCCACATGGAAAAAGGTGTTATGGTCAGATGAGACTAAAATTTAAATATTTGGCCTCAACACCAAACGATATATCTTGCCGAAATCCAATACAGCTCACCATCCAAATAACACCATTCCTATAATAAAGCATGGAGGTGGTAATATCCTGTTATTGGGGTGTTTCTCTGCAGCAAGGACCGGAGTGCTTGTCAGGATAGAAGGAAAAATGGATGGAGGAAAATCTGCCCTCTGCCAGAAAGTTTTCAATGGGAAGAAGGTTTACCTTCTAACATGACAATTACCCAAACCCAAAGCACACAGCAAAAATGACCACACAGTGGTTGAAGGAGAAAAAGGCGAATGTCCCTGCATGGCTTAGTCAGAGCCCAGACTTAAACCCCATTGAAAATCTGTGGAATGACTTGAAGACTGCAGTCCACAAACAGTCGCCATCAAATTTAACTGAACTTGAGCAGTTCTGCAAAGAAGAGTTGGCAAATATGGCAAAGTCTAGATGTGCAAAGTTAGTAGAAACATATCCCAATAGAGTAAAGGCTGTAATTAAAGCAAAAGGTGGTTCAACAAAATACTGACACAAGGGGGATCATCCTTTTTCCAACTCAGTCATTCTGTTTTTGATTTTTTTAAATTTTTTTTCCCGACATATTGGTGTTATATCTTTCACTTGGATGTTATAAGTTGCACTGAGTAAATACAGCTGGATAAAACAAACATAAAACAAACACTGTGTTTGTCTTCATTTTAGGCTGCAAGGCAAAAAAATTTGATTATTTTAAAGGGGGTGATCCTTTTCTATACCCACTGTATTTATGCGACAATGCCTCTTACTGTGCAAGATATGTCAGAATTTCTATCTCATGCTTGTGCAGTTGGCTCCTTTCTGAAGGTTGCTACAATATTTGCAGTGTGTATGTATATGTGTATATATATATATATATATATATATATATATATATATATATATATATATATATATATATATATATATATATATATATATATATATACACACACACACACACATATATATATAACCTTGAGAGTTTTTTTTCCCTAACAAAACTTTTCCCTTTGTTTTTCAGTTTTAGGCGGGGTATACCTTTAAAGCGTAACTCTACTTTTGTTGAGAAAAAAACATCCCCCCCTGGGTGATCTGTGTACATTGCAAGGATTATAACAACCTTTGTTGCAGATTCCTACCTTTTTGTTATTGTGAAGAAATCCCTGTGTGTGTTTTTCTGTGCCTCTGTACTAAGTGGGTCTAATGGGAGTGGTTTCAAATGTAACTGTCAGGTGTGCAGCTGCAGGGCATTAATGAGGAAATCCGTTGGGCCTGCATCCCTTTAGACGTGCTCCTATTGAAAGTATCTCTCCAAAAATGACATTTTTGTTTGCAGGGAATGCCTGAAATCTGACTTGTACCTTAGGCAGACCTCTGGCAAAATTGGTGAGCCAAGCAGGAAATGTTTCTGGGGAGTGGTCAGTACACACTCTGTGTACAGAACAACTCCAGGTAGCCATATTGCAATGCATTCTCAGAAAATTACAGTTGCTGCAGATTGAAAAGGAAAGGTAATTTTTAATAACATTCAATTACAATATGATTTGTGTCGCAATTATATGTGCTATATTATTTTTTCTTTTATTTGCTATTTTTCTTCCCCACAAAAGTGGAGTTACCCTTTAAGAAAGAGTGACTACTTTACAAATTGCCTCTAATTCTACAAGCTGTGTTCTTTTATTATTAACGGGGATGATTAATGTCTTCCATGTTCTACCTGTGTGACCGGAGCAGCTGCCTTAGATGTTTCAGCAGAGACTTGTTCCTGTTTTTTTTTTATCAGCCTATCAAGCCCTCTCCACACATTGTGCACACAGACTAATTGGCGGGGAGCAGGGAACATTCGATGGAGATGTGCGTATGTAAATGAACAGGCTGATACATGATTTATGTATGTAATAATGTTCTGAGTGCCCCTTACATTTTAATCACTCGCAACATCCTTTTTAATATTCAATTACTTTATTAACTAATTAGGTCACTGGCGGACAAAGGGCGATCTGTATTCCTGCAACGGAACGCCATCGAAAAGGCCGTTAATCTTGTCTCCTAATTAACAAAGGCGAGGAACTTCGGCACTATAGAAAAGGCCACGGTTATATTTACGTTATCGTCCTGAGTGCGGGTGGCGACATCAAAGGTCTTCATGGTATGTGCTGTAATGTTCGATAGGATGGCACAAATAGACCCAGAGCAATTATTGTACAAATGTTTATCAAATATAGAATGACAGAGATTATGCAGAATATCTAGATTGTATGTTACTTGACGAATAGATGTGACTTCATTCAAGTGACACTAAACAATATCCTTATTTTCAGAAAATAATCCATCCACAACCTAATAACCTGTAACCTGTTTTTCATGAAGTCATGTCTTACTGTGTAATGCCTTTCGTGAGCTCTCGAACCTCTCCTTTTACTCTCACTTGTTTGTTTGGAATGAGCAGCGCATGTTCATGGCAGTCATGTGAACTTTTCTATGAACGCTACAAATCCAATAGTCTTTCTCAGGAGTGAGCAAGAGAGAGAGTGACTATGTTCCTACATACAGTGAGGCCATGGAGAGCAAATGTAGCCACCCTCCAACAATACGTTGGATCACAATAGGAACGAAATTTGGAGGAGGCTGAGATCAATAGAAGGTACTTTTTTTGAGTTAAGAAGATTTACTAGCATATATATTTTTTTTTAAAGCCAGAGTTTAGTGTCTGTGTGTAAAGCCAAAACTTTCTTTAAATATTGGATAGGGTAGGCCACTGAGAAGATTCACCGTCTGTAATTGCCCTGGTGACCGTTGTCTCCAATACAGAAAGTAATAGGAAATCCTTTTTTAAAGTTGTCACAAGAAAAGGAGGTGTGAGGGGAAATCTTCAGTCTTTTTTCAGCTGTGGTTAAAGACCAATGACAAGCCAATGCATTTCAAAGGGTCTGAGGAGCCCCCTCCATCAGGGCTCACTGATGCTGGTCACAAACAAAGGGTTTGAGGCTTGAATGGGTTAAGAAATCTTGATGGTTTTTGCTCCAGTTTGAAAGGCAAGCTCCAATAATGATTTGTGGAGCCTATTAAACTCTTGAATGCCTTGGACATTATCCGAAGCGCCCCCTAGAGTTGCCACTGTGTTTGAGCCCTGCCTTTGAACTTCATAATAAAGACTATGCTGCAACATGTAACCTAACCTAAAATGGATCCAGAACCTCCTTTCAGCAATAAAATGCTGATAGCTTCTATCCCTTCCCAACTCTAAAGCAAAGAAAAAAGTTTGGGCTAGAAATACACTTTAGCATCATTTAGCACCCAAACCCGTGACCCTGAATCAGTCCCTACAGCCAAATCTTGGAGCCTAAACATTGAAAAAAATATGGAGGCTGCCATTGCTGATCTCTTCTGTTAACTGCCTGACAACTATATTCGAGTGAATGACTTAGAACAAGTATGGAGATAAGGAGTTTTCACTTTAATCTGATATATTCTAGACAAGTGAGTCAAAGTATCAAAAGGCAGAAGATAAGGAGAACAGACAGATAACCAAAAATTTTCAGTTGGCAGCACATGTACTGCTCTTATGAAAGATTTACTTTAAAGTTGATGCAAACCCAATCAGAAAAATCTTCTATAATCTTGTCAGGAGTCCAGAAACTCATTGACCTTTTATACACACACACTAATTACAAGGAAACAGATCCACATGTGAGGATGGTTACCTTTAAAACCCCTTTCACATTGGAGCATTTTGCAGGCGCTATAGCGTTAAAAATAGCGCCTGCAAACCGCCCTAAAACAGCCCTAAAACAGCTGCTCCATGCACTCCAGTGTGAAAGCCCGAGGGCAGGTCAGGAAAAGTCCTGCCAGCAGCTTCTTTGGAGCGGTGAACTCACCGCTCCTCCACCGCTGCTCCCCATTGAAATCAGTGGGGCAGCGCTGCGATACCGGCGGCGTTTTGTGGGCGGATTTAAACCCTTTTTGGCCGCTAGCAGGGGGGTCATTTGGGTAGTTTTTGTTGTCATTATGATTTAAAAAGAGTAAACACTGTTGATTGATAATTAATGACTTCAGCCAAACACTAACCACGAGTGAAAGAAATGTTTTTGTGTTATCATTCATATTCTCTGAAAAATGGCCAAGAAATCATAAATATTGTCAGGGTATGTAAACTTATGCGCACAACTGTATGTATGTATATATATATTTATATATACACACATACATACATATACAGTCTTCCTTGTGGCACTCTTCCCCGCCGCCACATGATCTCCCTGCCTGCAGATTCAGAGTGAGACAGTAATGCTTCCATACTACGCTCAGTAGGAGATCTTTCCCATCTCCCCACTGGCACACAGAGCAATAATGCTAATGCAAACGAGGTGATTAGGGTGTGCCCAGGCACATCTGGCAAACCCTGTGCGCATGCCTGTGACAGCAGGGCTGCTTATTTTGGGCAAGAGAAGGAAAGGCAGATTCTGGTTGCACTGAGCAGCAGACAGACAACTGTTTGCTCAGACACATTGTTAAACTAGGCCTTCTATTCTCTATGCATTCACATCCATACATAATACAGAATCCCGCCGTCGCCTTTGTGCTGATTGAATAGGACTGGACTTTTAAATACTGCAAGTACATCTGCTAAGTGTGTCAGATGAGATCGGCCTGCAGTCTTTAAAGGCTGTCCTTCCTCATTGCTTCAGTCATCTCGCAGAACTTACTACTGTAACAGGATTGCGTGTGACAGTAACAGTTCACAGCTCGCCGACTCCCATCTCCTCCTCGGCTGATGAGCACAATTCTCCCCTTCCATCTACTGGTTTATTAATGAACTACAGGCTCTTAAGCAGATGCATATTCATTAGGCTGCCAGCTGTTCTGCCGCTCCCAGATGCCAGGGAGAGATATGCTAACGCAAACTATTTCTTTTCTCCTGACACAGAAGTAATTGTGGTCAAATTAGAAAAAAAAATGTTAATTGCGCACCTGGCACCTTCGCCACTAATAGCTTCTTTACCGCACACAAAAGAATATGTTAAGACTTTAAATGAACTTTCAGATCGCAACTAATATTGCTACGTGAGGGGAAAGATACTTAAAAGAGTCTTCTACTTTAATCTGAAGTCCGCTGGTACTCATCCTTCTAGTAGAGTAGAGGAGGTCCTGCCCCTCTATTCAACAATAAAGGGTCTCTTGTTGTCTTTAGTGAATGGAAAGCAATCAATATTATTTTAGTGCTCGTTTACACCAGCCTGTGTGCTGAAATGCACTTCCTCTGGTGTGCGTTGTGTAGGGTCAGTGAGGGGCAGTGCTTGTGTTTTCAAAAAATAAAATTTAATTCAGCTCTATGCACCGCAGCATGTTGTTACGTGCTGCAGCGAGGTGACGTGGTGAGTTATGCTGTGTAAAAATGGACACATGATGTATTGATAGATAACACAGCACACACATCAATGGTGTGCCAGGGCACATACAAAAAAATATGTTTTCAACTCTTAAATTGAGCCTGTGTTGATCTATGCAGATTAGTGCAGCTCAACAGACATGATGTGTATGAGACCTTAGTGGTGGATTGAAAGGAGGGGAGGGGGGAATTGGAACCCCTGTCAGGTCTTTAGTATTGTCTTTGTTCCCACTGGGGAGATCCTCTCTACTTGGCCTGGTGACCATTGTCAGTTGTCACACCATTGACATTTGTCAAAAGAAAAGGAGTTGAGAGTAACGCAGGCCATACATGGTTCAAATCTTGGTCGGGTCAGCAGGAACCGGTGAGATTTAAACTATGAATGGGCAGGATGAATGTTCCAAGTTGATCGATCAACCAGCATGCTGGGTTTACCTGAGATTATCGCTAGCGGCTGCTATAGCCGCTAACAATAATCACTGTCTTCTCCTGGTGGGGACGGCTTTCCCCGCCGGGAGAAGACAATGGCCCGGCAGGAAGGACTCCCGCATCAACACTGTCTGTATTGATAGGAATTATCAAGTTAATTTCTTGGTTGCAGAAAAGAAATTTGCTCCGTGTATGGCCGGCCTAAAGTTTCCAATGGGGATACCTGTTCCAATGACACCTGTCTCAAGGATTTATTCCCCCCTTCTATTGTATCTCTGGTACAGAAAGTTAGGGGAGAACAGTGAAGACACGGACAGCAAAAAAAAAAAAACCAACCGGACAGGAATTCTAACCCTTCCATGCTCTATTCAAAAGAAGAAAAAAAGTTTGTGCTTTAGTTATATTTACTGCCTAATTGGCGGGTGACACCACTGGTTCTGATATTAGCTCTGCAGCTACCTGTGTCACCTGTCTGCTCTGGGATTCAGTATCATCTCAGTGCTAAATCACGATCCATTGAACTTTGGACTGACTGGAGGGAGAGAAGAGACACAAGAAACTGCAAAGCTTGGACCTTTTCTGAGCAGAGATCTACTCTTATGCTGCGTATACACGGGTACACACGATCAGACTTTCCAACGGGAAATGTTCGATGTGAGCTTGTTGGTCGGAAAGTCCAACCGTGTGTATGCTGTCGGAATTTCCGGCCACAAATGTTTGAGAGCAAGTTCTCAAATTTTCCGCCAACTTCACTTTGTTGTCGGAAATTCCGATCGTGTGTACATAAGTCCGTCGCACAAAAGTTCACGCATGCTCATAATCAAGCAGAAGGAGCCGCACTGGCTATTGAACTTCCCTTTTCTCGGCTCGTCTTCAGTCTTGTACACACCGCGTTCTCACGTTCGGAATTTTGGGCCAACATTTGTGTGACCGTGTGTAAGCAAGACAAGTTTGAGCCAACATCCTTTGGAAAAAAAATCCACGGTTTTGTTGGCGGAAAGTCCGATCGTGTGTACGCGGGCTTAGGGTTGTAAAAATGGGCACTGCATACAGCTGTATCTACGAACTATACTTTCATTATCCTCATGGGCTCCAGTGTCCTTTTATGGCCAGGTATGACCATAGATGACGCCATGTGCACTAAGCTGTTTGGCTCACAAAACCTTTAATGAGCTAATTTTAGGGACATAGAAAGAACCTGATTCAATGCTTGTATATACTGTATGAGCCTACAGGAAAAAAATGTGGAGAACCAGTTTGTATGTATTCTGGTTATTTGTGCCCCCAGTTCAGCTATAATTCAAAATGCTGTTTTGGGGATTACTGGTCCCACTTACTTATGACCATGGTTCTCCCAGGAGTTGCTTTAAAGCGTATGTTAACCCAAAAAAAAAAAAAAGGATCCTGCTCCTTTAAAGCATCTTATATGACACAGTGCTTGTCCTGTGTCATTGTGACCCCTCTATCACCTGCCAGTTTCTCTCTTCTGTAAACCGACCACGGTAATCATGGCTGCAGAGCCATGACACCGTGGTCAGTTTGCGTACCTCCGTCAGCCGCAGCTCTCCTGTCTCCCTTCTCTGCTTCTGTGTCACCCCCCCCCCCCATTCCTGCCTTTCGGCTCCTGTGTAAGGGTCCACCCTGCCCCCTCCGCCCACCCCTTGCTGCTGGCTTAATAACACGTCTTACTTTCTATGTGTCTGTTGTAACAAAAAAAAAGTCGTATATACCTTATCTGTGACCGCTAACCAGTGGTCACGTGACGCGCTGCATCTCTCCGGCTCTCTCTTCCACCCCTCCAGAGTGACATCAACGGGGGAAATCTCGGCCCCTCCTGCTGCTTCTGTCACATGGAGAGAGGAGAGATGCGGCGCGTCATGTGGCCGCAGATAAGGTATATACGGCTTTTTTTTTTTATACGACACACAGGGGGACATATCCTTATAAGACAGAACGGATTATAGAAAGTGAAACATGTGGGTTAACAAACCCTTTAAAGTGTATGTAAACCCCAAGAATGAACTGCTCTTGTTTTCTCTGGTAAATAAGCCATTGAAAGAGCTCTGTTATACAAGTACAAAAAAATACCTGTTGACATTAAAAATTCTGAGCTGTTCTGAGTCCTATGCACACTTCCAATGTTATCCCATGGAGCCTGATTAACCCACCCAGTTATTACCTTAGATTACAGATCAATTAGTGCTTATGTTGTGGATGTGAGATGAAGGGTCGTGATTCAGTAGTTTAGCAAAAGACAGCAGGGCAGAGCTGACACCACTGAGTCCACAAAAATGCTGCAGTGGGAATTAACAGCTGTGTGCATTTCTATTAGATCAACATGTGTTTTTCTGTACTTGCAGGGTATTTAAAGTGAAAGAGCATGCAGAAATGTGCATATATTGCTGAGATGTACCGCATATGTCTTTCTACTTTCTTGCACTTTAAAATTACTTGCACTGAGTTTGTCTTCTCCCATGAATCATTCTACCATCCAAAAATATGCTTCAGTGCAAAATGGTTTCTCTTTAAAAGTGATCCTTCAGTGTGTGTGTGTGTGTGTGTGTGTGTGTAGAAGGGACATTAAATTGTAAAAACTTTGCTGCATCAGGAACTAATGTGAACAGACCCATTTATGGCTATGCCTTCTGCCAGCTCCAAATAAATGAGTGTAATAACAGAACTGGTCTTTCTACAGAGAAGTTCCTTAGTGGAATCAGATGCGGCCACTAGGTGGTGCTGGTGCTCCAACTACAATCATGGCACAATTTGCATACACAGGAACGTTGATTACATAAATAGTTACTTATCATTAATAATGTGTATCAAATCCTAATAGAGCTAACCTAGAACAAAGTTAAAAAGTACAACTGAAGCATTTAAAGCAAAGAACTCTAATTGCATTAAAAAGTAAAGCAGCATTTATCAAGCACTGCTAAAAGTGGATCTTTTAGTAACTTTACAAGGATTTATGCATAAAATGTCTGACACCATGACATGTCACAATATACAGCAACTGAAAATAAAAAAGAACTGTTTTGGGTGGGCACCACTGACTTATGATTCTAGTATACACCAGTGATAAAATGTGTCCTTAGTAATTGGTCTGCTGGTTCTATCCCAGGTCTGTAATATAGGTGTAAAAGGTGGGGTATCATGTTCACACACCCTTCCATGCATCAGTGCATGTGCAAAGTGGGAAGATAGGTAAAGCTTATATGGAATATACTTTCCATGTAACTACAGGAGGGGGCGGAGACAAGACCAGTCACTCTGCACAAGGAGAGAGAGCTGTAGTGAGCAGTCTTTATTACAGGAAGCTCCTGTACAGAGGCAAAGTTTCACACTGGATTACTACACAGATCTGAAAGAAATACACAAAGTACACCACCAAGATTCAAGTAACAACACACATGCCTTTTGTAATTAGCTAATATTTGCTTATCCTGAAAGTTCAACATTAAACAGGTGAAGGTTATAGTTAAATGTTAGTACTTAAACTCTCAAAGGGTTCATTCTGATTGTTCGATTAGGGAGGTAAATGTCTAGTCATTTTTGGTTAGCTTTAGATAATTTTGCAGTGTCTCATTAAGAAGATTTTCTTCTACTTCCTGTCCTGGAGACCCAACAGGAAGTTAGAGAAAATCTTTTCAAAAAGAGTTGTCAATCAGACAGCTGTGCCCATTGGAATTCCCCCTGTTCTGTTTCTATGAAAAATGTTGGATTTCCTATAACTTTCTGTCTTGTGACAATGACCACTGAGTCAAATACAGTTGGATACATTTACCCAGCTGAGATACAGACAGCAAATAAAATCTGACAGGTGTTCTAACCCCTTAAAACGATTTACAATTAAAAAAAAGTTTGGCTATACATACACTTTATTCTTTATGGCAATTACATTGTATACATATTCAGGGCTAGGAAAAACGTGGAGGCTTATATCGCAAACCATCTACCTACAATGGTTCTAGCCCCCACTTCAGAACAAGAATACAGATAAGGACTCTGAATTTTCTCTTGATATGTATACTAGGTCAGTGAAAGTATTGAAGCCAGAGGCTTATATTAGGCAGGTGTGAGAAACCCAACCGGGGCAGGGGCAGGGGCTTTTGGAGGGGAGTAGGGGCTAGCCTTCTGCCCACTGATTATGGCCAATGGAGGAGACCAGGGATTTTGTCTGCTTCTCCCAATCAGTGCATGGAAATTAGCTCAGTTCATCCTCTGATCCCAAGGAGAGAGCAGATCATTCTCTAATGATGGACAACAACGTGATGCATGCTGAGAGCAAGGCTTTGATTAATTCTCTGAATAAAGATAATAAAGCTTCCTTTCTGGAGTGGATGGAACGGTGTAATATTAATCTTGTACAGGTTAATGGTCAGAGGAAATATGGTGGCCCTCCCGCAGACTAGGTTGGAGAAGCCCCTCCACTTGGGACAGAAATATTTATCAACAATATCCCTCAGGAAATCTATAAAGATATATTAATTCCACTTTTTCAGACTACTGGAATATTGTATGAGTTTTGTCTTATGAGGACTTTTGTAGTGGACAGATTGCACAAGTGAAAGCCAGACACCATGTGTAATGTACTTCGTGTATGTGGGCTTCGTGCCGGATTGTCTGGGGTGTACTCCCAAACTAATCAAAGTTTGGGTGCATGGCTGTTGATTAGCTTACTGTTAATTAGATCGCTGTTAGCTGTTCATTAGATGTACTGTTAGATGTATTGATTTTACTGTTTAAAGTTAGCATTGTTTAGGATAATGTGTTCAAACTCTTATCTGATTTTGTGTGGTATAATTCCTGTGTGAATTTACAATAAAATGAGTTCCAGTTTGCACCTAAGCTTGTGTCGTCTAGTTCTTGGGTGTTATTCACAGCTATAATACCTGGTTCCTAGTTCCAGAGTGGAGGAAGCTGTATCTTGGCAGAGGCACCCAGGCTGGGTGCCAGGTGGTCCATCACTGAAAGGTAAGTAGCATTTTCAGAACAAGGGTCACCATGGAAGTCCTTAAATGTCTTTCACGAAAGTTTTACTTTAAGAGGACTTGAACTGTGGAAAATGCACCCAGAATAGGCAAGCAGAAGGATAAAGGACTAGGTCACCAGTATTGACTGTGGCCTTCCTGCAGCGGATCTACTGACTTACCCAGGGGAATTCAGTAAAGCATTAGCACTGCTTTTCTGGTGGTATGGCTCTTTAAAAATTAAATAAAGTTCTGGACCAGATTCAAAAAGCTTTACCGAAATGTTCGTCAGATTAGTTCTTAGTAGTGTCACTTTTACAAAGTGGCTCTATTACTGCACCCAGTTCAAAAATATTAACAAAACCCATATAGGTACCGAAACTGGGGGTAATTAGGGCCAACTGTAAGTTAGAGTACAGAGACAGATAGAGTATCTGTCGCTGTATGCTGTGTATCAGGGGCATGCTTGCCACCGCGGCTACTACCCCCTCCCCACCTGTCATTGGTTGTTAAGGAGGATACAATCAGCTGACAGTGAGCAGGGGTAAGCAGGGACATTGGTTACCCATCAGGACTTCTTTCTTCTTCTGTTTGACAGCAGGCAGTGGGTGGATTCCATAGACATCAGCAGGCCGTTTGTTGGCTATGGATATGCTCACTGCCAATCACAATGGGAAGTTACCTGATGAGGAACTAGTGTTTTCTAATTCACTATTAGATTCTGCCTTTCTAGCTACAAATCTCAGCCACTGCACTAGGGAGCTCAGCTGCGTTGAGGATGCAGGATGAGAATGTAAGGGCATCACTGTGCCCCCACATGTGTTGCTTGCCAAAAATGCAGGTACCCGTTTAACAGGTACATGAATCTGTCACCCACATTAACATTGGTTGTGCAGAGGCACAGCAGAATTCTAAAGAGTGTCAAAGACACCCATGACCATGCCTTGTTCCCTACTGTATCTCTGTGTGGAGGTGGCCTTCTGGTAAGGCGGGGTTCACACTAGCTGCGGCTCACAGCAGAGAGTCAGGTGCGTGTCTATTCACCATTTCAGGTGCGAATCAGGTCAGAATTTTTGGCTGAATTTGCACCTGAAATGGACCAGAAGACGCACTGGACGCTTCTGCAATGCGGACCGCGGCCGCCTCGGAGGTGTGTGAACTGGCACTATTGAGAGACAGTCACACACTCCTGTCATGTGTTTTGGATGTGGGGAAACCCACATCCAATTCACATCAGTGTGAACCCAGTCTAAAGTAGTTAGGCTTTGCTTCCTCATGTCAGAGCGTCTCCCTGATGACTGGTGGGGTAATGATCATGAAGCAGCAGGAGAGGTGGAGTAAACTCAGGTCCTCAGAATGAAAGCAGGGTCTTGCACGTCGAGCAGCACATTAGTGACATCACCAAATCTCCAGAGAATAGCAGTCAGAGGCAGATGATCATCTCTACCTGCAGATATACAGCTATGAAATACGCATTACAGGAAGTGCACTGCTGTTTTTCAGAATGAATTCCAGGCAAATATTACATTTTTCTCAGTACTTGGGTCCTAGAGCCATTTTTTAATTTTCTTTTCATTTTTTTGTTTACATGTTTTAAAAAAATCTAGGCCTGAAGAGTACTTTAAACTTCCAAATATATATTTTCTGAAAGCAGACATCCCAGAGAATAAAATGGTGGTTTCACTTTTTTATGTTACATATTATTATCGCAACAGTTTATCAACTGCAAAAAAAAAAAAAGAAGATGAGGTTGCATCAAGTAAACAGACACCCAACATGTCAAACCTAAAAATTGTGTGCGCCTGTGAAACAGCAAAGAAACATCAATACCCTATATTTCCTATTGGCAACACTTTAAAAGCCCCTGCACGTCATTCGTTTAGAGCAGTGTTTCTCAAATCCAGTCCTCAAGGCGCCCCAACAGGTCATGTTTTCAGGATTACCATTATTTTGCACAGGTGATTTGATCTGTTTCACTGCCTTAGTAATTATCACAGCCGTTTCATCTGAGGGAAATACTGAAAACATGACCTGTTGGGGCGCCTTGAGGACTGGAGTTGAGAAACGCTGGTTTAGAGTTACCCAGGAGGTCTGGTGCTAGAATTATTGATCTCACACTGGCGTGCGCGGTCATATGTAACATTTGTAGGGCAAACACCATTTTCATACGAAGGCTCCCCAATGCATGTGTTTTAGTATGTGTGTTTATGTGGAGGTTGGCTCAAATTTTGCTCATGTGTCCCTATACATGTTTAAATCACACCACAATTTAGGGCTCTAGGAGAGAACACACATGTGATGACACAAAATGCACTTAGAATCTGGGATTTAATACACAAACAAGGTAAATAGAAATATAATTTACCATTAATCCCAAGGAAAACAATAATTTTACATCTGGGAAAGGCAAAGTAGAATTGGATAAAAAATGAAAATGCACAACTAAGAGATATAATAAAAAAGGGGAAAATATGCACATATCAAGAATTAAAGCACATCGCCGATTTGATGGTGGTAAACAAATGGCGGTATCTCCAGCTGAAGCACTTTGTTACGACTTTGTCCCAACCAATAAGATCAGGGGAAGATTTAATGGCGCTGGAGTGGCTATGCACAGCGGCAAATACAAGAAACGGTATATCCCGGATCTACAAGATCTTAACAGCAGCAGAGGGGCTGGAGATTCCGCCATTATATATATATATATATATATATATATATATATATATATATATATATATATATATATATATATAAAAATGGGAGAAAGAATTGGGGACACGAGGGAATAAGCAAAATATAGGAAAGATAATGAGACTGGTACATAGTTCCGCGGTGGATACAAACACAGCCAAAATGAATTACAAATGTCTGACAAGGTGGTATATAACACCAGATAAAGCATGCAAATACCAATCAGGGATTTGAAAATGTATTTAATATTGTATCCTTGGTTGAATTTCGAAGGAAAATTTTGTATGTTGGTATTTTGATATAATAAAAATAAATAATTAAAAAATGTTTAAAACATTAAAGGTTCTAACAACAGCTTCACAGACTAACAATTTTAGACCAGGACGTGATGTCATACATGTCGTTTTGTCATCAATTCACAGCAGGCGGGTTGTCTACCTATGAGCATTCGGAGAGCTTCTGCCACCCTCCCCAGCGTCATCTGCCATTATCGCACCGGGGGGCTCGCAGGTATACACAGCGGGGGAGGGGGGGATAGTGCGGCAATTATGGAAGTGATCCACACAAAAGCCAACAGTTGGCTTGACAAATGTACACACACTCCTAGCCAGTATAGCAGCCAGGACTATTTAAAAAGCATGTGTTCTCAGCACCTTTTTAATATGGCACTGGGATTCAAGTGGTTAAAGAAGGCAAACAATGTAATTGAAGTTCTGCTTTAAAAAGGTTTAATTTTTTGGTTTCTATTGCGGTCTGTGTCTCTGCTGAGGAGGTTCCCCCTATTTGGCCAGGACAGAAATTGATGAAACTATACACTCACCGGCCACTTTGTTAGGTACACCTTGCTAGTACCGGGTTGGACCCCCTTTTGCCTTCAGAACTGCCTTAATTCTTCGTGGCATAGATTCAACAAGGTGTTGGAAACATTCCTCAGAGATTTTATTGACATGATAGCATCACGCAGTTGCTGCAGATTTGTCGGCTGCACATCCATGATGTGAATCTCGCATTCCACCACATCCCAAAGGTGCTCTATTGGAATGAGTTCCGGTGACGGTGGAGGCCATTGGAGTAGTCAACTCATTGTCATGTTCAAGAAACCAGTGGTGAGATGATTTGAGCTTTGTGACATGGTGCATTATCCTGCTGGAAGTAGTCATCAGAAGATGGGTACATTGTAGTCATAAAGGGATGGACATGGTCAGCAACAATACTCAGGTAGGCCGTGGCATTTAACGATGCTCAATTGGTACGAAGGGGCCCAAAGTGTCAATAAAATATCCCCCACACCATTACACCACCAGCCTGAACCCTTGATACAAGGCAGGATGGATCCATGCTTTCATGTTGTTTACGCCAAATTCTGACCCTACCATTTGAATGTTGCAGCTAGAATTGTGACTCAGACCAGGCAATGTTTTTCCAATCTTCTATTATCCAATTTTGGTGAGTCTGTGTGAATTGTAGCCTCCGTTTCCTGTTCTTAGCTGACATGAGTAGCACCTGGTGTGGTCTTCTGCTGCTGTAGCCCACCTGCTTCACACAACTGCCACTCACTGGATATTTTCTCTTTTTCGGACCATTCTCTGTAAGCCCTATATAGATAGTTGTGCATGAAAATCCAAGTGGATCAGCAGTTTTTGAGATACTCAGACCAGCCCATCTGGCACCAACAACCATCCCACGTTCAAAGTCACTTAAATACCCTTCTAGCCCTAATCTGATGCTTGTTTAAACTTCAGCAAGTCGTCTTCGCCACATCTAGATGCCGAAATGCATTGAGTTCCTGCCATGTAAATTGGCCGATTAGCAATTTGTGTTAATAAAATTGCTAATTCCTAAAAAAGTGGCCGGTGAGTGTACATTTCACATTTGTCGCCAGCATAGCAAGTGAGAACAAATCTTCCAATGGGGACACTTGTGGTGACAGCTATAAGGGGTTTTTACTGGTTTTGAAGAGGTTTCCTCTCACTTCTTGTTGTGTCTCTGAGACAGGAAGTAAGATAAAATATCCCCAATGGGCCATAGACATAAAAACCTAACAGGACTTTAACCCTTTCCTACCCTACTCATAACAGTGTGGGCTTTAGATAGTCTTTAACACATGCGTAGGTGTAAATGAGGTTTGACAGGTGTCTATCACCTCAATGGGGAGATCCCTGTACCCTGCTACCTTAAAATCTACTGAAAACCAAGGTACCTCTGATTGCATTCTCCATCTCTTCCTTTCAATAATCCACTGGCCAGTTAGTGACACCACTAATGAGTTTCCTCCAGAGTTCCACTTCAACCCCCATGCAGGTTTGGTACCACAGTGGAAGGGTTTGAGTAGAACGCGGCCTTCTCCTGTGTGAAAGGTGAGCATGGATGCTGTTGATCTAACAACACATGAAAGCTCCTATTCTTTGAGACCAATTTAAAGCGGGCGAATTGTTGAAAGATTAAAAACCACAGCCTGCTAATTACCCCGGCTTCTCATCTCTTATTCAGGCTGTGAATCATGTTCCATCACCATTAAGCCGCAGCCCATGAATTTCCCTCTAATTAGAAGGGCTGGAGATGAAGTGCAGTTTGGACGCGGCACCCCTGCGCCCATCAGCACGAGGAGATGTCATTAAACAACCTTAAATTATTTATGAAAATTACTTTGCCCAAATTGTAATTATTTTCCCTCCGTGAGTGAGCCGAGGCTGGTGTGAAACGGCGGAAGGAATGAAGCGGGCAGGCGCAGGCTGGGGTCAGAAGGTTTAATGGTGGAAAACATCTGGACTGTCGCACAGAAGCGATTTGAGGTAAGCAAGGGAATGGAGAACAATGGTGAAAAAAAAACAGAACAGAACAGTTATGTGATGATGCCGCCTATCCCCTGCCAAATGTACTTAGATTAAGTCGATCACACAGCAGAATACTTATGTGAGAACCCCAAATTATAATATGATATATTTATCGCTCCATAAAATACTTATTTTAAACTTTTTTCATCCTTTTTGTATTTCAGTGCTTCTGATCTTCTCCATACACAGAGGGGGCTTAGTTACTAAAAATGAAGAATGCAAAATCTGGTGCAGCTCTGTATAGAAACCAATTAGCTTCCAGTTTTTATTACCAAAGCCTAATTGAAAAAGCCAAAGTTAGAAGCTAATTGGCTACCATGCACAGCCGCACCAGATTCTGAGTGCACTAGTTTTAGTAAATTTCCTGTCTACTTGCACATCATTGCTCTGGACTGGCTTGATAGTATCTAAGGCTCGATTCACATCTATGCATGTTGCTTTTGAACGTTTCTGCAGTGCTTTCTGTCGTTTTTTTACATTCACTGTATATAGCTGGTTGCTAAGGAGTGGGTTGGGAAGCCGGCTGCCAGGTCCTTAGCAACAAATGAGTCATCAGCTGTCAGCCGGCTTCTCCGCTGAAAGGCAAAATGTAGAAAAGAAAAAAAAAAAAAATTGCCGACTAAAAAAAAATTCAGGCCAAATCGGTGGCTATTTCTGGCAATGGCACCATCCAAATCAGTGCGACGCCGACTTTGTGGCGCTGCACCGATTCCAAAGTAGTTTCTGTACCACTTTTGGTGACTTCGGGTGTGATTTCAATAGACATCTGTGCAGAAACCCACCCAGATGTCTCTGAAATCACCCCCTAAGTCAGACTGACATGCGGGTATGAAATCGTGCGAGTTCAGCTGAACTCACATAATTTCAGTATGCGGTGCATACTAGCTCATTATGACTTTTGCCTTACAGGTGTATACAACCGCTTTAACAGTGCATATCAAAGCACAAACCAAGCCATGAAGTCCAAGGAATTGTCTGTAGCCCTCTGACATACCTCCCAACTTTTGAACTTGACAATGAGGGACACTTAGAAGATCCGATGTGTGGAGAGCGCAGCGCACCATGCCGAGAAGTGGGCGTGGCCAGCAAAAAAGGGCGTGGCCATTTGGTTGTGGTTTAAGAGGTGTGGTCAATCATATTGGAGACATGTTTACATCACTATAATATATCTCAATTTAACAAAAGTCTGTCTATTTTTACACTATTTTTAGAGTATTTTGCTTAAAGTTTATTAGAAGAATGTAATGTAGTTGAATACAGTTGGACTGAGAAACTCTCTTATGTTTCTGCATACATCCTGACCTCTGAAGACACGCAGCGCACTGGATGGGGCCACATGTCCAGAGAGACCCCAGGATGGGATGGGGGGGTGGACAGGGAGATCGCAGGATGGGACGGGGAGATCGCAGGATTGGACGGGGAGATCGCAGGATTGGACGGGGAGATCGCAGGGTGGGACGGGGAGATCGCAGGGTGGGACGGGGAGATCGCAGGGTGGGACGGGGAGATCGCAGGGTGGGACGGGGAGATCGCAGGGTGGGACGGGGAGATCGCAGGGTGGGACGGGGAGATCGCAGGGTGGGAAGGGTGGTGGACAGGGAGATCGCAGGAAGGGAAGGGGGGGTGGACGGGGAGATCGCAGGATGGGACGGGGAGATCGCAGGATTGGACGGGGGGGTGGACAGGGAGATCGCGGGATGGGACGGGGAGATCGCAGGATTGGACGGGGAGATCGCAGGATTGGACGGGGAGATCGCAGGATTGGACGGGGAGATCGCAGGATTGGACGGGGAGATCGCAGGATTGGACGGGGAGATCGCAGGATTGGACGGGTAGATCGCAGGATTGGACGGGTAGATCGCAGGATTGGACGGGTAGATCGCAGGATTGGACGGGGAGATCGCAGGATGGGAAGGGGGGGTGGACGGGGAGATCGCAGGATGGGAAGGGGGGTGAACGGGGAGATCGCAGGATGGGAAGGGGGGGTGGACGGGGAGATCGCAGGATTGGACAGGGGGGGTGGACGGGGAGATCGCAGGATTGGACGGGGGGGTGGACGGGGAGATCGCAGGATTGGACGGGGGGGTGGACGGGGAGATCGCAGGATTGGACGGGGGGGTGGACAGGGAGATCGCAGGATTGGACGGGGGGGGGTGGACAGGGAGATCGCAGGATTGGACGGGGGGGGGTGGACAGGGAGATCGCAGGATTGGACGGGGGGTGGACAGGGAGATCGCAGGATTGGACGGGGGGGTGGACAGGGAGATCGCAGGATTGGACGGGGGGTGGACAGAGAGCTCAGGAGAGGAAACATAAACAGGGCAATTCAGATTGAGACACACAAAGAACACTTCCCCGTTCTCAGCACACACTCTCCTTATCTCCTGCTGCAGAGTCCTGTACAGATTAAACAGACAGAACGAGTGATGCTCTGTGTCTGCAACCTGAGCTAAGATTCTGGGCACAGGCTTCACCAGAAATCTATCTGTCATCTGCCAGGACACTGCAACAGCTTAAGTTAACTGCAGCAACTTTCCTATCACACATACACAGACCTGCAGAAAGCCCTCCTCCTCGTCTTCAGCACAGACTGGCAACTGACCCCGCCCCCACGCACAGAATGTTCTGTTGGCAAATACAGGAGGATGATTGCCATGTGCTGCAGCCAATCACCATGAGGACAAGCAGCCACGAGTTCCAATCAAAGAAAATTTCCACACAGTGAGAAAACCAGCCTCAGGCTGTGCCGTGCGGGATTCATTCTGTGTGCACAGGACAATGCAGGGAGCATTCTCCTACCTTTCTTCCAGAGCAGGAACAGCCTTCAGGGGAGACCCGGAGTTGGGGGGTGGATCCGGGGGCGGAGCTTAGGCACAAGGAGGAATCCTCCTCCAGCTCGCACTGAATGCTGGGGCTCCACTCTCCTCCTCGTCGTGACGTCACTGGTTGTTAGACGCCAGGCGGGCCATGCCTAGCAACCAGTTGTTTTGGCAGTTAGCCAGGCAGCATCTGGGGGTGAAATAAAGCGGTCTTGGCCAGAACCAGTACAGCGCCGGGCAGTGAGGGAAGGCGGCAATGCAGCGGCAATTTTTAGGGGGCATCAGATCCCAATGGGGCGATTCCGGGACATTGTATTGTCCCGGAATGAAGGTGCCCGGGACGCGGGACAGACCTCCCACAGCGGGACTTTCCCGGGCAATCCGGGACGGTTGGGAGGTATGCTCTGAGACAGGATTATATCGAGGCAAAGATCTGGGGAAGGGTACAGAAACATTTCTGCAGCATTGAAGGTCCCAATGAGCACAGTGGCCTCCATAATCCGTAAATGGAAGACGTTTAGAACCACCAGTACTCTTCCTAGAGCGGACCGCCCGACCAAACTGAGCGATAAAGGGAGAAGAGCCTTAGTCAGGGAGGTGACCAAGAACCCGATGGTCACTCTGACAGAGCTCCAGCGTTTCTCTGTGGAGAGAGGAGAACCTTCCAGGGAGAACAACCATCTCTGCAGCACTCCACCAATCAGGCCTGTATGGTAGTGTGTCTAGACGGAAGCCACTCCTCAGTAAAAGGCACATGACAGCCCACATGGAATTTGCCAAAAGGCACCTGAAGGACTCTCAGACCATGAGAAGCAAAATTCTTTGGTCTAATGAAACAAAAATCAAACTCTTTAACCTGAATGGCAAACATCATGTCTGGAGGAGACATGATGCTTGCCAAGGTCCGATGGGGACAAGAGCCTCTTCCCAACAACCCCGGGCATTGGTTGTCGTGGTCTGTGGGGGGGGGGGCTTATTTGAATCACGGCCCCCCTATGTGAATGGGTATCGGGTACATTGTACCCCTACCCATTCACCCAAAAAAAAGTGTCAAAAAATAAAAACCCACAAGAGACAATTTTTGACAATTCCTTTTTTTTTTTTTAAATAGTGTCCTGCGGTGTCCATCCATCTTCAATCACGCCGCCTGACAGACACGAAAAATAGAAAAAAAAATAAAAATCTCCGCCTCGATAGGAGGCCTCCCAGCGACTGCTGTCTCTTGGCTGGACGGCTGTTATATAAGCAAGGGCGGGGCCACCCGAAGACATAACAGTGACTTTGCCCCCTTCTGACATCATGTGACATCGGGCAGGGTCATCCGATTAGGTCAGCGGGTTGCCTATATAAGAGCTGTCAAAGGGAAAGGACAGCAGCTGGCGGGAGGCCTCCCATGGAGGCAGAGTTTTTTTCGTTTTTTTTTTTTCTAGTTTTCGGGTCCGTCGGGCAGAATTGTCAAAAATTGTCTTTTGTGGTTTCTACTTTTTGACACTGTTTTTGGCGAATGGGTAGGGGGTATTCACATGGGGGAGGGGGCGGGATCTGGGGGTCCCCTTGTTAAAGGGGGTTTCCAGATTCCGATAAGCCCCCCGCCCACAAACCCTGTCAACCAATGGCCAGGGTTGTTGGGAAGAGGCTCTTGTCCCAACAATATGTTGAGGGCATGTAGCCTGGTATAGTTCAGGGGGGGGGCGCTCACTCCCCCCCCCTGATATCCAGGCTGCATGCTCAGATAAGGGTAGGGTATGGATTTTGAGGGGGACCCCCACGCCAATTTTTAAAATTTTTTTGTCAGAGTTCCCCATAAAATCCATACCAGACCCGAAGGGCCATGTATTGACGGGGGGGGGGGGGATTGGTTTGGGGGCAGTGGGCCGCACGCTGTTTTTTTTTCTTGATTTTGTTTATTTATATTGCCGGTAGTCCGCATTACAGCCATGAGCAAGTTTAAATTAAATTTTTTCCTTCAAAAATTTAATTTTTCTGCGCACTGTTTTACACATCACACAGATGTGCCACTTTACAGGCAGACTAAGGGGACCCCCCCAGGCACGATATTTAAAGGAATATTTTATTTGTATTGTTTCACTTTAAGCATTATTAAAATCACTGCTCCTGAAAAAAGTAGTTTTAACAACCTTTTTTTGCATGGATACATGTCCCCTAGGGCAGTACCCGGGTCCCCAAACACTTTTTATGGCAATAACTTGCATACAAGTCTTTAAAATTAGCACTTCTGATTTTTCATGTTTGTGTCCCATAGACTTTAATAGGGTTCGCATGTTCGCTCAAACTTTTTGCCTGTTCGCAAGTTCTGATGCGAAACCGAAGCGGGGGGTGTTCAGCCCATCCCAGCTGCAACTAACGATTATTTTCATAATAAATTAGTTGGTCGATTATTGTTTCAATTAATCAGATAAAAATCTCCAAAACAATGTGTGGTGTATAATTAAAGGAGTTGTAAAGGCAAAAGTTTTTTTTATCTTAATGCATTCTGTGCATTAAGATAAAAAAAAACACCTTTGTATAGCAGCCTCCTCAGCAACCCTTAATTACTTACCTGAGCCTAGCTCTCTCCAGCGATGTCGAGTCCCTCCGCCATTGGTTTCCGCGACTGTCAAAGTTAGCCAATCAGGGGAGTGGGGGCCGGGTCAGGGCTCCATGTCTCAATGGACACAGGTAGCTGCGACTCGGCTGCCCACATAGCAAGCTGCTGGCTGTGGGGGAACTCGACAGGAGGGAGGGGCCAGGAGTCGAGAAGAGGAGGATCTGGGCTGCTCTGTGCAAAACCAACTGCACATAGGAGGTAAGTATACATTTAAAAAAAAAAAACAACAAACAAGACTTTACAATCACTTTAAGGTAATATGTAAAATAAAAAAGAAACAAAAAAAAACCCAAACAAAACCAAAAAAACCCCCAACTGTTTATTCTTAAATATCTATACGCAGTGGTACATATAAATAACCAGCTTTATGGTTGGGGAACAAAATATTCCCACTCTGGGAATAACCGAAGTTTACACAGGTACTGTATATACTATTAGAGGTTGAATCTGGTACATAGCATCAGACTCAGATCAAAATTTTTATTTAACCACTTCCTGCCCGCCCAAACCAGATTGACGGGCGGGAAGTGGTTCTGTTATCCTGACTGGGCGTCATATGATGTCCAGCAGGATAAAATACCGGCGTGCGCCCGCGAGCAGCGCGGTGTTCGCGGGTGCAGCGTGCCAGTCTGACACACCGCATCTCCGATCGTGATAAGAAGCCTCTGACAGAAGCTTCTTACCACGTGATCAGCTGTGACCAATCACAGCTGATTATCGAGTGAACCAGGAAGTGCCGGTAAACGGCATTCCTCAGTTCGCGCTTACAGGAAAAGCCAATCGACGACTCTCCCCGTCAGAGCACAGCCCCCATCAAATGTACCAATAAGCTGCCAATCGGTGCCCAGTCAGTGCCCCATCATAACCCCCTGCAAGTGCCCAAGTGCCAATCAGTGCCCACCACAGTGCAAATCAGTGCCCAAAGTGCCAGTGTCCATCACAGTGCCAATCAGTGCCCAGCATTAACACCTGTCAGTACCTGCCCAATCAGTGCCATCTATTAGTGCGCATCAGTGCCGCCGATCAGTGCCGCCTGTTAGTGCCTATCAGTACCGCCGGTCAATGCCACCTATCGGTGCCCATTAGTGCTGCATATCAGTGCCTCCTCATCAGTGCCACCTTAGTGCCAACTCATCAGTGCCCGTCAGTGAAGGAGAAAACAACATTTTATAACAGAAACTAAGAAAAACTTTTTTTTTTTTCAAAAATGGTCTTTTTTAGTTTGTTTAGCAAAAAATAAAAACCACACAGAGGTGATCAAATACCACCAAAAGAAAGCTCTATTTGTGGGAAGAAAATTATAAAAATTTAGTTTGGGTTCAGTGTTACATGACCGCGCAATTGTCATTCAAAGTGTGACAGCACTGAAAGCTCAAAATTGTCCTGGGCTGGAAGGGGCGAAAGTGCTGGTATTGAAGTGGTTAAAGAAAAAAAATAAATAAATAATTGAGACACCTAAAATACTGGTTTTGCAGATTTTAAAACAGGACTGTAATACAATATTATGCATGACAGACATCCTCCTCATAGGCAGGTAGCTTGATGCAACCAGCACATGCTGTCACCAAGACATTAAGTAGCAGCATGCTTTTTATATCACCTGCCATGACGGGGTTAAATGAAAAGTCAGCCCTTCATAGTACAAAAACAGCAGATAATCACTACTAGAAGGGGTTTATTTACAGTGGATATAAAAAGTCTACACACCCCTGTTAAAATGTCAGGTTTCTAAAAAAATGAGACCGAGGTAAATAATTTCAGAACTTTTTTCACCTTTAATGTGACCTATAAACTGTACAACTCAGTTAAAAAACAAACTGAAATCTTTTAGGTGGAGGGAAGTACAAATGAAAAAGTAAAATAGGATTTTTTTCGTCATACCTGTAAAATCCTTTTCTTTGAGTACATCATGGCACACAGAGTTAGGCTAATATTCATTACCCATTGGGTTATACGCCATCCAGTGGCGGAATTACCAGGGTCGCAACAGTTGCAGTTGCGACAGGGCCCGGCATTCCGACACTGTGGGGGGGGGGGGGCCCAGCGGGGTTGCTCTTTACACACGTCTCTGAGCGGAGATCGTGTGTCATAGATTAATAGCACAGAGACACCGGCAGCATTAATGTTCTATTTGTCGGTCCTCTCTGGCACGGATGAGAGAGGACACACAGCTGATCTCACGGCTCCCCCCTCCCCTCTCCCCTCTCCTGTGTGCTCCGCGGGAAATGTGAGCTCCTTAGCTTCACACTAGACTGCCCGCAGAGCACACAGGAGAGGGGAGGGGGGAGCTGTGAGATCAGCTGTGTGTCCTCTCTCATCCGTGCCAGAGAGGACCGACAAATAGAACATTAATGCCGCCGCCGGTGTCTCTCTCTGCTATTGTTATATGACACATGATCTCCGCTCAGAGCCGTGCTGTCCTGAGAAGACAGGCGGCACTGATGGAAATTAATACAGGCACTGATGAACACTAATAGCAGGCACTGATGAGCACTGATAGAAGGCACTGATGAGCACTGATAGAAGGCACTAATGAGCACTGATAGAAGGCACTAATGAGCACTGATAGAAGGCACTGATGAGCACTGATAGAAGGCACTGATGAGCACTGATAGAAGGCACTGATGAGCACTGATAGAAGGCACTGATGAGCACTGATAGAAGGCACTGATGAGCACTGATAGAAGGCACTGATGAGCACTGATAGAAGGCACTGATGAGCACTGATAGAAGTCAGTGCTCATCAGTGCCTTCTTTCAGTGCTCATCAGTGCTAGAAGGCACTGATGAGCACTGAAAGAAGGCACTGATGAGCACTGAAAGAAGGCACTGATGAGCACTGAAAGAAGGCACTGATGAGCACTGAAAGAAGGCACTGATGAGCACTGAAAGAAGGCACTGATAGAAGGCACTGATGAGCACTGATAGAAGGCACTGATGAGCACTGATAGAAGGCACTGATGAGCACTGATAGAAGGCACTGATGAGCACTGATAGAAGTCAGTGCTCATCAGTGCCTTCTTTCAGTGCTCATCAGTGCTAGAAGGCACTGATGAGCACTGAAAGAAGGCACTGATGAGCACTGAAAGAAGGCACTGATGAGCACTGAAAGAAGGCACTGATAGAAGGCACTGATAGAAGGCACTGATAGAAGGCACTGATGAGCACTAAGAGAAGGCACTAATGAGCACTAATAGAAGGCACTGATGAGCACTAATAGAAGGCACTGATGAGCACTGATAGAAGGCACTGATGAGCACTGATAGAAGGCACTGATGAGCACTGATAGAAGGCACTGATGAGCACTGATAGAAGGCACTGATGAGCACTGATAGAAGGCACTGATGAGCACTGATAGAAGGCACTGATGAGCACTGATAGAAGGCACTGATGAGCACTGATAGAAGGCACTGATGAGCACTGATAGAAGGCACTGATGAGCACTGATAGAAGGCACTGATGAGCACTGATAGAAGGCACTGATGAGCACTGATAGAAGGCACTGATGAGCACTGATGAGCACTAATGGAAGGCACTGATGAGCACTAATGGAAGGCACTGATGAGCACTAATGGAAGGCACTGATGAGCACTGATAGAAGGCACTGATGAGCACTGATAGGAGGCACTAATGCGCACTGATAGGCTGCACTGATTGGTGGCATTGATGGGCACTAAGGAACACTGATAGGCAGAACTCAGGCAGTATTGATGGACAGAGTCAGAGTACTGATAGGTGGCACTGGTGGACGCTGTTAGGCGGCATTAATGAGCACTGATAGGTGGTGCTGATAGGCAGAATTGATGGGCACTAATAGGCGGCATTAATGAGCACTGATAGGTAACACTTGTCGGTGGAAGTGATGGGCACTGATAGGCGGCATTGATGAGCACTGATAGGCAGCACTGATGGGCACTGATGATTGGGGCACTGATTACCAGTGTAAACAATTTACTGACATTCTTGACAGTTACCGGCACTCCTTTCCTAACACAGACACAGCGTGTGAGGAAAGGGCTGTGGATAACCAGCAAGTCTGTTTACATGTGATCAGCTGATCACATGGTAAAGGGCCGATGTGATTGCGCTGCATGCATGTCCCAGGGGTCATGCAAGAAGCACGGTTTTGGGAGGATGTCCATGGACACCCTCCCAAAATTGGAAGCCTGGGGCTCGGATGGAAGGGGGGCCCATCATGGTTTCTTGCACCAGGGCCCTGAAGGTTCTAGTTACACCTCTGACACCATCTCTAGGTGAATGGACACTGGTAGACAAAGTCTTAGACAGGAAGTGATCCCCTATATAACCCCCCATACAGGAAGTACATCAGTTTTGTAGCAAGCACTGAGTCCTCAAAAAAGAGGGGAGGGATCTCTTTGTCCCATGATGTACTCAAAGAAAAGGATTTTACAGGTAAGTATGATGAAAAAATCCTATTTTCTTTTCCATACATCATGCGACATGCAGTTAGCCTAATATTCATTTCCTACTGGGACATCCCAGAGCAATAGCCTTGAGGGGAGGGAGACACCCTGCCAAACAATAGCCATCAGACCTTATACGGCAGCCCGCAGTACACTGCGGCCAAAAGCCAAAGCCTCGGCTGCTCGAACATCCACTTGATAAAATTTTGTGAACGTATGCACTGAAGACCAGGTGGCAGCCTTACAAATCACAGACAGCACCAAGTTCAAGTCCCAAGGACACATAGGTTACCTAATGGGGGGAAGCAAACGAGTTGCCCCTTGCATAAAGGTTCAGACCAGCGAATAGTAGGCTAAAGGCCTTTGGAAGAATACTAACAGGGCCGAAATCTGACCTCGGATTGTATTCAAAGCTAATCTGATTTACACAACTGACTGTAGAAAAGAGAGAATTTTCCCAATCACCTATTTCCGAGGATGCCATTTTCTGGCTTCACACCAAGCAATATAAGTCTTCCAGACCTTATGATAGATCTTCCTAGTGACAGCTTTTCTAGCATTCACTAGGGTAGACACCATTGGTCCCGAGATGCCATGGTCCTTCAAACACCCTGGCTTCAATAGCCATGCCGTCAAATTTAGAGACTGTAAATTGGGGTGGAATATAGGACCTTGAGACAGTAGATCGGGGCGACGTGGAAACGTCCATGGCACGTCTATTGTCAGTCTCACAATCTCCGGGAACCAGGGCCTTCTGGGCCAGGCTGGTGCCACCAGAATGACTGGAACCCCCTCTCTCCGAATCCTGCGCAACAAATGTGGAAGGAGCGGGATCGGGGGGAAAGCATAAAGCAGGAAGTACTGGCTCCGTGAAACTACCAGAGCATCTGCTCCGATTGCCAGAGGATCCCTTGTTCGGGACACAAACTGCTGTAGCTTGTTGTTGAACCAGGATGTCAATAGGTCGACCTCTGGCCACCCCCAAAGCTGGCAAATTTCCTGGAACACCCCTGGGTGTAGGGACCATTCCCCCGGGCAGTTCTGCTGGCGGCTGAGATAATCTGCCTTCCAGTTCTCTACTCTCGGGATATGGACTGCAGATAGAATCGGCACATGTCCCTCTGCCCAGGCTAGTATGTGGCTCACCTCCTTCAGAGCTGAACAACTCCTGGTACCGCCTTGGTGGCTTATATAGGCCACAGCAGTGGCATTGTCGGACTGAACCCTAATAGGGCAGTCCTGAAGCTCCCCTGTCCAGGACCGTAGGGCCAGACGTACTGCCCGTAACTCCAGGACGTTGATGGGCAGGATCTGTTCTGTCCTTGACCACTTCCCCTGAGCTGTGAGCCCCTCTAGGGTTGCTTCCCAGCCTGAGAGACTGACATCTATAGTCAGTATTCTCCAAGTTACCGGGAGGAAGGATCTTCCCTTTCGCAGGTTCTGATCCTGCCACCACCAGTTTAGGCTTAAGCGTGCCCGAGGAGATAAGAACATTGCATAATCCAGGGCTTGTCCTCTCCTGTTGCCAAACTAAATTACCGCAGTTATATTATGAACATGAATTAAATCAATATACAAACCACAGTAAACTTATATACATAAATATAAATGACACGTGATAAAATATGTGAAAAGGAATCAAAACCAAATAAAATAAGTTAAGTGATGAAGTCCATAGGAGTCTTCAAAAAACCACAATGTGCAGTGATTAATAACAGTCCATATTGAAGTGAGATGGTCTTGATCACCATACATAAAACCAATGTGGTAGATGGAAAATAAGAACACCAATGTGATAAAGCCACCACCAGGATAGATGCAGGCTTAACATACGTTCTATGAGTCAAACAGGCTTGTATTGTCAGCCGACAATGGGGGTGGAACCTTGGGGGTCCTCAGTAGTTGGAGGCTGGAGTTTCTTAGACATTCATAGAAGAGTGAGTCGTCTCCATACAGATGGTTACACATCAGGAGAAGATGGCCAGCTAGCTTGCATCAAAACGTGTGTCAAAATTGCTTTTACTATGCCATAAAAAGCTGCCTTCTGGTCCTTTTTGATCCACCAGGGTTCTCTATAGGCTTCCACCAAACAGCATAGCACCATCCACCACTATGCTGTTTGGTGGAAGCGTATAGAGAACATGTCCGCAAAGTGCAGCAGCCTTCCCCCCACCCAATAGAGTGGGGGCGTCCCCTCAAAAGGAGGGCTTGGTGCTGGGTTTAGAATTGCTTTGGACCCAGGGCTTTTTCTGGCCCTGGCCTTGTGGCTTGCCCCTGGGTCTAGTGCCTTGTTGGCGGCGGAACTGCCTTTGGCGCTGAGACACCTGTTTTAAATGGGGGGTGCCTGGTGCTTCTCTTTACAGGAAGTAGAGAGCTTTCCCTCCGGAAATCTTTTGGATATATTTGTCCAAATCATCACCAAAACAAACGTTCCCTACGAAAGGGGAAACCTGCCAATAACTTCTTACAAGGAAGCTTGGCTGACCAGTTCTTAAGCCACAAATTTGCGCATATGTACAGACAAGAGAGCCAAACGAGAAACCTGCTGTATTGAATCCTTTAAGGCATCAACAGCAAAACACAGCGCTCAAGGAATATCGGTCTTATTTTCAGCAAGCTCCTCCTCCTGGTTAGGCCTGTCAGGCCTTCTGACCTGATCCTTTATGGACTGGCACATACCAATTGCTGCAACAGCTGGCTGAATAGCTAAACTGGCCAAAGCAAAAGGAAGCCTTTAATAATGACTCCAGTTTCTTGTCAACAGGGTCTTTCAAGCTCTGCATTATCCACCGGACAAGTTAAGTTCTTGTTTAAGGAAGAGACTGCTGCATCTATGGCTGGCATGCTTCACTTCTTAATGAACTTTCCATCCAAGGGATATAAAAGGGAAAACCTCTTAGAAGGAACAAAAATCCTGTCAGGATGTTCCCAATCAGCATACACCGCCTGTTCCAACAGTGGGTGTAAGGGGAACGCCTGTGCGGCCTGAAGAGGCCTCAGGGACCCCAAAGAGGACTAGGGGGGCTCAGTAACCTCTGCAAGAGGCAACTTAAAGGCAGAACGAACCATATCGGTAAGTCTGGATAAAAAGCCTCTGCGACTGAGAGGCAGACACCAACTGGATATCCTCCTGTCCAGATTGCTCAGAAGCAGACTCATCCGCCAGGCCCTCCACAGAATCCTGAGCTTTTAGCTCTTCCCCATCCTCAACCCATTCCTGCTCCAAACTAGGAGGCTCAGGGGAGGGGGAAGTCATGCTTCTTGCCACCCTGCGGGATGGAGGCAATCATGCCAGTAATCCTGTGCTCTAACCCGGCCAAGGCTGAGGACATTTCATCCTTGGTAAGAAAGGGTAAAGCAGCAGTGTTGACTGTAGGCACAATACCAGATAGGCGCAGTGGCTCAGATTGCCCGGAAGCCTCTGGTCTTTCAGGGGATACAACACTAGGGATATGACTAGGTTCATCAGGAGCTACTGACGACATGGGTGTGCCCTTCCCTGTAGTGTTAGTCCCACTCCTCTTTTTTGAAGACATTTGCAAGCCACAAAAAAAAAAAAAAAAAAAAAAAAAAAAAGAAGAGTACCTGGGTGTAGTATTAACATACCTCAGAAGGGAGACCCTTGGATAGGGCTCACCAAGCCCCTATGCAACAATCCAGCTAAGCACCTTAGCCTGCCAAGCAACACCTAATGACTCACTTGACCCGGGTAAGGAGAAATGAACTGCTGCAAATGCCTGGTTCAGAGGCTGCTCTGTGTCCCACAGCTGCCTTCTGGAAGCACCGCATGCTTGGCATAAACAGCTTAAAAATAAGCTGGCTGTGCGCCGGTACATTCTGTGCATGCACGTGCGCAGTCCCGGCAAACAGGCGTGGCTGTATTTCGCATATGACAGGAATCTCCGTGCGCAGATTAGGCTACGGCGCATGCGTGGCTCCAAGTGCGCACAACGCCTATGGCGAAGTCTCATGTGCCATGACCACCAAACAAACTGCTGAGCACAGCAGCGCTCTTGCGAATGCACGTGGGCCATGGCGAACCAAGGCGAAATGGCGCACAGTTGTGTGCCATCATACAGGTAAAACAGTCAGACACAAGCAAAAAAGGTACACTTTGCAAACACCCACAGCTAGCCCAAAACTCCCCCGTATGGTCACCGCACACAGGTGTCCAGCCTCTAGCTAGCTTGACTGATTGTTACAATCACTGGAACACCCCCAAAAAGTAAATAAGGGGGTTTCATTTACCCATCCAGGCACAGGGCAGCTTAGTAACTAAGAGCCCAATCTTCACCCATCACGGCGGGTTCCTGTCACTTGAGGACCTTCAAGGACTGGGTACCCTTTTCATGTTTAGGGTCCACTCCCATGGACCTGTACAGAACCCTGCAGGAATGTCTTGGCGCTGTGGTGTCCAGGATTCCACTTCTCAGGGTCCAGCACCCGGAGGTCACATTACAGGCAAAACCTCACAGGATCTTGTGTCTTCTTTGCGAGGCTCGGGTACCATTTATCTAAGTATATAGAGCCTGTGTCAAATGGATCCGATCGGTCAATCCCTTGAATAATTTCAGAACCATTTGTGGGACTAGAGACCTGGAGCTCAAACAAACGTGCCCATCCACCTTGCAGACACTGGTAAAAAAAACTGATGTACTTCCTGTCTAAGAATTTGTCTACCAGTGTCCATTCACCTAGAGATGGCGTATAATCCAGTAGCTAATATTAGTATTAGCCTAACTCCGTGTCCCATGATGTATGAAAAAGAAAATTATGGTTGCATAAGTGTGCACACCCTTAAACGATTACTTTGTTGAAGCACCTTTCGATTCTATTACAGCACTCAGTCTTTTTGCATGAGTCCATCAGCATGGCACATTTTGACTTGGCAATATTTGCCCACTCTTCTTTGCAAAAACACTCCAAATCTGTCAGATTGCGAGGGGCATCTCCTGTGCACAGCCCTCTTCAGATCACCCCACAGATTTTCGATCGGATCAGGTCTGGGCCATTCCAAAACGTTTCTTCTTCTGTTGAAGCCATTCCTTTGTTGATTTGAAAGTATGCTTTGGGTCGTTGTCATGCTGAAAGATGAAGTTCCTCTTCATGTTCAACTTTCTAGCAAAAGCCTGAAGGTTGTGTGCCAATATTGACTGGTATTTGGAACTGTTCATAATTCCCTCTACCTTGACTAAGGCCCCTGTTCCAGCTGAAGAAAAACTGACCCAAAGCATGATGCTGCCACCACCATGCTTCGCTGTGGGTATGGTGTTCTTTTGGTGATGTGCAGTGTTGTTTTTGCGCCAAACATATCTTTTGAAATTATGGCCAAAAAGTTCAACCTTGGTTTCATGAGACCATATCACATTTTCCCACATGCTTTTGGGAAACTTCAGATGTCAAAATCCAACGGGGCTTGGATGTTTTTCTTTGTAAGAAAAGACTTCCCGTCTTGCCACTCTACCCCATAGCCCAGACATATGACGAATACAGGAGATTGTTGTCACATGTACCACACAGCCAGTACTTGCCAGATATTTCTGCAGCTCCTTTATCGTCGATATAGGCCTCTTGGCAGCCCCCTGACCAGTTTTCTTCTAGTTTTTTCATCAATTTTGACGAGACATCCAGTTCTTGGTAATGTCACTGTTGTGCCATATTTTCTCCACTTGATGACTGTCTTCCTGTATCACTGTATTCCATGGTATATCTAATGTCTTGGAAATTCTTTTGTACCCTTCTGACTGATACCTTTTAAAAATAAGATCCCTCTGATGCTTTGAAAGCTCTCTGCAGACCATGGCTTTTGCTGTAGGATGCGACTAAGAAAATGTCAGGAAAGACCTAGAACAGCTGAACTTTATTTGGGGTTAATCAGAGGCACTTTAAATGATGGCAGGTGTGTACTGACTCCTATTTAACATGAGTTTGAATGTGATTGCTTAATTCTGAACACAGCTACATCCCATAATCTAAGAAGGTGTGCACACTTATGCAACCACATTATTTTATTTTTTTTTATTTTCACTCCCCCACCCTAAAAGATTTAAGTTTGTTTTTCAATTGAGTTGTACAGTTTATAGGTCACATTAAAAGGTGGAAAAAGTTCTGAAATTATTTATTTTTGTCTAATTTTTTTTAATCACAGAAACCTGATATTTTAACAGGGGTGTGTAGACTTTTTATATCCACTCTATACTGTGAAACAGTAAAAGTAAAAACATACAGTAAGTGTATGTATGTATATATATATATATATATATATATATATATATATATATATATATATATATATATATATATATATATATATATACATACATACACACACACACACACACACACACACACACAGGGGTTAGACAACAAATGGAAACACATGATTTGCACACGTGAAAGTGACAACGTTCCCCGTTGAAAGCGGAAGGGATGTACCATTCTTTTGCTTCGATGAGACACTGAGCTAACCGGTGGGAAGCCTCACTTTTGCCATTCACTGCGTGCGCTGCTAGTAATACAGAGTTATGTCAGAGCTTACTGAGCTTCAAAGAAGGCAAATTATTGGTGCCAGCTTAGCTGGTGCCTCTTTGACTGAAGTTGCCATTTCATTTGCGGTGTCGCGAGGTACAGTATCAAACGTCTTGACGGCATATACAGTTTCCAGGAAAACATTGTCTGATAAGCATACGCACTGTCGACATGGTCAACTGACTGAAAGACAAAAGGACATTGACACAAACATGTACGTTGCCTGGCACATGGGCGCGCAAGAAAACTGCTCCTGTGACTGCTGTGTCCACTGGACAAAGTGGATTACTGGTAAAAGCAGCCTGGGGTATCGTGTAATCACAATGTAAACAAAACGGTTATGAATGACTCATTTATAACAGCTGTGCTTACTCTAGTGATACTTTGATTGGCCCACATGGTAAAGCCATTCATGACAGTCAGAACTATTGCTTATAATAGTTATTATCCCTGTTATAAGCAATAGTGTAAAAAAAAAAAAAAAAAAATCCCTGACCACACTATGGTAACCCTGCCCTGAACTACTCTTATGATAGGATGGAAGTTAAAAAAGAAATAAAATATTAAAAAGTAAATAAAAAAGAAAAAGTTAAATAAAACATTGAATAAAAAAGTATTTTTTTTTTACATACTGTCACCAGTCAGTATCCATGATCACTGCCACACCATTCATATGACGATGCTTTAACTGCACTGGTGACAGTATTTAAAAAAAAAAAAAATTGTGAAAAATTTTTTTTTAAATGCTTTTTTTCATTTTCCCAAAAAATCGTGACAAAAAAACCCAAAACTTACCGTGACTCTTATTAACCACTTGCTGCCCGCCCACCGTCATATGACGGCGCTGCCTTCCAGGATCCCTAGGGGGCACGCGCGTGCCCGGCGCATCACTCGGGTCCCAGTGCGCGTGCTCGGCGGCTGCAATGGCCGCCAGGCACCCGCAATTGCCCGATAACCGAGCAGGACCGTGGATCTGTGTTTGTAAACACACAGGTCCACGTCCTGTCAGATGGGAGGAGACCGATGGTGTGTTCCTTGTACAGAGGAACACCGATCGGTCTCCTCCCCTTGTGAATCCCCTCCCCCCACAGTTAGAATCACTCCTTAGGAACACATTTAACCCTACAGCGCCCCCTCCTGGTTAACCCCTTCATTGCCAGTCACATTTATACAGTAATCAATGCATTTTTATAGCACGGATCGCTGTATAAATGTGAATGGTCCAAAAAATGTGTCAAAATTGTCCGATGTGTCTGCCTCAATATCGCAGTCACGATAAAAATCGCGGATCGCCGCCATTACTAGTAAAAAAAAAAAATAATAAAAATGCTATAAATGCTATCCCCTTATTTTGTAGACACTATAACTTTTGCGCAAACCAATAAATATACGCTTATTGCGATATTTTTTACCAAAAATATGTAGAAGAATATGTATTGGCCTAAACTGAGGAAAAGATTTGTTTAAAAAAAAAAAATTGGAAATTTATTATAGCAAAAAGTAAAAAATAGTGTTTTTTTTCAAACTTGTCACTCTTGTTTTGTTTATAGCGCAAGAAATAAAAACCGCAGGGGTGATCAAATACCACCAAAAGAAAGCTCTATTAGTGGGGAAAAAATGATAAAAATTTCATTTGGGTACAGTGTAGTATGACCGCACAATTGTTATTCAAATTGTGACAGCACTGAAAGCTGAAAATTGGCTTGGGCAGGAAGGGGGTGAAAATGCCCTGTATTGAGGTGGTTAAATAGCTCAGACTGTCTACATTCCAACAAAAAGGGGTCATTTGTACTGTCCTGGCATTTGGCTTTAAGAAATGAAATATGTCATCGGTACACCAAGACTGATCAATTTTTAAATATATAGATTGTAGACGCTATAAACTTTTACACAAATCAATATACACTTTTTAGGATTTTTTTTTTTTTTTTACCAAAGACATATAGCAGAATACATTTTGACCTAAATGTATGACGAACATAGATTTTATTGGATATGTTTTATAACAAAGTAGAAAATATTGTTTTGTTCAAAATGTGTTTATTTTTTTATACGGCAAAAAATAAAAAAACCCAGTGGTAATTAAATACCACCAAAAGAAAGCTCTATTTGTGTGAAAAAAAGGATATCAATTTAATTTGCATACAGTGTTGCATGACCATGCAATTGCCAGTTAAAGTGGTTAAGCCACTTTCATATCTTCATACCATCCCCTCTGTGTTATAATACTGTGCGCCCCTGTATGGGTGATTTATATATATATATATATAAATAAATCACATGATCAGCTGGCACTCTCCTCTCCCCCTCTGACAGATGCAGCGGGCGGGGCCAAGATACCCCCGCTGACGTCACTCCGGAGAGGAGGAGGAGAGAGAGAACTGGCCAATCATGTGATCGCCGAGAGGCGATTTGAAAGGAGGTATAGCAGGCTTTTTTTTTTTTAAAACACACACAGGTTTAGGACACAGCACTGATAGTATGACAATATAGATGTTATTTGAGCAGCAGGCGTTGCAGGGGAGGGCACTCTCACAAGCTGACAGGCAGGTAGGGAGAGGGGAGAGAGCACAGAGGAGATAGATAGCAGGGCTGCGGATGACGGAGGCACGTAAACTGACCACGGCGTCAGGGCTCAGCAGCCATGATCCACCATGGTCAGTTTACAAAGGGGAGGGCATAGCCAGGCAGGATCAGCCAGATATTACAGGTGTTACAGGGGGGCCAAATTACACAGCACAAGCACTGTGCTGTATTAACATGCTTTAAAGGAACAGGATCTTTATTTTATTTTTTTGGGTTAACACTTTAAAGTAGCACATAGCTGAAAAGCAAAAAAATGGCGTAGTCATGAAAGGGGTAAAATCTTCCAAAGGTCAAGTTAAAGTAATTGTAAAAGCTGGATTAAAAAAACAAAAAAACCCCAACAAACATGTTATACTTACCTGTTCTGTGTAATGATTTTGCATAGAGCAGCCCAGATCCTCCTCTTCTGAGGTCCCCCGGCAGCACTTTTAGCCCCTCCTGCCTTCAGAGTGCTCCCATAGCAAGCTGCTTGCTATGGGGGGTACTTGCGTGGGCTTGATCCCTAGCCGCACAGTGTACTTCTGTTGACATCCACACAGTGCGTCTCTGCCCTACCCTCTACTCCCTTCTCACAGGCTGTGATTCACAACAGCAATGGCTCCCACTGCTGCTTCTGAGTCCTGTGAGGAGGGAGAGCAAGAGAAGCTAGGAGGGAGCTGGTCACAGAAGGTTTTTACCTTAAAGTGTTACTAAACCCACAACAGTAAAAATCAGCCTGTATATGCAGTAAAGCATGCTTGTTATACTCACTGTGGAACCTAAGTGGTTAATCCTCTGCATTGTGTATTGCATTGCTGTTTGATTCTGTATGCACAGATGATCCTCCTCTTTCACCGACTTCAAAACATGTCCAGAAAAGACAGTTACTGGAGTCACACTGAACATGCTCAGTTTGGTGTGTATTGCTAGAGTTTAATTTTTTCTTGGTAGAGTGCATGTGATCAGCACAGGGCTAATCAGCACTGTTCAGACAGAGGGTCAAGGTTCCTGCATTCTGATAGGACAGCCAGTGCAGTATGAAAACTCCTCCTACAGGCTTTAACCAGGCACTGATAGAAGTCACAAGACTGCTATTAAAGCAGAACTTCAGTAATTTTTTTTCATCTTTACATCTATTAAATCCTCTGCCCTTGTTTTAACTTTGGATAGTAAAACATTTTTTTTTTCTGCCACCAAATACCTTATACAGCCCACTTCCTGTTTCTTGTCTGGTAAAAAGCATAGGCTTGTGACATCATGCACAGCTCTCTCTCTCTCTTGTGAGAGTTTGCCAGGAAGGGAGGGGGATGAGTCATAAGAGGGCCAATGAGAGCTGCAGAGCTGGAGTTGTGTGTCTGTTTAAATCCAGGAAGTGAATAGGCAGCAGCTTCAGCTGCCCACAGTTAAAATTGTTGCAGCCAGACTCAGTGGAGGGAAATTTCTGCAGCATATTTGGCAAGTACAGAATCACAGTATATATAAAATAATATGCAAAGTGGTTGGAATGAAGCTTCAAAATGGCAAAGATGTATTTATTACAAATTATGTGAGCAGACTCCAGTTCCTCTTTAACTGCTGAGGAGAAAAGGTATTTAGCAGTTTATATTTACTAAAACTATTACATTTCCATGTTCTGTGTAATGTGGGAGACCAGATATAGCAAATGCAGGGTCCTGGGTTTAGTAACACTTTAATGCATAGAATGCATTAAAGTAAAAAAAAACAAAACCCTTCTGCTTTTAGAATCACTTTAAAGCGAAATTCCACCCAAAAATGGAATTTCCGCTTTAAGCACTCCTCGCCCCCTTACATGCCACATTTCGCATGTAATTATTTTTTTGGGGGGGGGCTTTGTTAGGAGGGGGACTTCCCGTCCCACTTCCTCCTTCTGCCCAGGGACCGCCAAGGCGACTCCTCCTTTTGCCTTAGGCGGCCCCTCCCTCTAAGCGATCTCCTGGGACACGTGACAGGTCCCAAGAGATCGCCTGTCCACTCCGGGAGCGCAGCGCGACTCCGCTGCATACGCCATGCGTGCCCGGCCGTGAAGCCGAAAGCTGTCACGGCCGGGTGCCCAGAGTGGCAATGGAGGCGCCGGCGGAGAGGAGCGACGCTCCGTTCGGCCACATCGCTGGACCGTGGAACAGGTAAGTGTCTGTTTATTAAAAGTCAGCAACTACACTTTTTGTAGCTGCTGACTTTTAATAAACATAAAAAGCCTGGAACTCCGCTTTAAGTAATTCCCTTTACCTGCCCAGGACAAAGCCATGTTTGACTTGACATATTTTTTGTAATCTTCTGTACAGTGAAAGCAGAGCTCAGTCTGTGAGTTGGGACAACACTAAAGCCAATTAATGGAACATTCTGAAAGGAGAGAACAAAGCGAACAGAGGGGCAATGCTGGTGCCTTCCACTGTTTATTTGGAGCAGGGGTAGGCAACCTCGGCCCTCCAGCTGTGGTGAAACTACAAATCCCATCATGCCTCTGCCTCTAAGAGTCATGCCTATGATTGTCAGGGTCTTGAAATGCCTCAAGGGACTTTTAGTTTCAGAACAGCTGGAGGGCAGAGGTTGCCTTCCCCTGGTTTAGAGGTTGACCAAGCTGTGTTGCATTACTGTAGCAGAAAAAGTGGTGTTATCAGGCTGGCTTAAGTGTTTGGCAGTGATTTCTGTATCTCAGGACTGGCTTGACTGTGAAACAGCTCTCCCAGACACATCTGTGCATTTATCCGTTTTCCTGTGGTTGAGTCATGATGACATGGCACACTCAAAGCCATGCATTACACCAAAAAAAGGTGTGGCTTGTTTGCCATTCCATTCATCCACTATAGGTGAGAGGGGCTAGAGCAAGGGTGGGCAATCTCAGCACTCCAGCTATGATGAAACCACAAGTCCCCTAAAGCATTGCACAGTTTTTGACAGCCATATGCATGAATCCTAGAGGTGCGCATCTTCACTGGTCTCACAATTCGATTAGGATTATCTGGTCAACAATTCGATTTGGCGATGCATCACGATTACCGACGAGCTCCCACTTCCGCTTGGGCCAGTGTGTGTGTGTACAATACCATTCATATGACTGCCCGGCCCGCCTCTCTCCTCTTACGTCTCTCCTGACTTCAGTGGAGAATTCTCAGCCTCGCCCGCCTCTCTTCTGATCTGATAGCTACATTCAGCGGGCGGGGCTGAGAATTCTCCGCTGACGTCAGGAGAGACGTGAGAGGAGAGAGAAGAGCCGGGCAGTCACATGAGCGGCATGTACACACTGAGAAATGAGGTATGAAGCTCCATATTTTTTAAAAAGCACATACAGCGGGGCACTTGATTGTAACACGGGATTAAAAAAACAGTTATTTTAACAACTATATGCTCGGAGCGCTCTCCCGGGAGCGGCGGAGAAAGTCGGGATGACGTCACCCGGCAATTGATTTTTCCGGTCGTATGCAACAATGCCGCATCGGGGACACCCGAATCATGAAGCATCGATTAATTTCAGCGCCCCTAATGAGTCCTAGACATGGTGGGATTTGTAGTCTCACCATAGTTGCAGTGCTGAGGGTGTCTATTCCTGAGCTGGAGCGTGAAATGCATATACCAGTAGGAGAACCAAAGGTGATGTCCAAAATATACCTATGGAAAGAACAGTGGAAGGTAAAAAAAAAAAAAAAGAAAAAAAATGGTTAATCTCACCTCTCTACTGAACTTTTATAGATGCAGCTTTCTGAAAACTGGGCCCAGACTACAGAAGTACCATTAGAAAGTGCACAGACCTGAAGCACTAAGCTATTTCCTGTTCCTGCTGTTTTATGGATGGATTTAGTCGATGAAAGTCTAAGTAAATTAGACTTTCTACTGCAGTAACTAATTCACAAAGGAAAAGAAGAATTCAAAGAAAGAAAAGAAGAAGCAGGACCAGGAAGTATAAAGTGCATGCATTAGAAGCATCGAGTTTAAAAACAGTGCCCAGGGCACATCGGTTCTGTTAAGGGCCGAACCTTAAAGCACAGCAAAGAGGTAAGCGTAAAGCTGAACTCTGGGCACAAAACTTTAATTTATATTAAATATTTGTTAATAGCCACACAGGAAATAAATCTACTTTGTAAGCACCAAACACCTTTACAAATCTTCACATTACCTTGTAAAAGTAGTAGCGACGTTATCACTGTGCTGTACATAGCCTGTGCATAGAACATAGCTGTGAGGGGGGAGCTTAGCAGGACCACCCTCTACAGTCTGTCTGCAGAAAACTACAGGAGGGGGCGGATACCCGACCAATCACCCTGCACAAGGAGTGAGAGCAACAGTGACCGGCCTTTATTACAGGAAACTCCTGAACAAAGGCAAAGTATAACACTGGATTGCTACACAGATCTGCAAGAAATACGCAAATCACACCAAATAAGAATGCATGTTTGCTTACTTTACGATTCAGTTTTTACACTCCACGCCTATCAATGTCTTTTTCATAGATAAAATTCACAAAGCTCTAAAAAGGCCATCCGCCACAGGAATCCAACATGCAAAGGATACTACAGAGATTCCCTAGAGCAAATCCTTTCAGATTTCCTGTTCAGTAGTCCTCAGTCGGCTTAGTGATGGTTACAGAGAACAAATATTTTGCTTGGCAAGTAAAAGATCTAATTGTGTATAACCAGATATAAGTCAGGAAACATTTTTGCAAAGAAAATAAGACATTAAAAGTTTTGTGTTTATTTTTTTTATATATTTATTTATGTCAAGCCAGAAATCTCAAGGCAGCTAAAGCTCACCTTTAGTAATAATATAGATCTGTATTTAATTAATTACTGAGTCCCAACACCGGCTGCTGCCTTATTTACAAAGGAAAGGGAGCGAGAAGGGGGAAAAAAATTTGTATAAAATCTAAAATCAGTCACACTTTGTAGAGGGTAGCAGCTGGAAAAAGGAGCCTTGCCTCTACTTTATGGCTCAGCTAAAAATCCCAGAATCCTCTGTAAAGCTGAATGCGAGGATTGTAGGAATCTTAGATAGCCACAGAAGACTGCAAGGAGCCTGCCTTAGGTGGGTCAGGCCTTGCTGCTAAGACCTGGGGACAAGCAGCACTTTGGAGGATGAGAAAACTGGGAAAAAGCAAAGGCGCTGTCTGTGTGCCAGGATTACCCAAAACGTAATCAGTTATTCACGGTCACCGCCGAGTGGATACTTTATTATGCTTAAAAAAGGGGTAAAGGGCAAAGCAACAGGTGAATTGCAAAGTGGAGCAATGCACAGAAAGCCTACGACAAGAAAAATATATGGCTGTCACTCCTGACCACCTTCTGGAAAAGCTTGTTTACCAACTCAAGATGATTTGTCTGTTTTCAATACCTTGAAGTCACTGACCGGAAACATATGCAGATAAGGTCAGGAACTCCAGAAAGGACTAAAGTCATAGGACCACTATAACAGGATAAAAATTTCCAGAAGCTGGTCAGCATATTTAGGTTTTTCTTTAAAGACAGGGGCAGATTGTGATAGTGCCAGCTGATCTGTGGAGCAAACATTTCTGGTGCCAGCCTACGTGAGGAACTAACTGTACATGAAACATCTTAAGGAACACTGGGGAGCTGGTACCAGCCAAGCTGGGAGACAAATCGTGCAGGTGATGATCTTAATGGCAGAGCATGCAGGTGCAAGGATCATTATAACATAATCAATGCAGACCCAAGCCTCAAGAAATGGCTAGTACAGGAATCAGCAATCCTGTGACACAGGAATGAAGGGTCCCAACACTTATTGCCAACATGGGTGTGGAAGACCCATACTTATTGTGACACAGCCACGTAGGGCCCCAGTCGGGTTATGACACAGCTGAAGCAAACCCTATTTATGTTGTGGCAGAGCCACTAAAGGCTTCAGTCTAGTTGTGACACAGCCAGTTCAGATTGTGACACAAAAGTACAGGTCCCTGTGACCAAACCAGTGTTGGCCCTAGACTAGACGTGACACAAAGCACAGGACGTTTTAAAGTACAGTAATTCTGCAAAAGCTGCCCGTCTCAACCCCCTGCAAAAATCTTCTGTTCATCTGTCCATAGGAGATCTTTCCTGCGTTGCCCTGGGAACTGGACAGCCTCTCCACGGAACCTCTCCAGGTCAAAGATCTGCTCCTTCCCATGGAAAGGTTGTCAGCCATGGATGATGGCCTTCCCATAAGAATAAACAGAAGTTCTTTCATGCAGTGCTCAGCCAGAAGAATTTCAGTGGGAAAGACTGGGCAACTCCAAGCAACCGTCAAATTTATGGGATGTGGGAAAGCATCTGTAAGGGTTGCTTGGGGAAAAGGTGAATCCTTTATAGTATAACCGTACTATAAACCGTACTACTTTGTGACACAAAGAGCGCAAGTTCCAGCTTCACTATGACATATACCAATATTTCTCAATACCCCTAACATGTTTAAGGATTTCCTTCTTTCAGCTGTGACATATACTGATCCACGAGACATATTGTACCATTTATAGAAGATGAAAGAAATCCTAAAAACATGTCTTGTCATGGGTATTCCAGAAAACTGGCACACAGTAATGAAGCCAGCCTGGCTGTAACACAATGTGGCCCCGATGACACCATATCACTCGTGTAGTAAAAATGCTGGTCTACTTTATGCAAAGCAGCAACTGAACAGACGAAATCACAAAAATAGATAATTTCTCATATATATTATAATTTAAAAAAAATGAAATCCTTCCCAGGTTGTGGCATTGGTGCCCAATCGGATGTCGGTGAGGGCAGGAATGTGTTAATGTAAGTAGGGATAAGTGTGTGGTTATTCTATTACAGCCAGGTGGGATCAGGAGCCCAGAATTAAAAAGGGGAGGGGGGGTGGACAAAGCGCTCCGTCGCGTACCCTGATGGCAGACAGTGTATACCCGCTTAAACCTGTCTGGTACATAAAAGGCATTGATGCTCCTTATAGAGCAGTCTCTTCAGACCATAGCTCCATTCCCTCTACAAACAGCTCATCTGTAAGTTCATTTATAAAAGATTTAGGTTATGGAGGACTAGACACCGCTCTCCAGCCCTCCAGGTTGCCTCCCTCTTCTCCCCCACACTTTGCCGTCACGTGTGCAGAAATCCTTCATATCCCAGAATTGGGTGGGACAGGGTGGATAATGCTTTTACTTGCTGAAGTTGGCAAAGTTTGCAAAGGCATCTTGTTTGGGAGGCATGGCTACGGGTGCCAATCCCACAGACATTCCCATGGGGTTGGGCATTCCCATCATGCCTTGGTTCATCATTGGAGGGATTCCTACAGCAGACATCCCCATGGTGCCGGTCATCATGTTTGGGATACCCATGGCTCCTGGTATTGGGCCAGCCATCAAGGGGCTAGTTGGAGGTCGGACAGGCATTATGCCTGGGCTTCCACTAATGTTCATACTTGCAAAACCCTGCGGCAGGATCGTCATGGGCTGTTGTAGATCTGCGGGAGAACAGAAAAGAGGTGAGGTTTCATATGTCAATCTGCTGATCGGTAATAAGAGGGACGGAGACAGCGTTATGGGAACAAAGCTATAATGGACATACAGTACATCACTGATGGAATAGAAACCAAGCAGCTTCCAGGCTTTTTTGTCAAACTTTAATTGAACAACTTACAGATGACTGAACTCTGCCTCAGAGTACATTTTAGGGCTTGTTCGCACCAGGTGCAGTGCGGTAATGTGTGAAATTGCATCTTTTCCCACACCACACAAAAATGTGCTGCCTTTTGCAGATGCACTTCGATCCCAATAATTCTTAATGAGACCCCCAGGCATCTAGCAAATGCGCATACGTTTGTGCCTGCTAAAACACATGGTGCCATAGTACCGTTTCTTTTGGTGCTGCGCAATTTTAAAAATCATGCTGGCACCCTATTGCGTGTTTCACACGCATAGAGCAGCGGATTAAAAAAAGTGACATGTGGGCGCTTGGATGCACCTCCCGGTGTGAACTAGCTCTCAGACTGATCTGAACCAGGATTGTGCATGATTCTAAAGGGTGCCTTTACTGAAAAGAGGTTAAAAAAATCTGTTCTATAGCATTTCCCTTGACTACTCCGCTGGCTGCCACATAAAAGATAATAGGATCAATTCACAAAGAGTTAAATAATGGCTAATAAAATGCGGTAAAATACTGCATGCGGTAACAATTGTGCACGTGTTCATTAGGAATTTTGAGTTAAATACCAAATGCGGTATTTGTTCAATTTAGCAGTAATTACCGCATTATTTAATGCAGTGACTTACTAAGGAGCAGGCCGGGGGGAGGGGGGTCCTGAACGTAAAAAAAAATCCCGCCAATTAAAAAAAGAAAGGAAACCCCCCCCCCGCATATAAGGGCCTGATCCCCAAAAACCATGGCCATTAGTTGTGGGGGGTCTTATCGGGCCCCCAGATACTGACCCCCCCATGTGAAGGAGTATGGTGTACCCCTACCCATTCACCAAAAAATGTCAAAAAGTAAAAAACGGGGACCGTTTTTGACAATTCCTTTAATTAAAAAATAAAAAAGTGTCCCCCGATGTAAAACCATCATCAATCACACCGCCCGCGCACTGCTGACTGGAAAAAAATTAAAAAAACAAAAAACACCATCCAAGAAGGCTGGCTGCCTATGCTGTTTTTTCCATCATTTTTAATTGTCTGCACTTTGTTTTACATTCAGCTATCGGCGGGGAAATCGGAAAATTAGTCATCCGTTGTTAAAGCGGTTGTATAGTCTTTTTTGTAACTTTTACCTACAGGTAAGCCTATAATAAGGCTTACCTGTAGGTAAAAAAAATATCTCCTAAACCGAGATATTTCCCTTGCTATGCGCCGCTGACCGCAGCGGCGCATGCGCACAGGGGATTCTCGGCTGAAGCCCGGCAGCTGCCGGACCTTGCCGAGTAAGAAATCTCCCGCGCGCATGCGCGGGAGTGATGACATCGCGGCTCCAGCCACTCACAGAGCTGGAACCGCGATACCCGGAAGACACGCCGAGGCAACATGACAGCTCCCTCGGCGTGGACCAGGTAAGATACTGACGCCTCGTTCTAAGGTAAGTATTTCATAATGAGCTAGTATGCGGTGCATACTAGCTCATTATGCCTTTTGCTTTACAGGGTTAAAAAAAATAAAAATAAAAAATTTGCGGGTATACAACCGCTTTAAGGATGCGGTAGCCGGCTTCCCCCCAACCCCCACGCTGTTTGACAAATACTGCATGTGATACCGCCAGCAAAACCCTGGTGTTAAATAATGCATGTTTTTTTTTTTACTCTGGTCTATTTTTGAATTGGACTTAAGACAATATTTACCAGCACCTTTTTTTGTGTGGCAAATACCGCATGATGTTTTTTTTAAATTTTTTTATGGACTTAAATTTACCGCATGCAATAATTAATGCAAATGAGTCACATGACCACGCTATTGCATGTTGTAAATGTTAGTGAATTGACCCCTTTGTAGGGAAGTGAAGGAAGGGACCAGCACACAGTAATTTGACACTGCCAGTAGAGGAGAGGGCTATGATGTGCAGGAAGTGAGGGGGTGGTCCAAAGTAAATTTACACTTCATGGAGTAGATTCATTTTCTAGCAAAGTCAAAGGTACATTACAATGCAAGTGTACCAAAAATTATTTATGGAAAGAAAACACTGCAACTAAGCATATAAAATATTTTTTTCTGTAATCTTAAAGTGGTTGTAAACCCTTACAGACCACTTTGACATACAGGTAAGCCTAGATTAAAGCTTACCTGTAGGTCCAAGAAATATCTCCTAAACCTACACGGTTTAGGGGATATTTACAAAAAGAAAGGCACCGCTGTCTACGGCGCATGCGCCGCAGACAGCGGTGCGCAGGCGCACTGAGCACGCCGCTAACAGCTATATGCCGTTCGTGGCGGCTCCCGTGCGCATGTGCGGGAGTGACGTCATCGCGGCTCCGGCCAATCACAGCTACGGAGCCACGATACCCGGAAGAAGATGGACGCGCCATACCAGAGGGGACAGCGGTGACAACGCAGGCTCCTGTGTCAGGTAAGCGACACATAATGGGCTACTATGCGATGCATAGTAGCCCATTATGCTTTACCTTTGCAGGGAAACAAAGAGGAAGTAAACCCATCAGGGTTTACTTCCTCTTTAAAGGGGGTGACAGGGTCTCTAAAGAAGAAAAGGGTGGCTTAAAGTTTTTTCTTCTCAGAATATTAAAATCTCAATAAAAAAGTAAAAGGACAATGCCACGTACCAAGCCAAGGTTTACAGCACACTATTGTGTAGTACTGGAACTCTGAGCATGGAACAAAGAAACATGGATTTACAGAACAAATGCACAATGATACTCAAGTGTCCCAACTCAAGCCGCATACCCCAGCGCTTTTGTTACTCTACTCAACTACTCCACAGCAAGCAGATAGACAGATTTGCTGTGAGGATCACTTACTCTGCTGTTGCATCATTGCGTTGAGAGAGGGTTGAGCTGGTTTGCAGGGCTGCATACCCGGTATCAGGCTATCGAGAGAAATGTTGACGCTTGGATCGGACCAAGTGGATGGCAAATTTTTTCCAGTTTTGTGGTCTACCTCAGATATCGGAAGCGTGTTCTGTTTCTGGAGGGGCTGAGAAATAAAATATTAAATTACACAATAAAGTGAAGTATCCTACAAAAACAGGCTATTACAACAGATGGTTGATTTTTCTGTTAGCCCATAGAGACAATCCACATATTTTTCCAAACCGATTACTCCACATGCACTATAGTTCCGGAAGAGAATTGGCCTCCTGATTGATCTACACTTGTTCTTCTATTTAAATTCATGTGGCTCAACAAGTACTGCAGGACCTGAATGTGCAAAGGACTTAGTGGAACAGCAACTACCTTCAAGACACTACACTATTAAAAAATAAAGTGGGCCTTAGAAGAATGGAAACTGCCAAAGCAATATTAAAAAGAAAATGCTTTTTGATGTGTTCCACTACAATACAGGTTCTTATGATACCCCCTGAATACAGGTTCTATTCAGGGGGCAAAGAGTATCCTTGCAAAGAACGCCCCCCAACCCACTAATGCTCATCTTACCAAATGCCCAACCCCCCTCCGTTCCCTTCTTTGTCACAGTGAATATACTTCAGGGTATGGGGTGACCTTTCTCCAAAATGCTAGTTGCTTGGCTTCCATGCCAATACTTTTTGCTGCACCGACCGGCAACAATTGTGTAAACCAGGTTGCATGCTTGTCCCAGGGCAGTAACTCAAAGTATTGAGGCCAGGCAGGCAACTTGCATTTTTAGAAGGGGAAGTTCTAAACCTGTGTTAGATTTGTGTCTGAATGTACACAGGGTTAACATCTTCCTCATCAGGCAACACCATCAGATGCTTAGGCTGAGCACTGCATCCTGAGAGATCACATGCTCCTCTAAAATCTGATGCACTGGAATCTCCTCCATTGGCTTCACTCCCCTTGACTGTGTGGGGTCGGGGAGAGAGAGAGAACATATCACTCTATTTTAAATTGGCAAAGTTAAAAATTTCCTTAACCACCTGCTGACTGGTCACAGTAAATATACTGTGAGCGGGTGGCAGGTACAGGCAGTGTCATGTAAATGCATGTGACTGGCCGCCTTCTGGGCTTGGGGCGCACCTGTGCTGTGATTGGACACAGCAGAGGTTTAGCAGCAGATTCCAGCCAATGATTTTGCCTGAAACTCGCTGATCGGTTGTGTCCAATCACACACACAGTTCTGGGTACAAGGGGACAGGAATCTGGCTGTTTCTTCTTCCTGAAAAGCAGGGAGAAAAAACAGCTAGATCAGAATGTAAAATCAGCACACATTACACGTTGTTAGGCAGATGATTAATCCCTTGATTGCCCGTAGATGTTAACCCCTTCCCAGACAGTGTCCAGTATTATCACTGATAGCTGTATTAGTGTCACTAGAGATGTCAGTGACCCTTATAGCCAGTGTCCGTTAGCGCCAGATTGTCCGTCACCCTATCACAGTCCCACAATAAGTCGTTGATCATCTCTATTAACAGTATAGCTTCGTAAATTCCAGTATATATACAAACCATAGTTTGTAGACACTATAACTTTGGCACAAACCAATTAGTATACACTTTTTGGTAAAAAAAAAAAAAAATCCCAATGACCTGAACAAATTAATGGGGTGGGCGACTACATGGCAAATGAGGTTCAATGTAGAAAAATGTAAAATAATGCATTTGGGTGGCAAAAATATGAATGCAATCTATACACTGGGGGGAGAACCTCTGGGGGAATCTAGGATGGAAAAGGACCTGGGGGTCCTAGTGGATGATAGGCTCAGTAATGGCATGCAATGCCAAGCTGCTGCTAATAAAGCAAACTGAATATTGGCATGCATTAAAAGGGGGATCAACTCCAGAGATAAAACGATAATTCTCCCGCTCTACAAGACTCTGGTCCGCCCGCACCTGGAGTATGCTGTCCAGTTCTGGGCACCAGTCCTCAGGAGGGACGTACTGGAAATGGAGCGAGTACAAAGAAGGGCAACAAAGCTAATAAAGGGTCTGGAGGATCTTAGTTATGAGGAAAGGTTGCGAGCACTGAACTTATTCTCTCTGGAGAAGAGACGCTTGAGAGGGGATATGATTTCAATTTACAAATACTGTACTGGTGACCCCACAATAGGGATAAAACTTTTTCGCAGAAGAGAGTTTAATAAGACTCGTGGCCACTCATTACAATTAGAAGAAAAGAGGTTTAACCTTAAACTACGTAGAGGGTTCTTTACTGTAAGAGCGGCAAGGATGTGGAATTCCCTTCCACAGGCGGTGGTCTCAGCAGGGAGCATTGATAGCTTCAAGAAACTGTTAGATAATCACCTGAATGACCGCAATATACAGGGATATGTAATGTAATACTGACATATAATTCACACACATAGGTTGGACTTGATGGACTTGTGTCTTTTTTCAACCTCACCTACTATGTAACTATGTAACTATGTAGCAAAATACATTTTTGCCTCAATTTATTAACAAATTAGATTTTTTTAAACTGGATATGCTTTATAACAAAGTATAAAATATTGTTTTTTCCAAAATGTTCTGTCTTTTTGTTTACATAATAAATAAAAAACAATGGTGATCAAATACCACCAAGAGAAAGCTCTATTTGCTACCCATTTGCATACAGTGTTGCATGACCAAGCAATTGTCAGTTAAAGTAGCGCAGTGCAGAATAGCAAGAAAAATGCCCTGGTCATGAGGGGGGTAAAACTTTCCAGAGGTCAAATGGTTAAAATAGTCTTATATATGAACTTGAAAAACTGAGCACTAAAGAGTTAATTATGTCCTCTTGTATACTGCTCCTAGCATATTTGCATGACAAATTAGGGGGCTACAATATAATTTTTCTTGCCAGTAATTAGTGTGCACCCATCAGCTGCCCTGGGCCAGTCTGGCCCACTTTGTCTGGCTATAAACTGATAAAGTAAAACTGGGTTCTAACAAAATTCGTACCATTACCAGGTTTGCCCACTAGAATGCAGATAGGACTTACTTGCGATCTTGACATGGGAAGCGTAATGCCCACTGTGCTGGAGTTCATCATTGATAGGTTCATGCTCTGGGATGTGCTCATAGTGGCATGTGAGGCTCCCATGAGGTCAAAGAGGTCTGGGGCGTTGGAAGGCGCATGGGCGGTCTGAGTTGCGGAGCCAGCAAATAACTCTGTACTATGTTGCGTTCCCCCAAACAACTCTGTTGAAGGCATGGTGGGGGTAGGTGCCTGTTGGCTGAAGGCTGCCCAGTCTCCAAAATCTCCATTACCAGTTGCTGCAGGAGCTGCTACAAAAAAACAAAAAAATAAACAAAAACAGCAATAATAAGGTCTGAAAATTCAAATAGGGATGTCTGAAGATATTCTAGAATACTAGAAACTCTGCTTGACATTTTTTTAGTGTATCCTGTCAATATTCCCTCAGCATCATAAGTGGGAACGTAGCTATTCAAACTTTTTGTCCATATCTACACAGAAAACGCATTGGGATCCACACGGCGATCTCTTTTACTTTGATAGTTCAACTTCAACCAAATCTTTTCTAGAGGTAAATTTGTAAGGCTTTTACTGCTGTCTGGGGCCTAACTGGGTAGATTCCCCTTCAAATCCTGTCACCAGGATAGGTAGTAAGGGAGATTACCACTTAATTCCTGCCTGGTGACAGGGACAAGAAGTGAGAGGGATGTCAGTCTTTTACTGAGCAGTAAAAACAAACAGAGGTTCTAACTTTTTGGCACTCCATCAAGAACTTAAAATTGTTTGGCTAGAGAAACACTTTTGTTGCCAAATAATTTAAAATGTTTTATATAAAAAAAAAATGTTAGATTTTAGGTTATGGATTTCACATTATTGAAAGATTCGATAAGGCGTAAAAAAAAAAAAAAAAAAAACCTACATTAGGAACCTCAGAACCAAAAATATAAAAGCTTTTACAATCAAGCATCAAAAATGATGAAAGAAAAAAAAAAAAAAAAAAAAAAAAAAAAACACATTTTCAATACAATAAAGCAGTGGTGGCCCCCCTGATCCATGCACCCGGCCCCTAATCCACATGCAGGGCGCTGAACGCATGGATTCCAATGGGGTTTTTTTTTTTTTTTTAAGAAGCATGTGACCAGAGCCAGATAATTGGCTTCAAAAAAGGGTGGACTGGGGGCACAGAGCGCTGCAGCCCGAGTCCATCCAGTCGTGTGACGAAAGCGAATATTCACTATTGTTTTCCCGATCTTTCTCCCGGCCAATCAGGAAGCCAGTCCTGAGACCCGATTGGCCTTGGAGTCTTGGGACTCCCTGGCCAATCGGGTCTCAGTCAGGACACACTTCCTGTTGAGCCGCAGGAGAAGCAATGGCCCGGCACTTCCTTCCCCCTGCCTCCTAAGGTCAGTCTGTCTAACAGCGGGGGGGGGGGGGGGGGGGGGGGGGGGGTTGCGCTGTACTTGGTCACAGTAAGAAACAAACAATAACATATATTTTTAAATATATTCAAGTTAAAGCGTAGTTCCACCCAAAAGTGGAACTTCCGCTTATGCTTCCTCCTCCTCTCCGGTGTCACACGGGGGGGGGGGGGGGGGGGCGACATCCGTTTATGACAGGTCTCCTTCCCCACTTCCAGGAGACATGCCGCAGCCCGATCTTCCGGAAGTTCGGCTCCCCTACTCCTTCCCCCGCCGCCGAGCAAATTGGAAAGCGAAGCGCGCTTCGCACATACACAGAAGGGAACCAGCAGTGAAGTCGAAAGGTTTCACTGCCTGGTTCCCTTACCAGGAATGGTGGCGGCAGCACCCAGGAGTTGATCCGAAGATCGGCTGAGGAGCCGAAATCGCGCGCTCCCTGCACAGGTAAGTGCCCTAATATTAAAAGTCAGCAGCTGCAGTCAGTAGCTGCTGACTTTTAAATGTTTTTTTTTTTTTGGCTGGACCTCCTCTTTAATAGTACAACTCACAAACCAGTAAAAAGCAAGCTAGCAAGTATCTACCCAATGCAAGAATTACGGTCCTAAAATATATAAAAATAAACAGCAACCAGTTCCTAATGAACTGGCTCAGGCTTTCAGAGGCTTGCGACCACATGGTCGTGATCTTTCCCCAGCCTGGACCAGCTCTGATGTCAGCTGATAGAGGGCTTCAGCCTGCTGAAAATGGGTCACACTACTCCTTTAGGTGGTATGTTCAGCACGCAGAGATTTGCACTGATAAGTGTTTAAGAGCTCCAAGAGGTCTACTTAAAGCTTGGTAAAACATTTCTGACTTCAGGGATGTATCCATAAATAACAGGGTTTGACAGGAAATGAATATATCAATACAAGAGCACGCAAATGCCCATCTCAAAGCGTAGCTAAACATTCCCAATCAACATCGCCTATTGTTAATCCTTATGCTGCTAGCCTTAGTAAATAGATAGGAAGTTACAGTATATTATATTTAAATGTTTTAACCTTTTTTTTTTTTAAACACATTTCTGTAGTTGCTTCCTGGTTTAATAATGTTATACATCCCAATAGTCTTCGTAGCCATCCCCCCCCCCTTTCACCTGGAGGTGGTAAGGAGGGACATTCTAAGCACACCTTCCTGTCCGCATGCCTGAGCTAAGATCAGATGAATTCAAGAAAGTAACTGCTTCTAAATTAATCATTATGGGGGTGTTTTTCAAAGTGATTTATCAACAAAACAATGCAAGGAACCATGGGTGGGCAAGAGTGCTTTTAATTTTAAAAATAATTAAATTGCCTTTTCAGTTTGTGGTGCTCAGATACAGTTACGTTCCTCTTTAATGCAAACCAGGCACAAGAGAAAAAGAGGTGGCTCACAATGCTGACCCCCCAAAGTCAGTACCACCCAACTCTAATAACCTGGAAGAAGCATGCAGCCAGTGAGGATTAAACTCCTGATCCACATGCCTGTTACAGGTCAGTGACTCAAAATAGCAAGTCAGACACTCAGCAATGGCAAGCTGGCAACCCTATAGCTCCTTTGACAACTTTCCATAAAGCAAACCAGTTAAAAGGTGATCCAGCTGACAAATGCCCAAATTCTGATCATATACAGGGCTACTTTCTAGCATTTTATTGAGCTTTGTATTGAAGACCTGATCGCATGCATCAAGGCAGCCCATTACCATCTTTGCTTTATAGATACAAATATATAAACTGTTGGTGGTTGGTTGCCTTGATCATTTTTATGATAAAAAGCTGGAAATTAACTTGTGTATGACCTGGATTTTTGCAGGCATACTGGGCCTATGAAATGCTTCTCCAAGTGTCTATGCTCCAAAATGCAGTAATGGTGTCTCTCTATTGGTCACTTTGCTGTATACATTGCATTGTAGGATGCAGAAGTGGGGCCTGTGTGCCAGAGCTCCACTTTGGGCTATCTATATGTTCTATGATGAGAACAGACTGATTGCTTTATATTTACCTTGTGTAGCAGGGAAGACGGAAGACTGAGTAGCATGTGAATTAAAATCAGCAAATTCACCAAATGGATCTGAAGATGAACCTATAAGAGAGAAAATTTAAAGTCTAAAGCTCACAGCTGTAGCTGCAGATATAGGAACATTCAAATTGACTAGGAAACCCCTTTAACCACTTAAAGTATAACTAAAGGCAAAACTTTTTTTTAGTTTTGGAAAGAATGCAGAGGGATTAGAAGGCTTGTCAGGTTTTATTGCTGTCTGTGTCCCCGTTAGGGGGATTCACTCACTCTATTTGTCCTGTTTACCATTATCAATGAAAGAAAAGTAAAAGAAATTCCCAAATTTTGGGTTGTCCCCAGGAAAGTAATAGTGGGGAAATCTTCCAATGGGGACACTAGTTCTGGTGACCTGAAGGTCACCAAGGAATTCCCTTAATTTGCAGGGATTTCCTCCCACTTCCTGTTTGGCTACAGGACAGGAAGTGAAGGGAAACCTCGCTAATGGGACACATGGTGAAAAAAAACTGACAGGGGTTATAACCATCCTTTACTCTATCCAAAATGGAAAAAAAAAGTTGTGTCTATAGTTCTACGATTGCCTGGCCGTAAATACAGGCACAGCGACATACCTGTACGTTGCTGGCCTTCTCCGGGGACAGGACGCTGTCAAACTCCCGCTGTGATTAGAGACAGTGGGATTTTGTTAGCAGGTCCTGGCCAATGATTCATGATCAGGACCTGCTGATGATGTGTTGTATCACAGCCCAGAGCCCTGTGTTGACAAATACAGGGCACTGTACAGAAGGAGCGATCTGTTTGTTCCTTCTTTCTGCAAAGCAGGGAGAAGGAACAAACAGATATTTACTAAAAAGCAGCACACATTGTTAGGCACACAGTTAACCTTTTTATCGCCGATAGGTGAACCCCTTCCCGGCCAGTGTCATTAGTACAGTGACAGTGTATAGTATTAGCACTGATCACTGTATTAGTGTCACTAGTGATGTCAGTTAGCCAGTTCCCACTCAGTGTTTTAGATTTCCCACTATAAGTCGCTGATCACCGGCATTACAAAATATTAATAAATATTTTATAAATTTTACAAAATAAAAAATTATATATATATATGTATTTTATTTATTTTTTACCAAAGGCATGCTGCAGAATACCTTTTGACCTAAATTTATGAAGAGATTTGATTTTTTTTTTTTACTGGATACGTTAGCAGAAAGTTCAAAATAGTGTTGTTGTTTCTTTCCAAAATTTTAGCTCATTTTTGGTTATAGAATCTAAAAACCCAGTGGTGATCAAATACCACCAAAAGAAAGTTTTTTTTTCTGTGAAAAAATTGATATAAATTTAGTTTGGGTACAGTATTGCATGACCGCGCAATTACCACTTAAAGTAGCGCAGTGCTAAATAGCAAAAAAAATTACCGGGTCATGAAGGGGGTAAAACCTTCTGGAGCTGAAGTGGTTAAGGCAGGAAAAGCCAGTGAATGAGTCTAACCTCAATCAAAACCTTTAATTTTCTTTTGGATTGAGCAGGGAAAGGTTAGAATTTTTTATTGCTGTGTTCCTGCTGGGATACAGACATCAGTAAAAACCTGACAGAGGCTCAAACCCTCCCCAGTCTCTGAACTGAACTTTAAATTTCTCCATCTACTCATCCTCTAACAGTCACTACCATTTGTATCACTTATCCATGCACTTTAGCTTGTAAACTCTCAGAAGCAGGGCCTGCCTAGCCCCCCTGTCTTGATATGTATAGTAGCTGTATGGTTGCCCTTTAGTTTGTAACACAAAATGCAAACTGTTGACACAATATAAATCCTGTATAAGGCCCCTTTCCACACGGGGCAGATCCATTCAGCAGTGTCTGCCAGCTCAGCAGGAGATCGCTCTGTTGATCTCTGCTGAGCCGGCAGATGACAGATCCGTCTCTGCTCACTGAGTGGGGAGGGGCCTGTCAGAGCGCCGCTGATTACCATGGGGAGATCAGACGAAAAACAGCATGTCCGTTTTCATTAGATCTCATCCGATCCGCCAGATTGATGGCTGAATGTATCGCCAAACGTCTGATTTTTAGCGGTTCAGATGGCAGACAGACGGATCCAAGCGGCTTGTCGTGTGAAGCGGTCTTAGATTAATAAAAAATAATACAATGCATCTCATCCCACTGATGTATAACATAATAAGCTAAAACCCAGGAAGTGTGTGAAGGGTAAAGCCCCTTACATTGTCTCATTACATAGTCCTACCCCTGAGTAAGCAGCCCATATTCTGGAATGGCATACATCAAAAGCTGTTTTTTTTCCTTGCATGCTCTAATCTAGATTTTCATTTCATAAGCATACCACTTCACCCTGTACACAATGCTGTATGTAATATACTCTAGACTGCTGCATACCACTTTAGAAATTGTTAAAACAGTTTGAAACTCAACCACATTCAAGGAATTGGTACCCTTTTAGGGAGAAAAAAGGACAATAAAGAGTTAAGCAGGAAATATTTTTCTCTTCCAATAAATAGGACTTTTCTAGATAAACCCTTACTACACAACACATCCAATATCCATATATCAATTTAAATATGACTTTAGTGTATACCACAAGTATTTAATAAGATAAATACAGTAATGGAGGGACAGCAGTGCTGACACAAAACAGCCATCACCCCCCTCCCCACCCCGGTATAAAACACAATAAGTGGAGCTCAGTTGCTCAGGTCTGCACTTGCTGTGACCGTCCTCTCAGCACAGCTGGCTAGGCAGGTGGTGCCATAACATCTGCCCAGCACTCAAGTATCCCCAAAGACCGCTTTTGACGCCTGGCGAAATGCCCGGGCTGCCACAACTCTGCAAGAAATTCTAACCATCTGGCACTGCCAATTGGACAGAACATAAAATGGTTCTGCTTGGGAGATCAGTAGGGGCCATGTACCAAGGTACAAAGGACAGAAATGTGAACAAATAAGCTGTATGGATTCTGGAACAGAAATCATGAAAAATAAGGAATCTTATACACCTCATTCATAAAAAGGTATGCTTTGTCACCATATAAACTAAAAATTGTCACAGGACATTGAAAAACATGGATCTCACATTCTGTCAAGCTTACAATAATTAGGAGGCAACCCTTACAGTTGATACAACAAGAAGAAAGATTCCCATACTGCTGTTTACTCGATCTACTGATATGTCAAAACGGGTATCTGTGTGGTCTTGCTCTCTAGGCTTCTGGGCTCTTTACCAGCAATAAAAAAAAAGCCTCTCGCATCTTCCAAAAAGGAGTAAAAGTGGTCATCCCCTGGAAGAATAGGTAACAAACGTAATCTTCTAATGCGTATGGAATAGCTACATGACAGGTATTCACAATTTTCCTCCACCCAGGTTCCCTGGATTATCTTCCAAAGCAGTTCCCAGTAACAAACCTTGCTCACGCTGTGAAACTTTAGCTTAACATGTAAACCTCCACTCACAATCTGTGAGATTTCCCCTCTGACTGCTCAGGCATCCCCTTCCCCTCTGGAAAAGCAAAAAAGAGAGGCGCCTCTGGGTGCAGACTAAAAACAAAGTTTATTTCATAAAAAAGTAGTGATCATTAAACTCACATTTGGAAGGTCGTCAGTAGGCATAAAGTAGTGATCAATACTGAGAAGAACATCATCCATCAAAGGTACAAGACAGTCAGAATCAACTCCTAGCAGGGGGCTCTGCCTGTGTGTGAGGAGAGGTACCGCTGAGATGTGAGGCCGGCCGCAGCGGTAACAGGTCACAGTACTAGGCCGAGAGCATGGAAGACTGTAAACATCCGACGAGGAGTGATGACGTCATGTGTCGAGCGACGCGTTGCAGGGCGTACGGGCTGTGATGACGTGACAGCCGCGCCCCTTCAGGATGGATGGGATTGGGCGGTTTAAGACAACCAGAGGTTGTGGTGATTGGTGTGGGTGAGGAAGGGGAGGGGCGGGACCGGGAAAGAACAGGAAGTGACCTAGAGGAACGATCAAGAAGTGTCAGCAGTGGAGTATAAAGTGTAAGTGTCAGCAGTTAAATGTAAAAAGCATGACAATAATGGGGAAGCAGTTGTGTGAAGAGAAGAAAAAGAAAAATGATGTAAAAAATGTTGTAAAAAAAGAGAGAATAGGGATGGAGGAGATAAAATGAAAATGGTAATAATGGAAAAAATATGTAAAGAATTTATGAATGAAAAAAATATAATAAATAAAAATAAATATAAAAATAAATAATAAAATATAAAAAAATTATTAAAAAAAATATTTATATGGTAAAAAATTAAGGGAAAATAATAAAATAAATAAAAAATGGAAAATGATAAATATATGTAAAAAATATATATATAGATGTCTGTTGATATATACATGAATATCAATCTGGGGGGGGGGGAGGGGGGGGGATAAGCATATACATATATCTATACATATACGTATACATAAACATATACAGTCCCATATGAAAAATAGAACTGGAGGGAAAGGGGGAGGGGAGGGGGAAGGGAAGAGAATATATACAGGCACATATGATTATGATTATAATGAGGAAAAAATATAACTGAAGGGACGGGTAAAAAAGGGGGGGGGGTTTTTGGGGGGGGGGGGAGGGGAGGGGGAGGGAAGGCGGAGAGAAAAAAGAAGATTCGGCATGTATCTCTCCATCACACACAAATCAGACCTTATGTAAAAAGACACACACAGTTAATAATTGATTAAAAAAGAGGCAAACAATTTCAATTATCACTAAATTAGTGATAATTTGATAAAAGTTCTTATTTAAAATTGTAGCACATGTGTGCGCATGTGTGCGTACGCGAAAATGCGCATGCACACAGCGCACACAGATACGGAACAAAACTTCAAATTTACACAAACCTAGACAGCTAATGATCTGGTAAAGAAGCAGAGAACTAAAATATGTGTATAAAATATTTTAAAGGATGGTGGAAATCTCTATACTTTCATTAATTCCTCCTGGCGATAGGGCATCTAAGGTATATATCCAAAAAGTTTCCTGGGAACAGAGCTTCTTGAATCTTTCAGCGGGAGACAGGGATCTGGGAATTTGTTCAATTAGCCATACCCTGAGTCCCACTGTCGAGCTCTGATGGGCCGCCGCAAAGTGTCTAGGGACACTATGTGGATCGGTGCCACCTTCAATTAGCCTTCGGTGCTCACCGAACCTCTGTCTGAGAGCCCTGATGGTACGGCCTACATAGATCAATCCGCATGGGCAGCTCAGGCCATAGACTACAAAGTCTGATGAACAGTTGAAGAAGTCTTTTAACATGTAGGTTTTACCTTTTGTAACAAAAGACTTCTGACCATGATGGACGAAGTGGCAAGTTTTGCACAAGGCCTTGCGGCACTGATACATACCCACCAGGGGTATGAGTGTGGGTGCAGCAGGAGAAGGTACGGTGGATTTGAGTTTGCTGGGGGCAATTTTGCTCTTAAGGTTAAGGGCCCTACGGTAAGTGACTTTGGGATGTGAAGGTATTACGGCTGAGAGGTGGGGATCCTGTTGTAAGATATCCCAATGTTTGGATAGAATTTTTTCCATATGTTTGAATTTGTGGTGGAAAGTAGTGACAAATCTGCTACAACAGTCCTTGGGAGATGTACTATCTCTAGGAGGTTTACCGTGAAGATAGTGATTGTAAGTTTCATCAACCAAGGACTCAGGGTATTGTTTATCCAAAAACTTCCTTTTAAGATTAACACTAAGTGCAGTGTAATCAGACTCTTTTGTGCAGTTTTGTCGAAGACGACAAAACTGTCCCTTTGGGATGTTGGTGATCCACTTTGGGAAATGGCAACTGTTGTAGTGTAAGTACGAGTTGCCTGCGGTAGGCTTGGTATAATTTTTGGAGGTGATGGCTGAACCTTCGTGACCCAATTCTAGATCCAGAAAGGCTATGGTAGCACAGTCTGTGACAGATGTAAATGAAAGTCCATAAGGATTACTGTTGCAATGTTTCACAAAGGGAGTAATGAGCTCGAAGTCACCATCCCAGATGATAATCACATCATCGATGTACCTGCCAAAAAACACTATGTTTGCTGCGAAAGGGTTATGATTGTAGATGTATTCGTTTTCCCAAAAACCCATAGCTATATTGGCGTAAGACGGAGCGAAATTAGCTCCCATCGCCGTACCCTGTATTTGATGAAAGAAATCTCCATTGAAAGTAAAATAATTGTGCGTAAGGCAGAATTCTGTAGCTTCTATGATAAATCTGGCCTGGCGTGTATTCATTAAGGGATCCATAGATAAAAACTGCTCCAATGCCATCAATCCGAATTGATGTGGAATAGAGGTGTACAGAGAGCATACATCGAGTGAGAGCCATGCATAAGAGGACTCCCATCTGTAAGAAGACAGGAGCTCTAAAAGGTGCGTTCCATCACGTATGTATGACCGTAAAGATAAGACTATGGGCTGTAAGAATTGGTCTATGTACAAACTGAAACCTGTGGTGACACTTTCCATCGCTGCTACAATGGGTCTGCCAGGAGGATTCGTTGGACTTTTGTGAATCTTGGGTAGGTAATAAAAATAAGGGATTTGATAAAAAGGTTTCCGCAGGAATAAACTTTCTGCTTTCGTGATGATTTCTTCTTTTAGAGCATTGTTTATGAGGGTGTCAGCCTCCAGTGCAAATTCTGCAGTGGGGTCTTTGTTGAGCTTAGCATAAGTGGCTCTATCTGAGAGGAGTCGATATGCTTCCTTTAGGTAGTCAGACCTATTGAGCAGCACTATACCACCCCCCTTGTCAGCTGACTTGATGACCAAGTCCCCGGCAAGGGTAAGGTGGCTCAGCGCTGTGATTTCAGAAGGTGAGAGGTTATGAGTTTTAGATGTGTAATTGCACATTTTTATTAGATCAGCATAGACCACTCTATAAAAGCTCTCAATGTATGGGCCTTTTGATTGAGTGGGAAAAAAGATGGACTTGGGTTTTAGTGTGGACCGTATGATCGGCGGAGATGTGGCTAGATGTTGGGTAAGCATCAGTGATGTGAATTCATCACAGTCAAAACTACCCAAGTCCTCAATATTGTGGTCAGGTACCTCTATACTGAGATCAAATGAAACAGTGGGGGATATGGTGGAGGTCTGAGTATTGGATACGCCATCTGTATTCTGATCTTTGAGTGATTTTATTTGAAAATGTCTTGTCAAGGTTAGTTTGCGTATGTAGCTGTTTAGGTCCTTGAAGAGGACGAAATTAAGTAATTATCCAGCTACTTCCAACCTCAGGCCTACAGAACCTATAGTGCCTCTGAGAGAAAACCGATCTTTGAACGCCCCGTCATTGAACACCTCTAACGTTCCTACAGTGAACAGTTCCACCTCCCCTTTTTTAGTGTTCGGTCCTCCTCCAGCCTCCATATCAAGAAAAAGAAAACTTACAGAAGAGGCTGTAGAGGAGGACGACCTAAAAAAACAGGCCAACACACTGAAACACCCAAAACGGTAAAGATTTTCAACTTATCCTCCCACACCTTGTCCCCTGCTGACACTTCCCTTTTTAAATCGCGGACTCAATTTTGCCCCGGTCAACAAACCTAATCCTTTCGTCCTCTTCAAGGACCTAAACAGCTACATACGCAAACTAACCTTGACAAGACATTTTCAAATAAAATCACTCAAAGATCAGAATACAGATGGCGTATCCAATACTCAGACCTCCACCATATCCCCCACTGTTTCATTTGATCTCAGTATAGAGGTACCTGACCACAATATTGAGGACTTGGGTAGTTTTGACTGTGATGAATTCACATCACTGATGCTTACCCAACATCTAGCCACATCTCCGCCGATCATACGGTCCACACTAAAACCCAAGTCCATCTTTTTTCCCACTCAATCAAAAGGCCCATACATTGAGAGCTTTTATAGAGTGGTCTATGCTGATCTAATAAAAATGTGCAATTACACATCTAAAACTCATAACCTCTCACCTTCTGAAATCACAGCGCTGAGCCACCTTACCCTTGCCGGGGACTTGGTCATCAAGTCAGCTGACAAGGGGGGTGGTATAGTGCTGCTCAATAGGTCTGACTACCTAAGGGAAGCATATCGACTCCTCTCAGATAGAGCCACTTATGCTAAGCTCAACAAAGACCCCACTGCAGAATTTGCACTGGAGGCTGACACCCTCATAAACAATGCTCTAAAAGAAGAAATCATCACGAAAGCAGAAAGTTTATTCCTGCGGAAACCTTTTTATCAAATCCCTTATTTTTATTACCTACCCAAGATTCACAAAAGTCCAACAAATCCTCCTGGCAGACCCATTGTAGCAGCGATGGAAAGTGTCACCACAGGTTTCAGTTTGTACATAGACCAATTCTTACAGCCCATAGTCTTATCTTTACGGTCATACATACGTGATGGAACGCACCTTTTAGAGCTCCTGTCTTCTTACAGATGGGAGTCCTCTTATGCATGGCTCTCACTCGATGTATGCTCTCTGTACACCTCTATTCCACATCAATTCGGATTGATGGCATTGGAGCAGTTTTTATCTATGGATCCCTTAATGAATACACGCCAGGCCAGATTTATCATAGAAGCTACAGAATTCTGCCTTACGCACAATTATTTTACTTTCAATGGAGATTTCTTTCATCAAATACAGGGTACGGCGATGGGAGCTAATTTCGCTCCGTCTTACGCCAATATAGCTATGGGTTTTTGGGAAAACGAATACATCTACAATCATAACCCTTTCGCAGCAAACATAGTGTTTTTTGGCAGGTACATCGATGATGTGATTATCATCTGGGATGGTGACTTCGAGCTCATTACTCCCTTTGTGAAACATTGCAACAGTAATCCTTATGGACTTTCATTTACATCTGTCACAGACTGTGCTACCATAGCCTTTCTGGATCTAGAATTGGGTCACGAAGGTTCAGCCATCACCTCCAAAAATTATACCAAGCCTACCGCAGGCAACTCGTACTTACACTACAACAGTTGCCATTTCCCAAAGTGGATCACCAACATCCCAAAGGGACAGTTTTGTCGTCTTCGACAAAACTGCACAAAAGAGTCTGATTACACTGCACTTAGTGTTAATCTTAAAAGGAAGTTTTTGGATAAACAATACCCTGAGTCCTTGGTTGATGAAGCTTACAATCACTATCTTCACGGTAAACCTCCTAGAGATAGTACATCTCCCAAGGACTGTTGTAGCAGATTTGTCACTACTTTCCACCACAAATTCAAACATATGGAAAAAATTCTATCCAAACATTGGGATATCTTACAACAGGATCCCCACCTCTCAGCCGTAATACCTTCACATCCCAAAGTCACTTACCGTAGGGCCCCTAACCTTAAGAGCAAAATTGCCCCCAGCAAACTCAAATCCACCGTACCTTCTCCTGCTGCACCCACACTCATACCCCTGGTGGGTATGTATCAGTGCCGCAAGGCCTTGTGCAAAACTTGCCACTTCGTCCATCATGGTCAGAAGTCTTTTGTTACAAAAGGTAAAACCTACATGTTAAAAGACTTCTTCAACTGTTCATCAGACTTTGTAGTCTATGGCCTGAGCTGCCCATGCGGATTGATCTATGTAGGCCGTACCATCAGGGCTCTCAGACAGAGGTTCGGTGAGCACCGAAGGCTAATTGAAGGTGGCACCGATCCACATAGTGTCCCTAGACACTTTGCGGCGGCCCATCAGAGCTCGACAGTGGGACTCAGGGTATGGGTAATTGAACAAATTCCCAGATCCCTGTCTCCCGCTGAAAGATTCAAGAAGCTCTGTTCCCAGGAAACTTTTTGGATATATACCTTAGATGCCCTATCGCCAGGAGGAATTAATGAAAGTATAGAGATTTCCACCATCCTTTAAAATATTTTATACACATATTTTAGTTCTCTGCTTCTTTACCAGATCATTAGCTGTCTAGGTTTGTGTAAATTTGAAGTTTTGTTCCGTATCTGTGTGCGCTGTGTGCATGCGCATTTTCGCGTACGCACACATGCGCACACATGTGCTACAATTTTAAATAAGAACTTTTATCAAATTATCACTAATTTAGTGATAATTGAAATTGTTTGCCTCTTTTTTAATCAATTATTAACTGTGTGTGTCTTTTTACATAAGGTCTGATTTGTGTGTGATGGAGAGATGCATGCTGAATCTTCTTTTTTCTCTCCGCCTTCCCTCCCCCCCCCCCCCCAAAACCCCCCCCCCCCCCTTTTTACCCGTCCCTTCAGTTATATTTTTTTCCTCATTATAATCATAATCATATGTGCCTGTATATATTCTCTTCCCTTCCCCCTCCCCTCCCCCTTTCCCTCCAGTTCTATTTTTCATATGGGACTGTATATGTTTATGTATACGTATATGTATAGATATATGTATATGCTTATCCCCCCCCCTCCCCCCCCCCCAGATTGATATTCATGTATATATCAACAGACATCTATATATATATTTTTTACATATATTTATCATTTTCCATTTTTTATTTATTTATTTTATTATTTTCCCTTAATTTTTTACCATATAAATATTTTTTTAATAATTTTTTTATATTTTATTATTTATTTTTATATTTATTTTTATTTATTATTATATTTTTTTCATTCATAAATTCTTTACATATTTTTTCCATTATTACCATTTTCATTTTATCTCCTCCATCCCTATTCTCTCTTTTTTTACAACATTTTTTACATCATTTTTCTTTTTCTTCTCTTCACACAACTGCTTCCCCATTATTGTCATGCTTTTTACATTTAACTGCTGACACTTACACTTTATACTCCACTGCTGACACTTCTTGATCGTTCCTCTAGGTCACTTCCTGTTCTTTCCCGGTCCCGCCCCTCCCCTTCCTCACCCACACCAATCACCACAACCTCTGGTTGTCTTAAACCGCCCAATCCCATCCATCCTCAGCCTGATGAAGGGGCGCGGCTGTCACGTCATCACAGCCCGTACGCCCTGCAACGCGTCGCTCGACACATGACGTCATCACTCCTCGTCGGATGTTTACAGTCTTCCATGCTCTCGGCCTAGTACTGTGACCTGTTACCGCTGCGGCCGGCCTCACATCTCAGCGGTACCGCTCCTCACACACAGGCAGAGCCCCCTGCTAGGAGTTGATTCTGACTGTCTTGTACCTTTGATGGATGATGTTCTTCTCAGTATTGATCACTACTTTATGCCTACTGACGACCTTCCAAATGTGAGTTTAATGATCACTACTTTTTTATGAAATAAACTTTGTTTTTAGTCTGCACCCAGAGGCGCCTCTCTTTTTTGCTTTTCCTCAGGACTAGAATGTGGTTTCACTTCTTGATGAAGGCAGCCCTGCTCGTGGACCTATCATGACAAACTGGACCCTTGAAATCCTTATGTTCACATGACAGTGAGACTTTACCCTATATATGTTAATGAGATATTCAATCTCTCCACTTTGGACATATACATGTGGACATTATCTATCCATTTAATGTAATGTGAGACTGGAAAGATTTCAGTTTGTTCCTTATCCCTCTGTTCTTACCATTGTTGTTATTGTTGTTATCACCAGTTTTTTGCGCCTTCACTTGCATACCCTTCCCCTCTGGGACTGGCCAGGAAAAAAAAGAATTTTGACATATCTGTAAACTTCCATATCTTGGAGTACAATACAAAAAACAGGAATAGATTCATAGAACATGGGTTATATGCCACTATCTTCAGGTAAATGCACACTGACAAAAGCTTTGCTGGGTCTGCCCCTAGTGTCCCCATATAACCCCCCCCCCCCCCCCCCCCCCCCGCCCACTCCATAAGGCTCCAATTTTGCAAGAAATAGAGAACACAAAGATAGGGGAGGTACCCGTGTCCTGTACTGTACTCAAAGATACAGAATTTACAGGTATGTCAAAATTTCTCATCTTTTTTGCACAGGAATCACAGGAGTGACAGGAGAGGCGCTTTATTTTAAGCGCTATAGAGCCTGTAAAGCTCCTCAGTGTGAAAGTAGCCTTACAGCAGAAACACTTCATTGCAAGAGAAACAGCAGAGACTGAACAACTAGGCAACTAACTTTTTGGGAGAAACGAGAAACATAATTTAGGCGGTGGCTCCGCTCAGAGGAGGACTTCACAACTCTATGTGCCGTATAGGTCCCAGAACCCAATTTTAATGGGGCATGGGCTAGGAAAGGAAGGATGGATTACTTCCCAGGCAGTAGAAGGAAAAAAAAAAAAGACAAAATATGACCAGGGGAGTGGGAAGAGGGCCCCTGAGGGGGAAATTTCGATAAGAAATGAGAAAAGGGGAGCAAGTTCCCATGGAAACATGGCGTAGCCACAGATGTCATACCAGACCCCAACCCCTAAATATGTTGTCAGCCAGGCCGGCAAGTAAATGAAGGTGGTTTCAAGGGCCAAAAAAAAAAAAAAGGGATCTTAGGAGGGTCCCCAGAAGGGAATCCCTTAATTTACACGGATGGCATAGGGTGACCACAAGGCCCAAGGCCTGTAGGAGTCTCATTTGGTGACTAGGAAGAGCCCTGTGCAGTAGGTGGTTGCACAAGGAATGCAAGGTGTTGAGGAAAGAGGAAAAAGGTGTGTAAGGTCGACCAGGATATACAGGGTTCTAAATTAAACATCAGAAGTATGGCCAGGTCAAGGTGTATATAGAGAACGAGGTACGAGTAAAAAAAAACTCAGGGTGAGGTTTTATTTTCGATTCGCCGGTCATACATGGATCAAAATTCAGGCAGTTCAGCAGGGACCAGATGAATTTTGATCAATGCATAGGCTCCCTGGTTGTAAGGAAGTCAATCTGCAGGTCGACTATAAAACCAACCTGTCGAGTTTTTCCTGATCAGTCAGTGCCGCTGGCTATAGCTGGCAGCACCGATCATTGTATAGCACAGCACAATAGCACAGCAGGAGGATTCCCCCAGCCACATCAAATGTTTGAATGACAAAAAATTATAAGTATGGGCTGCCTTACTTGACAGAGCTGTAATCCCAAAGGTTATCAAGCAGGAAAAACATATTTTGTCCAAATGTAAAGAAAGGCTTCAACGCAAGGATGGAATGCGCTAACTTAGGGAATATCTTGGTGGTAAGGATATTAGGAAATTTCCTGCCCAGGCTGTCATGCTATAGGCCAAGGAGGATGGCTGAGCACAGTAGGCAAGTGCCAAATCTGCAGTGGATCAAAGGTGGACAGAAAAGAGAACCACCCATAAACCCCAGAAATGGGTAAAGGGGTTTTGATACAGTTTGGCAATCATTTACCCTGTATTGAGGTTGAGACCTAGGCAGGGGAAAACAGATTAACACCTCAGCCCAAAAAATATTGTCAGTGGGCAGTTTGTGGAAGCCTGAATACCAAAATAGTCATACCAATGCATCTTGTACAATAAAGTATGTAAACTTTTAAAAAACACCAAGTAGTGAGCATCTCTCAAACAGGGCCCCTCACTGGCTGCAGAACATCTACTCTGAAGAGTAGAACTAGATCTGTGGATGTCCCTTGAGGCTGGAGTGTTTTGCTAGGCTAATGATTTTTAATCTTCTAGTGAGTGCAAAGTGGTGAAGGGTCTACACTGTGGCGAGATCATGCTTTGTTTGCTGCACTGAGAAGCACCAGTGGAGAATTATAGTGGACGTTTTCTTCATTGGGACATTTGCTGGACTGTTAAATTTAAAAGTACAGTCACTTTATAATCACTCTAGTGGTGTTGCTACATATAATTTTCTTATGCATTTAGCTTGTGTGTGGGTTTTGTTCAGCCAGCGACCGGCTTCAAAGTGAGAGTGATGCAGCAGCTCCTTAGCTGCTGACCACTTTCACACAGCCGGTCGCGCAGTGTCTCCACCCCCCCCGTGGTTCCTGGGCTGTCCCGTGCTTACCGGCACCTGGGAACACATCTGCTGGCGAGGGTGAGAGACTGCAGTGAGATCGAGGCAAATCCATGCCTCGATCTCACTTGCAAACAGTGAAACCAGAAGTGATGTCACTTCCGGTTTCAGATGCACCCTTTCCTGGCCAGCACAGCCAGGGGACACTTCTAACCAAGCCGATCTGTGCTTGGTTAGATGGTGTGAAGGGCAGGTGTGAAATTGGGGTCTATTAGACCCTTAATGTCTCCATAAAGAAAAAGTACCGGTCACCTGCCTAATGCTATTACACAAATTGTTTATCAGACCCCTTTCTCACACTTCTTTCACACTTTTTTCTTGTCTTCTGGCATTACTATTATATTTTTTTTTCTCCCCCCATTAGAGTAGTGTTTGTCACTACATTCATTTGATCATTACCCCACTATTCAGTTATCATAATTTCCTGCCATTATCCTCTTATTATTATTTTTATTTCATTTTATTTCATTTTATTTTATTTGGATTTTTATTTTTATATTTATTTTTATTTTCATTATTATTATTTTATTCTTTTTTTTAATTTTCACTGTTATTTCTATTTTTATATTTATTTTTATTTATATCTATTCAATACAGATATGCCTAAAAAATATGTATTGCCCCAAAAAAAAAATATATTGCCCAAGCAACTCCAACAGAGGTCTCATTTGGTCATATTTTTCTTACATACACACATTGTTCATTCCAGTGAAACACATTGCATTTGACACACTATACATAAACAACACTATCCATCTATTGCGTCGCCTATTCGTACACAGATCCAGAAGTGATGCCATCCCTCTGGTTACTATTGTGCGCTCCAACGGCAGGAAGCATCGGCACACAGCAGCGCAGCCTGTCGTATGGACATCACCGCCATCCAGCAACCGGTTTAGATACAACTCCCGGGACCTCCGGCAGTATTACAGCCTTACCCACACGCCTGATTACATTGTACCTTTGTGAGTACCATTTTTAAAGGTTTTATTAAATTTCTTTCAATATTGCACTTAGAGTGGTGCCTCTGTTTTTCTTCTCCATCTACTCAATGCAACCTCATCTTTTATATTTTAACCAAAAATGGGTATTACACGGTGAGGTTTTGCACTAAAATTTATTTTATTATATTTTTTTCCTGAAAATTTGCGTTTAATAAACAGTTGCACAAATATCACGTCAAACAAAAAATTGCAACTATCACCTTTTTTTGTTCTACAGAACCTCTGCTTTCAGAAAATATGTAAAGTTCTGGGGGTTTAATTAATTTTTGAGATTTTTAAATGCATGTGGAAAATAAAAAAAATTTCCCTGGATCCGAACTGGTTAAGAAGTATACATAAATAAGTCTATGAAATAGGAGAAATATCTTCTATGTTAATTTAGATGATAACCATGCAAGTATGTCCTTACTAACGGTTTCCTAATCTTTGACATTTGCTAAAATGGTAAGTTGAAAGGTGGACACTACTGGTTTAGCCTACAGGACAATCATATTAACTGAAAACATTTCTCCAGCTAAAAAAACTTATCCTTAAACAATTGAAATGCAAAGAGTCAAAAAACACTTGCAGTCACTACAATATTGCACTACTTACAAGGGGAAATATACCCATCACTAAAAAATCTGTCTATATCATGTATCTATATGTTTCTATTATTAAATGTTTTATGGAAGTAAAGCTTGCCTTTTCTTTGAATGGGTGGAATTGCAAAGTTCAACATTTTTGATAACTGTATCATAATGGTTATTGGAATGGCGTATATTCTACATAGCACAATGTACAGAGTAGAGTAGTCTGGTATATAAAATATGGAGTACTAAACATTTTCTGTTTTTTACAGTGTTTAACCTCATCTTATGTCCATGGTTAGAATACCTGCTGGCTGCCCCGAGTTAAATAGTAAATCGACCAGATCATTAGATGACTTCTTGCTTAATTCACCAGAAGTCTGTGGAGAAAATGACAAACTGTAAGTATACTGACAATTGTGCAAGAATATAAGCATACTATTTGACCGTGCGTGTGAAGTGCTTGTACAAGATCAGTTACGGTTTTGAAGAAAACCCATCAAAGGCTGGTTAAAGAAAACTAGCAATTTCATAGTTTAAACCTGATTTCCATGCCCTCATTTGGTTTATGAGCCATGTAGTTCTAACAATTATGATCACTATTAACTTAAAAAGTGTTACTAAACCCAGTAATATGAAAATAGTTCATCCGCCCCCCCCCCCCCCCCCCACACAGCTTATAAATCATCTTTTTACACGCAGTGCCGTATCGCAAAAAAAAAAAGCCTGTCATTAAGGGGGTAAATCCTTCCGGGGCTGAAGTGGTTAATTAGTTTCTTTAGATGCACATATCTAATGCAGTTCCCGCTCAAAACAAGTGCAAGTTATTTCCTGGTAGAGCTGCACGATTCTGGCTAAAAGGAGTATCCCGATTTTTTTTGCTTAGAATAAAGATTACGATTCTTTCACGATTCTCGTTGCGTAACATCATCTTTCCCATTACACAAAAAATTGGGCTAACTTTACTGTTTAGTTTTTCTTTTAATTAATTGAAGTGTATTTTTTCCCAAACTATTGCGTTTGAAAGACCACTGCGCAAATACAGTGCGACATAAAATATTGCAACAACCGCCATTTTATTCTCTAGGGTCTTTGCTAAAAAAAAATATATATATATATGTTTTGAGGTTCTAAGTAATTTTCTAGCAAAAAATACTTATTTTAACTTGTAAGCAACAAGTGTCAGAAAAAGGTTTAGCCTTTAAGTGGTTCAACTGACCTCATTTACAGACCGAAGTTCATCCTTTTGATCTAAAAGAACCAAAATGTTACAATGTTTATAGTCATCTCAGCGCTGAGCAATGTTGATAAACATTTGCCAGTGTTCTGTCAAGAAGTGCCCCCCATCAAATAGTGCACGCACATGCGCAGGACGGAGCAGCACGGGAGATACCATTTCACGGCCACAAATTAAACCTATACAGACCGTAGTTCTCACATTGTGCCTCGCTGTTATGGGGCGACTTTACAGTGTGCTGATGGTCCAGTTTTGTCAGTGTTGCAGGGCGGGTTTGCTGTTTTGAACGGCCGGTTTTGCCTGTGTGAAAGGGTGGGTTGCAACACAGACAAAACCAGCTCCTCAACACAGCCACTAGCCGCCCTCCAGCAGCAGCGATGCACAATCTGAGAACTACGGTCTCGACTGCTGTTTGTATAGGTTTAAATTGTGCCTGTGAAGTGGTATCTCCCATCGAGAGATACCTCCTACGATGTGCTCATGCGCCCTGGTTACGTGAGCCCAGCTGATCGGCAAATCAGCTGTTCTGTATGGCGCATGCGCAGTACATACCGGGCACTATTCCATGGGGCACTTCTTAACAGAACACTAGCTTTTTTTTTTTTTGACAGCTCTGAGCAGAGAACGGCTCTGTTCTGCTTGTTACATAGAATCGTGGAAATGCCGGATTAAGATTGTGGATTGTGGGGGGTGCTGAATCGAGATTGCGATTTAACGATTAATCGTGCAGCTCTATTTCCTGGTTAGTTTTCTTTAGGGCCAGTGAAAGAATTCTACTTATCACACAGGCATTAAAAATAGGTTGGGTTGCGTTTTTACAGCTTTCCAACAGCCTATCAATGACATGCAAAATTGTTAAATCAGGGAGTGCAGTGTTAGGCCCCTTTCACACGAGGCGGACTCCGTTTCTACGGAGCCCGCCTCGGTCCGCCGGCTCAGCGGGAGATCAGTCCGTTGATCTCCACTGAGCCGGCGGATGACAGGTCCCTCTCTGCTCAATGAACGGGGAGGGGCTTGTCAGGCGCCGCTGCCGCCTATGGAGGGATCGGATGAAAACGGACAGCATGTCTGTTTTCATCAGATCTCACCCGATCCGATAGCGACGGACCTGGACGTAGAGCCATCCGTCTGCTTTTAGCGGATCAGACGGGGTCGGATGTCAGCGGACATGTCTCCGCTGACATCCGACGCTCCATAGGCCAACATGGAGCGCCCGTTCAGGTCCGCCGTCAAAACTGACAGGCGGACCTGCACAGTCCGATTGTATGAAGGGGGCCTTAGTGTTGCCTCGTGGTAAATATAAGGCTGTCTGCAGAGTCCAGCAGGCGTTGCTACTTTGCAACTTCCTCCATTCACTTCTACTGAAACACAGCAAAAAAATGCACAATAAAGGCGCTATAAAACGCGGCTATGGCATTTAGAGCACATTTAAGGCGTAGCTGCAAAGCATCAAAAGTGATAATTTACCATTTTATTCTTGTAAAAAAAAAAAAAAAACTAAGTTTGAAGAGCATTGCTGACGCACACTGAACATCTGTGCAACGCTTTCAGAATGCTCGGTAACACTATAGGTGCATTAATACGTGTTAAAGACTGTGTCAAAGAGGCTCTTAAGGCTTAAGCTACATTCACACTGGTGATTGGAGCGGTGTGAATATGACGGCAGTAATCAGAGATTTCTACTGCGGCTCTCAGCAGCGAGGTGCGGCCGCCGGCCCTGTTCACTATAATGACATGTCGAGGGCGACTGTAGCTATTCGCTGCGGTCTGCATGGCCAGCAATTACCTGCTGTGATCACTGCTGGATGCAAATCCTGTTACTAGGGAGCAGGGCTAAGCTGGACTGTCTGTACGGGAGCAGGGAGCACGGCTCGGGATCGAGCCAGCACGAATGCCCCCATAGGAAGTGGCTTTCTATGAGGGCACGCGCTGAAGAGCTGGATCCAGGAATGCTGGTGGGGGGGGCCCCCAGAAGAGGAGGGTTGGGGATACTCTGTGCAAAACCATTGAACAGAGCAGGCAAGTATAACATGCCTTTTAATATAAAAAAATCTGAAGGTTTACAATCACTTTAAAATGTAACACAATGTAAAAGAGCTCTTAGGACTCCATGGATGAGCTGTACTTTTACCTGCCTCAAATTGCTCCACCTTTAGCGGAGGTGTACACATGCTGCAGCCACGATGCTGTGCAGCAGAAAGGATAGCTGCTGTTGCTGTTTACGTGAATAGGGCCGCTCTGCAAGGTCCCTGCAACCCCATGCAATGCATGCAGTTGTGACATGCTAGTGTGGGCTTTAATGGGCTAAAGCAGGCAGTGAGGAGGTGATATGCAGATCGCTCTACAGAGACCAAAGACCCTTACTGGCTAGTTGGTCAGAACAAAAGGAAAGCTCTGCCTCACAGATGTTAGGGTAGAACAAACTTTATTATACCTTGTCGTACCATACATTCCGCCATGGAGACATGAATTTTGGGGCATATATACCACTTTAATGATAGAACACTATAATAATAATAATAAAAAGAACAGTACATTTTTACGCAAGCATATGTGGGGTATAGCTTTCCCTTTGTTGTGACCTGAAGGCAAGAGGGGCCCCAGAGCTAGCATAAACACACTGCTGGTAAACACAGCCAAAAGGACTGAGATTTTAACTTACTAGCTACTAAATGGCTGATTAAACACTCAGCTGACAGCAAAAGTTCTGACAATTGCACTGAGGAACGAACTACCAATGGAGAGACAATCAGAGCATCAGTTTCTAATAAAGTACTTTAAATGGACACTTTCCTGCTGTGCACAGTGAATTACACAGTTTGCAAAGATTAGGTCTTCAGCAACTAACAGTAATGTGGTCAGAAGTGGGACCGATGGCTCACTGACATACATGACAGCACCTATGGGTCCACCAACCCTTAGGCAGGCCATACACAATTAAATTTTCTTTCGTTCAACCAGCGAGTTAAACAAAAGAAAATTAACTGCTTCCCCCATCTACCTCTAATGTGTGTGGGGAATCCCTCCAGCGGAACTATTGTATGCAGACAGCAGGGAGTGTTCCCTCCTGTCAGAATACACTCGTCAGCACCGGCTGCACTGATCGAGCCAAAATTTAACAAAGCTCAAAATGCATATGGAGTTTCAAAAAAGTCTCGATACATTCAAAATGATTATTAAGGTCCATCCACACCAGCAGCTGCGTTAGCACACTGTGGCTGGAATGCACTGGTCTCGATGGTGGTGCAGGCAGTGCTGGTGCACTGGTCTCGATGCACCACACTGTTCACTTTTTCATTTAAACTAACTTAAGTATAACTTAAAGCAAACTTTTTTTTTTTTTTTTTTTTTTTTTAGTCTTTGAGAGAGTAGAAATGGATTAGTACACCTATTAGTATTTTTTGCTGTCTGTGCCCCCGTTTTGGAGATTCACCCTCCCTATTTGGCATGTTTACTGTTAGCATTAAAAGTGAAAGAAAACCACAATTTTGAGTTGTCTCCAGAAAAGTAATAGAGGGGAAATTTTCTAATGGGGACCCTTTAATATGCAAGGATTTTTACTCACTTCCTGTTTTGGCTATGGGAAAGGAAGTGAAAGTAAAACTCCGCAATGGCACACAGATGGCGAAAAAAAAGCTGTCAGGGGTTATAACCCTCCCTTCGAGCCCTTGCACACTGGGGCGGTTTGCAGGCGCTATTGCGCTAATAATAGCGCCTGCAAACCGCCCAGAAAGTGCCGCTCCTTGCATTCCAGTGTGAAAGCCCCGAGGGCTTGCACACTGGAGCGATGCGCTGGCAGGACGGTAAAAAAAGTCCTGCTAGCCGCATCTTCGGAGCGGTGAAGGAGCGGTGTGTATACCGCTCCTTTACCGCTCCTGCCCATTGAAATCAATGGGACGGCGCGGCTATACCGCCGGCAATGCGCCTCTGCAGAGGCGCTTTGCGGTGGTATTTAACCCCTTCTCGGCCGCTAGCGGGGGTAAAACCGCCCCGCTAGCGGCCGCATACCGGCGGTAAAAACGCCGCTAATAATAGCGGCGTTTTACCGCCGACGCCGCCCCCGCCCCAGTGTGCAAGGGCTCTTACATTATACCAAAAAGTTTTGCCTATAGTACTACTTTATGAAACTTAACTGTGTGAAATTTCCAATAAAGTTCTATCGGCCGGTGTATGATGACTGCTCTGCACTGGAAAGTAGTACCAGCCATATGTTTTTTCAGCTCACACCACTGCAATGCAGTGGCATGAACTGGCCACACTGGAGACATTTTACCATGCTGGGACAGCTGCTCAATACAGTCCCACCGAAAGCTGGTGTAAATGTATCCTGAAACACTTAAAATAAACATATGACAGTGTTTAACATGTCTGAAGGCTTCCATTATTGGTTTGCCAGTTTCAGCACAGACTACACCTGTTTAGCACCATAGACAGTAGCACCCTTATCCTGGAACTAGGAGTAACTTTCAGGAGTTCACCAGTGACTGTTTTAAATGTCATTGCATAGCCTCAGCCAACACAATTGGTTCACTTTCCAATAAACCTGTGCTTTGCTCATGATGGGCAAAGAAACCACCCGCCCAACTCCTTTGCTTTGCTACTCCTCCGTTCAATGCCAGGAACCAAAAGGAAATAGCTAGTGTTTGCAAGTATGATATGGCATATGACAGCCCTGTGCTAATCAGTACAGCCGCACAGGGAGTAAACAGTTCTGTGTAAATAAACCTGTTGCTTTGTTCTTTGTGGGCAAAACACATATTGAGTTTAAATCAACTCCAGTGAAGTACAAACTTTGAACTGAAATGAATGGAGTTAACAGATCAAGTGAGCAGGTGAAGCAGGCTATTGAAAAACTAAAAGAAAAGCCTGTACAGAGGTGAGCAGCTCACAGAGAAGGTAGATTAGTGTGCAGCTTAAATGGATGCTGTAGCCATGATATTTATTTTAATACAGAAGACATAAAAGTATATCAGACCTTGGCAGAGGGGGGCTGGCCGGAAGTCGATGTGAGCTCTGGACTGTCTTGGTCTCCAGTGTAGTGTGCAGCTGCTCCCAGATCGATGGTTTTGGGTTGGTTCCCTGAACGTTTGCGGTGGGTGGTGGTGGTCTCTGTGGCCTGAGTGATATGGATGTGCTTGGTGGTAACCGTCTCTTCTTCATCTTTGAACTCTGACCCTTTACCACGGTTAGCTTTCTTGTCTTCTTCACTGTCACTGGGAAGTGATGACATAACCTGATATTTTAAAAATAGTAGGCAGAGCCTATATTCTACTGACATCTGACTATTAAGGAAGGGGGTGTAGTGCTAGTGCCCAGAGAGGCCAGGCTTGTGTCAACTTGGCCAGATGTCAAGTCCAGGTGTACAGCATGGCCTTAGGATGCAGGGGGCTTGATAAAAAAACAGAAGTTAATCTGAAAGCTATCACGTGTACTTGCAGGCATTAAATGGGATCAGCGAGTCAGCCATACAGATATCTTGCGTGCTTGTACAATATAGATTCCCCTCACCTGCCCCGCTCAGGGGAGTCTTCCCTGTCTTTCCTCCGGAACTTGTTGATTGTGTCATCTATTGTGCTCCCAATCTTATCGCTCAGCTCCCCCAGCTTGTCGCTGAATGGGAAGCCTGTCTTACTCTTATCCCAGTCCTCGTCCCATTTAGACCTAGGCTCTGGGTCATATCGGTCACCTGTTGAATATTCAGTATAGACAAGTTAAAGCATTGGCATACCACAATCCCACTATACCTAGGCAATAACCCCAATTATTCATTTTTTTTGCCAGGAGGAGGAGAGGAGGAGAAAACATAGTAGGTGCACCAGAGTCCAGCATTCAAAGAAAATAATGTACTGGGTACAGAGCTCTGAGCTGGAATCAGAAGTAGAAGTAAATGATTGATGTGCCTCATATAGAAAAAGGAAATGACAATGATTATCCAATAAAGAAATTAGGGTCATTCACCGATCAGAAAACTAGAATTCCCAACAAACTACGTCAACCTCTGGTTGGCAAAGCTTGCCGGGGATGTTAGGTTGCTTGACCGCTTGAAATCTACTTTTTTTTGTCATTTATGTATTTAGAAAAAAATTCTCGGAAAAGGTTTAACACTTTTAAATGACTTATGAGTAGTGACTCTTGAGTGATTTACAGCACTGAGAACATTCATTTCTATAGGTGACACAAGGTTAGCCTGAGTCCTTGCTGAAATCAGCTGGCTGCTAGAGAAGAGTTTCAATAGATATTTCAAGAAAAAGTAGATCCTAATGCAGCTCATCGCTAATAACCAGTCCATCTCAGCAATTCAGATAATTGATCTTCATACGGCCCTTGGCTAACATGTGGAATCTGACTTCAGGGCAGTAACCACTCAACTGCCCCCTTCACAGAGTAGGTCGAAAGAGTTTAAAGTATATGTAAACCCAACATCTATTTTTCAGTGTGCGATACTATAATTACTGTATATGGTTTACTTAAAGAGACGCTGCTGCTGACAATCCATCTTGGATGTGATATCAGCAGCCTTGCAGCAGTCACTCACGTGACGCTATAGTATTTCCCTCCACACCTCCACCATAAAGGTTATGTAGCAAGCCGAGAAGAGGGGCAGAAGAGCTGGGTCAGCACAAACCGTAATTAAATACTCCCATTTACCTTTTTCTTGTCTTCTTTTTTAAAAAGCACACCCAGAAAAGGAGAGGGATATGATGTGCAAGCAGGGAGGGTATCCACTAGGAAATTGACCCTTCCTGCACTAGTCAAGTTTTCTAACATGTTCAGGGGCAAATTGCGAGTAAATACAAAGTAATTTCTGGAAAGGAAAAACACTGTAAGCAATTACAATACTTATCTTTTCAGTTCTTTTAAGCGCAAATTTTTAAATCTGGTAACAGGATCTCTTTAAAGCTGAAGTTTAATCTTATATTCACTGTTTTTTTTCTTGTCCGTCTCATCAACATGCTAATTAAATTATAGCCGTTTTCATTAAAATGGTTGTATACCCTTTTTTTTTTATATTTTTACCTACAGGTAAGCCTATAATAAGGCTTTCCTGTAGGTAAAATGAATATCTCCTAAACCTGTACGGTTTAGGAGATATTCACTTTGCATGCAGCCGCTGACGTCAGCGGCACATGCGCTGTGAAGGTCCGGCAGACGCTGATGGATTTAATGAAAACAGCGCGAAAATTAGGTGGCCTCTATCTGACTTGCTGCAGCTTTTAATGCACACTGTAAAAAGCTCAGTGTGCAGTGCAATCAGATCAAGCAAATGAAAGTACAGAAAATGAGCCTGTAGACCTATGCAAGACTGAAGGTAAGGCTGGAGTTCATCTAATTTCATTTCCTGTATATCTGTTGCCTCCAGCAGGCCTAATATCGCCAACTGTAGGAGTGTGCATAGAAGGCAGAGGGCTGACAACGCAGATGCAAATTTTGAGGCAGTGGCTTAACACTGTCACAGCCTGCAACAGAAGTGCTGTTACTTGTCGGATCCCCAGGTAAGAAACTTCACAACAGATTCACTTGATTTACTTGAGAAAACTGTATACAGTGGATGATGCTAAATACACTAAAACAAAAATAAAAAATAGATTTTGGGTTTACATAGAATTTTAAGGAACCATTTACTGATGGTGATATAGAGGCTTCTACTGCTGACCTCCTCCTAAAAATACCAGTTCCCAGGCTGTCAATGGCTTCAGTGCTCTTGGTGCCACATAACCAGAACACGTATACAACCAATGAAGTCACAACTCCCGATTCCCACCCTAGTTACCGGTCAGTGAGTCAAGTTATCAATGCCACTGTAGCAGCTTTACAGCCAAGCAACTGGCATTCTCTAAAAGTAGTAATAGCGCTAGCAGCTTCTATATTTTTCTTAGTAAAGGTCCCCTTTAACCCCCTGGGAAACCTTCTCAATATATCAGGGCTGGTGTATAAAAAAAAAAAAGAAAAATGGGAGGAAAATGTAAGCATTGACCATAAGGCTACGTTTCCACTAGTGCGACTTGTCATGTGACTGCAAAGTCGCATGACAAGTCATACCTCATGCTTTCCAATGAGTACCGTTTATATCTGTGCAACTTCAAAGTAGTCCCTGCACTACTTTGGTCCCTTTTTGATGCGACTTGAGGTCCATAGACCTCAAGAATACACAGGTATTGCTTTAAGTCACATCAAAATTGCGGCAAAAATCACTTTCAGGTCACAGTAGTGGAAGCCTAGGCTAATAGACAAATCTGGCACCAGCTCTAATCTTCAAATCCAGTGTTTCTCAATTCCAGTCCTCAAGGCGCACCAACAGGTCATGTTTTCAGGCTTACCATTATTTTGCACAGGTGATTTGATCAGTTACTCTGCCTAAGGCTGGATTCACACCTATGCATTTTTAGGGCATTTTGCAGATTTGTACTACAGAAAGTGTTCCATAGGAAACAATGTTAAATGAACTGTAGTACAAATCTGCAAAATGCAAAAAGCACTAAAAATGCATAGGTGTGAATCCAGCCTTAGTAACTACCACAGCCGTTTCATCTGAGGGAAATCCTGAAAACATGACCTGTTGGTGCGCCCTGAGGACTGGAATTGAGACACACACTTCTAATCTCTACCAGGATTTCAGCTGGCAATTAACACTCATTTCCTCTAGTTTATATACATTAATTCCACAAAGCTACAAAACAATTGCATTAAAAAAATCTAGAAGTGATTACTAAATTATTAGAGAAGATAGAAAAGGAATGAACAGGTAGAGCAGAGAGGTACAGATGCAGCAACCCATGTCCGTGCTGCACAGACGGCGGGTACAGATGGACACAGCAAATCAAAATAGCAAAAGCTCGAGTGGCATACTTCAAGGGGAGACCTGGAGGGGTGTCAGGGCGATTGTTCTATAGACAGTCGACTTTCTAATTACAGGCAGCCTATCACAGCCTAAAATGATTGATCGCATGTAGCAAGTGCAGATGTTCATACAATGGGAACTTTCCTGACTTTGTCATAGTAGAAATGTATTGTTCAGAAAGAGTAAGCATCTAAAAGCCATTTCAAAGGCGTAGTTCACATTTCACACCATGTTTCATGTTACACCCAAATGTATCCAACTCCCAACTTCAAACAGCCCTCCACTTACCTTGTTTGTGGGTTGCTTCATCCTGTACAATTCTGTTTTGTTATAACTTTAGAACAGCTGTGTGCGGTTCTGAACGCACTGCAGTGTCCTCCATTCACAGATCCAGTCACAGGATTTGTAAATTCCAAGACTACAAGTTGCATCTGCCACCGTGGCTCTCAATAGAGAGTGCAAGTGCGGTAACACGAAATTTAAATTAATGCAGCTCTGTGATCAATAATAAATTCAATTTGTTTATTTAGAAGGGAATCCGTGTAAGAATATGGATTAAAAGTTGCTATCAGCCTCTTGTAATCCCTGTATATCAAAGCTCCGGGAGAGGGAGAAGCAGCACACGGACAGATCAGCTAATCAGTGTTGTTCTTCCTTTCACAGGCTGAGGGAGGGGCAAGACCTGTAAGTATAGCTTAACAGCAGCACAGAAAAATCAGGTCTCCTGGCCTGCCAGACAGGTAAAAAGGCCCATCTATCCTGTCAGCTGTTAATGTTCCAATTAACTTAAAGGATAAGTTTACCTTTAGGCCCCTTTCACACCTATACGACTTGTCCCACGATTTTGTACTGCAAAATCGCATGACAAGTCATTCTCCATGATTTTCAAATGACTACCATTCATATTGGCACGGCTTTAAGTCGTGCCGACTTGAAAGTAGTCCCTGCACTACTTTGGTCCAACTTCCATGCGAGTTGATTTCCATAGACCTCAATGTTAAACCCTCAAGTAGCATGCAAATCGTACCTGAATAATATAGACACGGTTTCAGTACGACTTTGTAAGCACAAGCAGCTTTTGTAAACCCCAACCCTGTAAAGTCGTACAAAGTAGTACTGATCCCAAATTGCGGCAAAATCGTGGTAAAATCGTGGCCGTGAAATCGCAGTAAAATCGCACGACTTTGAAGTTGCACAAGTGTGAAAGGGGCATTAGGAAGATTTTACATGTTCCACCCGTTTTTAGGGCGGAGCATGCAACATGTTTCAGCTCCTGCAGCCTCTCCCAGATCCCCCTTCTAATTGTGACAGTGGGCTGGGGATCTTCTCCCCATACCCGCTGTCACAATTTGAACATAACATGGCTGTATCATTCATTCACAGTTCTGTGAATGGGAGAACTACAATTACAGTCAGCCATTAGGGCACAGATGAGTGCTCTAGGTAGTTCAATGACTTTTCCTGTCATTCTGCAACTGCCTGCCCGTGCGAGGTACAGGCAGACAGCTACACTAACAGTCTGCAAGAACCTGAGATTGCACCCATTATCTGCTGATCAAGGGTGCAAATAAAAAAAAAAAAAGCCAATTTATTTTTACCTGCAAAAAGATGTGCAATTATTTATTTTTAAAAAGGTGAACTTATCCTTTAACTTAATAATGGGCAGTGCAGCTGCTAAGTAGTTAGCACTTCCACTAGGGTCACTGGTTTGTTTGAAACCCAATCATGGCACTGCATAGAGTTTGCACATTCTCCCCGTGGATATGTGGGTTTTCTTCTGGGTACTCCCACACTCCAAAGACATGCTTGTAGGTTAATTGGCTCCTGTTTAAATTGACCCCGGTATGTGTATGTGAGTTAGGGACCTTAGATTGTAAGCTCTTTGAGGGCACAGGGTGACAACAATGTTGCTGTGTATGTATGTATTTATTATGATGGATTGAGCCTTATCACCCTAAGACAAAGTGTGGTACTGGAAGGATTACCTGGTAAAAATAAAGGAAAAAGCCTGAAAAGAGGAAACTAATGCAGCCACCACATCTAAAAGACTGGTAATCTGCAATATATGAAACATTTCAATCAAGTTTTTAACCCTTGTTCATGACCTAAATAGAGAGATACAACCTCACTTCCTGTCCCTGTGAGCAGAAAAAGAAATAAGGGGAGCTTTGATAAAACAGCTTGCAGTACCTGGACAGTTCATCAACTATCAGCTCCTCAACACACAACAAATTCAAATAATAAAGGTTTAAAACACAAGGAAAAAGATCTGTATTTTAACCATGTGACTAAGTTTCAAATCCCAATTGATACAGCTCTAAATAATTGTTACTTTTAAAAAAACGTAAATCCTTATACTGGTGTGTTAGAGCAGAGCTAAAGTCTAAAAGATAATCACCTTCACCGGTGATATGGTGGTTATATCCTGCATCAGTCATCTTCTCCCCGTGCTACTCCAGGGTGCCAGGTTTTAGGCAAATTGACTGGTTGGCGAGGGATGATGTGATCCAACGCACATGCACAGGAGTCCGCAATTTCAGCACAGCCAGTGTCCAAAATACGCAACTCAGTGTACATTCGCTAGATGCCTGCTTGAAATTTTCAAAATTTGAGGTAGTGTTCAGCTGTAAGCTAGCCATACACAGCTTCAGGTAAAAACTGTATATTCTCCCATTAATGCTAAATCAATGAATGGAGGAGTACTGTATTTGGGCAGCCACGGCCAATAATAGCGATGCTGAGTAGTGGCAGCATCTGACAGTATCCAGTCACTGTTCATCTTATAATTTTCCATCAGGCTCAGTCAATTTTTACACTTTGTCCAATTCCTTCTGAATTTGCCAAAACTTGAGACCTTTATGGCCAGACTTTATTTTTTGTGAATGGAGCCTAATGCATGTAATAAAACTTCCTGCTTATGAACTGTACTATTCACAGGCCAATACTTTTGTGATGAGTGACTTTCTTAACGCAGTAATTCAAATAAGGAACTAAGCACAGATGCCAACTAAAACCTTCTGACTATGGAAAGGAATCTCTGTTATCCTTATATCCAGTAACAATTAAAGCACAAGAACACAGTTGTATAAAAATACAGGATCACGGAGTGTCAGAAAATAGACACACAGAGTGAGATGCATAAAGAGCCCCGTGCACAGACCTTGCTAGGTACCTGAAGCATGTTCCCTGCACATTATTACAGCTTAATAGAAATGGATTATAAACAAACATTTGGGAGATTATGCATGGATATACTACACCGCCATCAAATAATAATGAGTGCAGCTAGCTATTCCTCTGGCTAGAGGAGGCATGCTGTAAACAAGTGATTTACAATTCAGAACACTTTCCATAAAGGTTGGAAAAAATGTTTTCCAACACAAGGGAAAAATATGTATTAAGATTATATTCACAATGAAAGGACTTAAATTACCCTCTGACGTCACTGAAGACTGGAACTTGTAAACTTAATATCACTGTGTATCTTATTTTTATTATATCACGGTGTATCTCGTTTTTATATAGCTAGATACTACTGTGCAAAAGTGTTACGCAGGTGTGAGGAAATGCTGTAAACTAAGAATGCTTTCAGAAATAGAAGTGTTAATAGTATATTTTATAAGGCTCCAAATCTCATTAATAACGATCTTCAGCATAAAGAAGAACAAGGAGTAATGGCTTAGCCTCCACAGAGCCCTGATCTCAACATCACCAAGTCTGTCTGGGGTTACATGAAGCGGCAGAAGGATTTGAGGACAGAGGATCTGTGGTTAGTTCTCCGAGATATTTGTAACAACCTACCTGCCGAGTTCTTTCAAAAACTATGTGCAAATGTACCTAAAAGATTAATGCTGTTTTGAAGGCAAAGAGTGGTCACACCAAATATTGATTTGATTTGTATTTCTCTTCGGTTCACTCACTTTCCATTTAATCCAGTTAATTAATAAAAATAAACTATTAACACCTCTATTTCTGAAAGCATTCTTAAAGTGGTATTATAAAGGTTCTGTTAAAAAAAATATAAATAAATACATGTTATACTTACCTGCTCTGTGCAGTGGTTTTGCACAGAGCAGCCCTGATCCTCTTCTCATCGGTTCCCCCGCCGGCGATCCTGGCTCCTCCCCCTTGACAAAGCTGCTTGCTATGGGGGTACCGGTGCATGCTCACTCCCGAGCCCTGCTCTGTGTCCCTAAGACCCCCCCCCCCCCTTCATTGGCTTGCTGGCTGTGAGTGACCTTTCTAATAGCATTTACTGTGATCAAGAAAACCCAAAATAACTTTTCATAACGGGGTTAACAAGGCAAAGTTTAGTAATCTATAGTGTCCAATAAAAACTCATCTCTTTTTATGCCTGCTCTAATCGGCCATACACTGGTCGTAATGCAGCCAGCATAGCAAGGACCGGGGGAATTTCAGCATGTGGGCTCCCCTGCTTGATAGAAGTTGATGGTTTATTGTAACTTCAGTTGAAGGAATATGCTGAAAAATGTCCATCAATCAGTGGCTGCAGCCACTGAACAGTGTATTCTGACAGTGTGAGGCGCTGCTGTCAGAATACAATTTACTAGAAGGGGGCCCACTGGCTAACCATGTTTGGCCAGCTTTGGGGGGAGGGAGGAATCACACATGGATAATTGCAATATAATATAAAGGAGGTCAAAGCCTGCATTATTCTGCAAGCATTTCTACCAGACACTTTCAATCATATCTGAGATGTTATTATGATTCTTCAAAACCAAGTGAAAAACATGCAGTGGCCCTGCTCAGTAAAGTGTCCTGATGTAAAGGTCTTCCATTGAAGTATGCCCAAACAATGCCAAGCTATAATCACCGACTGCCACTGGCCTCACCATGTGCAGCACACACACAGTACTCACTGTATCTGAACCCCCCTGCACTCTCTGAAGACACGCCAACATATTTGTCCTTGTTCTTTTTGGCTTTCTTGCGTTCCTCCCGAAGGCGGTCGTCATCTTGGGTAAACTCCACCATTTCCTTCACCTTCTGCCGGATGTTGATGCCTTGGTCTTTGCCATTTTCATCTAGGAAATAGAAAAATGTAAATCCACCCAAGCCTTGTGAGGCAATTCATTATTATGACAACAGCCCTAAGGTGTAAGAAGCCTGTGAACTGGGGCACTGCCTATAATACAAATGTGCAGATAAGTAGTCAGATACACAAGCAGCCCTCACTTGTATAGCCTGCATATAACAAAAACTGCTTCAGAAACAATACTACATATACAGCGATGGAGCCTAAAGTGAACCTGTGCACACTGCATAGAAACCTCACCACCCCCCGTTTCTTTTTTATCCAATCCCATCTTACTTGGTCTGCTGGGTTATCTTTAGTAAGAAAATGCATACATATAGCGAAATTCTGTAGTGATTCACCACTCCACTGCTATTACCTGGTCCCAAGCAGCCATCTTGCTCTGTGATGTCATAAGAAGCAGACTGTTTTCCTGGTTCTTGCAGCCACCCCCCTTAGGCCCCTTTCACATGGCTGGGTTCATTTTTCTCAGCAGGGAATCTGCCAGTTTATCCCCTGCTGAGCGGAGTGGGCAAATGACAGGCCCATTATCTGCTCCGATTATGCAGAGCGAATAGACACAGCCCACTCTGCACTATGGGCAGCCGGATGTAAACGGACCAGCTTTTCATTTACACCTGACTGCCCTCCGATCTGGCCAGATGGAGAACGGATCCCCTTTCGTTTGATCAGTTTGCTGATCCCCTGCTAAGCAGAGTGGAGCAGGCAGATGACAGCCCACTCTGCACTATGGGCAGTCGGATATAAACTGACCGGCTTTCTGTTTACACCCGACTGCCCTCTGATCTGGCCAGATGGAAGAGAACTGATCCCCTTTCGTTTGTTTTTGCCGGATCGGATGTAGACCGCTTTAAACGCTTCATAGAGAGGAGAATGCAGGATCCAACCTGGTCTGCCTGAAAAACGGACAGGTGGACCCAATCGGGCTGCTCGTGTGATAGGTACCTTAATTCAATGCATGCACCAAAGTGTGTCATCAGGGCTGCAATTCTGGGAAAGGAGGCTATAAGGATTTATATTAGGGAAAGTAGGTGAGGAGAGTGAAGGTCTGTGGAGACATGTCACAGGTTTCTGCAAGGTATTTGGGGACCATCACAGACCTGTAGCATGTTGACACACCGCGTATGCACCCAACACTAAAAAAAAATAAGAAATAAAAAAAAAATTGCTCCTGGAATATGTGCCATCGACGGGAGGCAATGCAGGAAATCCCTGCATCATCCTCGTGAGTTGAGAAATAAAAAAATAAATAAACTCTAACTATATGCCATTAAAGTAATCTAATAGTGAAGGGCAGTTATATTAGTTAAAAAATATATAAGAAAGAAAAAAAAATAGCAAATGATATTTCACAACTTCTGGAGCCTCCTCCTCATTAATACAACTTTTGCTCCCCTCCCTAATAAAGGCTCAGCGTCAGCGCACAAAAAAAGTACATTTCAGGCAAATTAACACGTTTTACTGGGCGGGCAACACACAGAGCGCTCCGTCCGCTTCTAATTGCAGATAACCTGGCTGCAAAACACCCAGCCACTTCTCATGGGTGATAGAATATTGCCTCGGCCGCCTCCTCTCTAAGCAAACTCTTTTATTTTTTTATTTTAATGCATTCAAAACACACCCTGACTTTCCTTTGCACAGTAAATACGACTTGGCGCAGGCTAGAGGGATAGTGAGGGAGAATAAACCGAGCTTCAAACGGCCGTGCTTGTGTGTTGGAGGGCCGACCTTTTTCCCGGTGTATAATTAAAGCCCTGTCTTTTCTCTCTGCCGCCACAGGGGACCAGCCGCTGGTGCATATTTTAATATAAACCCGTGCCGCTCGTGTTGTGCTTGCTGGTGTTGTTATTAGCTTTCTCCTCTCGGCAAAAGTTCTTCTCCGCACTAATTAATACTCTAGGGTCCCGTGTCTTGGAATCTGTTCTTCATACAGCCTGCAGCGGCTCAGGCCCAATTAGGCCTCGGCAGCCTGTGAAGACGTTCGGGTGACTGACAAGTCCAACAACCGCTTTAATTTGCCTCCCCCAACCATTTTTTTTTTCTTCTTCTTTGCTAATACTCACCTACAAAGTGGTAATTTTCCAAGGATCGCAAGTCATAAATGTGCTCTCTGGCGCTTGTGACGACCCGCTCTGATCCGTTCCGTATGAGGTACGCCAGCAGCAGCAAGGACTGGGAGGAAGGGGAGAGAAAAGGGGATGTGGACGCGAGTCATTTTCACTACAGAAATTAACATAACATTGATACAATAATTAAAGCTGAACTCAAAGCAGATATGAAAGACATAAATTAATGCAGATCTGTATTCATCAACACATAATTAAAAGGATAAAAAAAAAAAAAAAAAAACGCAGTGTAAATACATTAATTTGACCTGGTTATCAGCCTCTTTCAGTCCTTGTATAGCAGGGCTGGCACACAAGAGGAAGAAGCGGTACAAAGAGCCAATCAGTTCATATGCTGACAAAAAGCACACTAATAGGAGGAAAAAGAAGAGCGATAGAGATATGAACTCATTACTGCTAAAACTTTTTTTGCAGACGGGAGTTTAACAAGAAACGTGGTCACTCATTAAAATTAGAATAAAAGAGGTTTAACCTTAAACTATGTAGAGGGTTCTTTACTGTAAGAGCGGCAAGGATGTGGAATTCCCTTCCACAGGCGGTGGTCTCGGGGGGGGGGGGCATCAATAGTTTCAAAAAACTATTAGATAAGCACCTGAACGACCACAACATACAGGGATATACAATGTAATACTGACATATAATTCACACACATAGGTTGGACTTGTGTCTTTTTTCAACCTCACCTACTATGTAACTGCTGCTTCTTTCACTGTGCAGTCACAGGCTGGGGTGGCCCCAGGATGACCTAGGCTAGGAGGAAGTGGGCTGAATGATACTGGCCAGACTGAGGACATCTAGTGGCAGAAAAATGCACTGATGGGGAATATAGCAACAAAACCCTGTTCTGTTTTTTTTTTTTTTTTCTTAAAGGGCCATTTGTAATCTTGATTTTGTGTTATTGCTTTGGGCAACAAAGATGGTCTGAAGCAACTGTTCATCATACACACTCAGGCCAAATTACCCTGCAATGTCCCAATGTCCTCCCCCCTCTAGGCTTATATAAGTGTTTTTTTTTTAATTATTATTGTATATAACATATGTGAGGGTGGTCAGCTTGTTGTAAATCATATTGTCAATGCTTCCTAATGTTTCAAACAGCCCTCTGAGAATAACGTGACTATACATATGTTTGCTAATTTCATATGCACACTATGCTGTCTGAATAGGGACTGTGCTAGAATGTTTCTTGCATCTAAAAGCTAGTGTGTAAAAATAACTCGCACCTAATAATACTACTACTAATACTAATACTACTACTAATACTCTGAAATTAATCACTTGACATTTTAAGTACCACTTCCACAAAGTCCTTAAATCTTCTTTTAGGTAGACCTGGGAAGGATTTGAACCCGTTTGGTTTGCACAGAAAAAGACAAAATATATATTTTAGTACAGAAGGAAAGGATGGAAAATTCTATGAATGTTTTATTACTGTCTTGGCCTTCATGTCCTGGTGACCACTGCTCCCCTCTTTCTAGTTCTGATGTCAGTGGTAGAACATTTCAATGGGCTCACAAAACAATTAAAAGGGCACAATTTTTTAAAACTCTTTCCTATATATATATATATATATATATATATATATATATATATATATATATATATATATATATATATATAGATATATATTAAAAAAAACAATAGGTATAATCACAGAGTACATGGTGAGAAGGGACAAGCGAAAATCAAACCCTCCAAACAAATAAGTGCAAAGTACAGTAAATGTCTCATTTCATTATATATCCCAAAAATAAGAGCAGTACTCCTCATTTGGAGTTATGTGAATACTTTGTTTCACCCACTGTCCGGAAAGGAGAAATATATGTTAGGGCTGCTTAGGAAATGTGCCAACTGCAATTTTTTGGAATGGGTACTCTGCAACCCTCATGCTACAAAATTTTATAAGTAAATGGACACCTCTCACTGTCTCTTAAGAGTGACAGCGCCAAGAAATCTAATAAGGGGTATTCACAAAGGCGCAGCGGACCATGCACCATACAAAATGTGCCTATTTCTGTGCCAGAGAGACACAGGTGTCGCATACAGTCATCTGTACATATCAATGACACTCTGTGGCTGTACGATGGTAATCATACATCCGAGCATTTACATGTATACAGGGACGTATGTGCATTCCTGAACGCAGACAGTTTGCGTCCAGTGCTGTTGATCAGTAAACCACTTCAGCTCTGGGAGATTTTACCCCCTTCATGACAAGGCCATTTTTTGCTATTTAAAGCAGTACTGTGCTGTTTTAACTGTCAATTGTGTGGTCATGCAGCGCTGAACCCAAACAACATTTACATCATTTTTTTTCACAAGAGCTTTCATTTAGTCGTATTTGATCACCACTGGGTTTTTAATTTTTTAATTATATAAAAATGAAAAAAAGACAGGAAAGGCTTTAAATAAATCAACATTTTTTTACTTTCTACTATAAACATATACAAAAAAAAAAAAAAAATCGAATTTCTTCATAAATTTTGTCCAAAATGTATTCTGCTACCTGTCTCTAGTAAAAAAATAAAAAAAATCCTAATGAGTGTATATTGATTGGTTTGCGTGACAGCTATAGCATATACAAACCATGGTACATATTGAAAATTTTATTTATTTTTTTATACTAATAAATGGTGGTGATCAGCGACTTGTAATGAGACTGCAATAGTGTGCTGGGTAATCCAACACTGAGGGGGACTAACTGCCAGTGCTAATAATATGCACTATCACTATACTAATGACACTGGCTGGGAAGGGGGTTAACATCTAGGGGGAATTTAGGCGTTAACTGTGTATCTAACAATGTTTGCTGTATGTACTGTGTGCTGTACACTAAGCAATGTGTTGGTTTTTACTCCTTGCTTAGCAGGGAGAACAAAAATGGCACATCGCTGCTGTCAGTAGAGAGTGTTTACCAACAGGGCTCCCTTCTGTTATTTGCTCAGCCGAACGGCAGTTTCCAGCCACAGTTTACTGGCCGGGACAAGCTGATCAGCTTGTGCTGTAAATTATAGGGACACAAAGAGGGGGACTTTACAGCTTGTGCTGTAGCGAATGACAACACAGCCAGGGTGGCAGGTGCACACCCCCTACCCGAAACTGCAACTCGTGTATATATTTGTAATCCTGCATAGCCCAGCGAGCCGCCTTGTAGCAGTAAAGCAAGTGGTTAAACTGGTTGTAAAGCCTATAATAAGGCTTACCTGTAGCTACCCCGGATATCCCCTAAACCTGCACAGTTTAGGAGATATCCCCTTGATTAGCATGTGCCGTGTCATTGCTTCAGCCAGTGTGCCATTACCGGCGGCTCCCGCGGGAGTGATGTCATCGCGGCTCCGGCCAATCACAGAGCCAGAGCATGCAAAACCCGTAACTCCGGGAGCGATGTCGCTGGCAGGAGCTATGTACTGGCACCGCTGCGGGGGCTTCGATCTAAGGTATTTCATAATCAGATAGTATGCAATGCATACTAGCTGATTATGCCTTTGTCTTGCAGGTTTTTTTTTTTTTTTTAGTGGGTTTACAACCACTTTAATGCACGTTCTATTTATGGTGTTTTGCACCTGTGTGAATAAGTCCTTGCAGTGTAACAAAGCTAAATATTTTCTTTTTATAGTTTTGGACAAAATTAAGGCATGTTAGAACTTTTATCTGGTTTTTGTTACTGTCTGAAACTTTTCCCTCAATTTTTCGCCCGACTATCAATGTGACTAATGCCGGCAACAGACGAATTTCGATCAAGCTATAGGCAGGCTGGTTGTACTGAAGTCAACCAGCCTGTCAGATTTTTTTTCACCTGTTCACTCCCAGAATAATCATTATATTCTGCACATGGGGAATGCTCCTCGCACTCCCTACCAGCAGTACACAATAGGACTGATGTTTTGGGGTTGCTTTGCTGCTTCAGGCGCTGGATGTCTTGACGGTGTGCATTGTTACTATGAAATCTAAAGACTACCAAAGAATTCTGGGGTGCAATGTAGGGCCCAATGTCAGAAAGTTGGGTCTCCGTCAGAGGTCATGGGTCTTACAGCAGGACAATGACTCAAAGCACACGTCAAAAAAACAACAAAAAATTGTTTTTATGCCGCGTACACACGGTCGGACTTTTCGACCGGACGCCGACGGACCAAATCCGGCGAACAATCCGATCATGTGTGGGCATCACCGGACCTTCAGCTGACTTTTCCAGTCGCAAATCTGAAGGACTTTAGATTTGGAACATGCTTCAAATCTTTACGTCGTAACTCCGCCGGACCCAGAAATCCGCTCGTCTGTATGCTAGTCCGACGGACAAAAACACACGGTAGGGCAGCTATTGGCTACTGGCTATCAACTTCCTTATTTTAGTCGTGTACGTCATCACGTACGAATCCATCGGACTTTGGTGTGATCGTGTGTAGGCAAGTCCGTTGAAAGTCCTCCAAAAGTCCATCGAAAGTCTGTCGGACTTTTGTAGCTGAAAAGTCCGACCGTGTGTACGCGCCATAAGACAAAGCACTGGAGAGTACTGAATTGGCCAGTAATGAGTCCAGATCTAAATACCATAGAGCAAGTGCGGATAAATCTCAAAATAGCAGTTGGGAAAAGGAAACTTTCCAATCAGAGACCTGGAGCAGTTGGAGAAAGAAAAGTGGTCCAAAAATTCCAGTAGAGAGGTGTAAAACTCATTGATGGTTACAGGAAGCGATTGATTTCAGTTATATTTCCAAGGGGTGTGCTACCAAATATTAAGTTGAGGGTGCCAATAATTTATCTAGTCCATTTTTAGAGTTTTGCATCAGATTTGGTTTTTTGTTTCTCCACTTTTGTGTCATTCCAAAACAAACAAAAAAAAGAAATAAGTGAGAATGCCTAAACATTTGTAATTGCAACAATTTTCTGGGCGAAGTGGTGCATTATCTGACAAATGCAGGGGTGCCAATATTTTTGGCCAGGACTTTACGCGTGGGAATATCTGCCACAATGATGCAGCCAAAAGTGTGCCAACAAAACATGTTTCGGCAGTTGGACACACCCTAACAAAGGGTTGCAACATTCAGGAGTTAGGAATGCTCGAACTGTAGAAAAGAATAATAAGCAGAACTCCAGTATGGATTGTTTTGTATTTAACTTTGCTCCAGAGGGGGCAGTGACTCCATCGCTGTTCCCACACAACATGTACGTAGGGCTGATGTCCTTCCACCATAGGATTCTTGCAGATGGAGAAACCAATCTCCCACATGACTGAGCCCTTAACTCTTCATGTACTCCATCTCTGCATGCAGGGCGCATTTGCAATAGCTTTGTGGAAGCATTGAGCCTCAGCAGCTGCTCTCACGGCCAGCTGTCGTTTCAAAGCCTAGTACAAACTATCAGAAAATCGGACGAAAAATACCACCAAAAATACCAGCAGACGTACAATAATCTCATCATTAGTACACCGCTTTCGAGAGCCGTTCACGACAGTTCATCCGAAATTATCTGAAGGGACAAACATGACATTTTTTTCTCGTACTACAACAGATCATACGATTTTCGTTTAATCAATACAGCTTTTGTCTGAAAAAAATCCGGAACAAGACGACAATGCATGCTTGGAAAAGAAAACATTACATCACTTGAGAAGTTGTATTCTGTCGTACGAGAATTTTTATAAGTTAAGTAACCTCTTCATTTTCCATATGAGATCATTTGTCCGATATTTTCATCATGTGTCTGTGCCTTTATGCCCCCTTGTAGTTCTCAGTCAGAGGTCTTTACAAACAGCAGAGTGGCCAGCCAACAGCAGCTGGATTCACAAAGTCTTCTAGACATGTAGTCCTTCTACTTCCTGTCCACTGCAATACCACAGGAAGGAGAATGGGACTGGAGCGGTCACATGACTGCTACATAAAAGTTCTGTCTCTCTACTTGGTGCTGTTCCTGAAATAGGTGGTCAACAGATAACACACGCAGAGTGAACGGTGAACTGCAGAGGACAATGCACTTTATTACTGAAAGCATTTGTTTTATTTCTTAGTTTGAAAAGACCCAAAAAAGGAAGAAAATAAGAATAGTCAATTGATCGGGTTTACATTCACTTTAAGAGGATTGTCAAATGGGGATCCAACATCAGCCATTTTAGATTTATAAAAATCAAATGTAAAAACAGCCTGCAAGGTTAGCCTATATTTGCCATTTACCTACCCTTACCCTCTAGTAAAATGTACAGAAACAATACAGGAGTTTAAAGTGGATGTAAACCAGATTTTTTTTTTTTTAATTAAGGCTTGCACCTTGTACAGTATAGGATTTCATGTCATCTGTGCCCAGTCTTGACACGAAGAGTTAATCCAGCTCTGAGCAGTCCTCTTTTTTCAGTAATATAAAAACGGTCAGACAGAGAAATAGATGTATGTTTCTCCCCCTTGCTGTGAGTGATAGGTGATTTACATATCTCATGCACAAGCCTGAGAGAGGCCTTCTGTGCACTTTAGACCCCCTCCCTCCTTTCTTCTCCAGCTCTCCCATGATTGGCTGCTTCCCACCTCATTATGATTGGGCATGCTGAAGTCATGTGGTGACTTTTCTGGGTTTTGACTTGATGTTAGTGATCATAGCAGAAGTTCAGTGTAAGAAATACACAGGAGAAAATGTATGTTGACAAGGGGAGTGTAGAGGTGGGCGGGGAGTCTACTGACATTACTCCACCCACGAGCTCCAGACAACAGACCCACCCACAGAATCTGAAGTTTTTCAGGTCCCATAGCAGACAGAGAGGAGTTGACAGGTAAGGATACATGCAGGAGGCATGCATATTATAGATAACTACTATGGCAAGGATGAGAGTGGGTTTACATCCATTTTAAGCAAAGAACAGCTAAAATAGTGCAATTTCCCAACCGATTTCAGCTATCTGAAAGTAAAGTGGTAATTGCAGAGTTTAGCATAAGGAGAGAAAGACACAAAAGCTATTAAATGTGAATTATGGAACGGGTCATGCTTCCAATTGACTTCTGGAGCCAATGCAAAGCACATGACGCCAGACAAGTGTGTGGGATCTGAGCTGGAGCATGTGTTTCAGTGTGCTTCATAATCAACACACAGATGGAGAATAAGGAGGACTGGCCTTCTGCAGATGGTACAAATATATCTAAAAGCTGCTCACAATACTACAGGTTAACACAGCAACGACTACACTGAAGTCAGAAAGGCGTTGCTCAACCGATAATTTTATACCTGTCTCGAACACCCGTAGATCAATTAAATTGATTTTTGTCAGGCTGGATGTGGTTTGCAGGGCCACCCTTGTTTCAAATCTAATTTACCAGGAATACGTCAACATTTCAGCTGTATATAGGGGCATTTAAAGGAGTATTATTTTTTTGCTTTGAATTGAAGTCTTGCATTTTTTAAATTCACTTTTAGTCCTTTACAGCCCCCCCCCCCCCCCCCCCCCCACACATTTTAATTGGTGACCAATTTTTCTTTGGAAATGTTTGAAGATACCTGTTTCTTTATGGTGTTTCCTGCTCCCACACTCTGTGAGTAATAGCCACACCCCCCACAACAAGCAGCCCCCCAAAGTGGAGGCAACACTGAAAACTGAGGTTTTTAGTACAATGCATACACATCTACTTTGTTAACTTCAGCTGACTATGTGGTTGTAAAGGTAGAAAGTTGTATTGCCCTAATGCATTCTCTGCATTATGGTGAACAAAAACCTTCTCTGTACAGCTCCCTGTTATACTTCATCCAGCCCAATCTCAATCCAGAGCTGTGCCCGAAAGAAGAGTCTCTCTCTCCTTACTGGAGACTTGAGGCAGCAGTGGGAGCCATTGGCTACTGCTGCTATTAATCACAACAAGTGAGAAGGAAGTGGAGGCAGGGCTGGGCCACTGTGTGGAGGCACTCAAATGGTGGAAGGAGCCAGGAGGGCCGGCGGGGAACCCCAGAAGAGTAGGATCGGGGCTGCTCTGTGCAAAACCAATGCATAGAACAGGTATTACATGTTTATTATTTTAAAAAATTCCTCTAGAATCACTTTAAATTGTAATCATACAAAATACAAGTTGACTAGTGGAAGCAGTTAAATATATAGTGTTTTGTACACATTTTTGGTATTACCCTCAGGACTAAGCAATAAAAGGTTATATTTCTTCATGTTTTTGGACATACTGTACATTTATGTTTTATAATTACCAATTGCAACCTGCGGCCATCAAGGAAAGGAAAGTATTCATTAGTATGGGGAGAGGTTGTTCTAGCTTAGAATACTTTGGAAGGTGATCTACGTGCTATATCCTGGTAAAGAAAAAGCTCACTCACCCAATACACCAAGAATGGCAAACAAATAACTACTACAAAAAAGTCAGCACTTCTAACCCTACAATGCTCAACACAGCATCCCCTTACCGTTTATGCTACCTGTTCTATACTACACTGTTGTTGCCTTTGCCACCTTTTAGACCAGGCTTACTATAAGTTTGATAGTTAAGCCCAATCAGCAATGGCTAGGCAGGTTGGGAGGTAATAGAGGACTCCAGGTTTCTGAGGTCATGGGTATTCAAAAAAACTTTGATGAGGACGATTGCTTTTCAGCTTCAATCCAGCTATACAATATTTGACTTGATACAGTTGGTTTAATATCTGCAGAGAAATGTACAGGGGTTGGACAAAAAAGTGGAAATGCTACATGATTTGCAGGTGTGAAAGTGACGACACGTTTCACGCTGAAAGCGGAAGTGGTGTAACATTCTTTTGCTTCCGCTGTGCGATGAGACACCGAGCTAACGGGTGGAAAGCCTCACTTTTGTCATTCATTGTGTGCACTGCTAGTGATATGGTGTCATATCACAGCTTACGGACCTTTAATGAGGGCAAATTGTTGGTGCCTGCTTAGCTGGTGCCTCTGTGACTGAAGTTGCCGAGGTACAGTATCAAAAGGGTATGACGGCATATAGAGCTTCCGGGAAAACGTCTTATAAGCATAAGTTTGGGCAACATGGTCAGCTGACCAAAAGAGACAAAAAAAGGACAACTGCTGCAAAAAGTCATTGCAGAGCTCAATCTTAGTCTTCCAAAGCCTGTGTCCACAAAAACTCTGTGGAGGGAACTCCATAAGCAAAACAGTCATGGCGAGCTGCTATTGCCAAACCACTAGTGACCAATATTAATGCTCAGAAAAGAGAAGAGAGTGGTGCAACATCCATAAATCATGCACAATCAATGGAAGACTGTAATATGGTCCGATGATTTGAGCTGCACACTGTTCCCAACCATCAGACGTGTTTACCTGTGGCAAACACTGTCCCAAGCTTACAACCAGGACTGTCTTGTGAGAACGGTAAAGCAGGCTGGCGAGGCCATCATGGTTTGGGCAGCCATATCTTGGTCTTCTGCAGGCCCAATCATCACCTTGAAAGGTAGAGTAATTGCCAGTGACTATATACAAATTTTGGCCAAACATGTGCATCCCACGGTGCAGGCACTGTTTCCCAAAGACAGCGCCATTTACCAAAACCATAATGCTCAAATTCACACAGCTTGTGTTGTAAAATTGTGGTTTAATGAGCATGCAGAATAAGTCTCGGACCTTCCTGGGCGCCGCAGTCACTGGACCTTAATATCATGGAGTCACTATGGTCAATTTTGGAGAACAAGGTTCAAGCCAGTTTTCCTCCTCCGTCATCTCTGCAAGAACTGGACCTTTTTTTTTTTTTTTCTCATGAAGACTAGTATCAGATTCTATTATCCAAGACTTATATTTGTCAATCTCCAGGAGAATTCAGGCCGTCGTGAATGTCCAAGACAGTCCAACACCATATTACGAAACAATTTTGTTCTTTTAACTGGCATTTACATAATTTTTGTCCAACCCCTGTAGTTTCTTTCCTATAAGGATGAACAATAACTTTGAGAAAAGCAGACACCTGCTCACAAACCGATTCTATGGACCGCTATAGAACATCAGTGTGAAAGGGCAAATCTACTCTAAATATAGTTGTCCACAACAGAGATGGAGGCGTGCTTCTGTAAATGCAAACTTTAACAGCCTCTTAGGAACTGAGACGGAGCACAAAAGTTGCCAGCGTTGGAAGCCTGATACGAACAGTCCTGCTCTTTTTTCGGTTTTCTGATTACTAAAACTGAGATTTCACGGCACAAAAAAAAAAACAAAAAAAAAAAAACAGAGGGGAATGTTAGTAATAAAAGCAGAGAGCCTGGATGAGCCCGGCAGCAAATCCTCAGAAGACAGACTGGATGTATAACTAGTGTGTGTAAAGGCATTAAATATTAACAGGTACAGCTCTCTAGGGAGTGCAAGGAGAGAGCGTACGCTGCACCCTGCAGGCTCCCAATACTTCCTTCTTCCCTTCACCTTGAGCGGCAGATCATCTGCTCTGTAACATACATCAAACCAGACAGCAGACATGTGTACACATGAACACTAAACCCCCCCCCCCCCCCACCGCCCAAATCAAATAGCTCAAGAGCAGCACCTAACGCTTATATATTCATTTATAAAGGTGTAAGGTCCAACTCCTCCTTCATAATTATAGGAGTTTAAAAGATCTAGCCCTTCCAAACATCACCAAACTTAACTTTTTAAAGTCATTTTCCCCTACATCGTGTTTCCTCAATAGGTAAAGAATAGAAACCGGAGGTTTAATCCTCCCCCTTCTACCTAGATCTTTCTTAAAATAAAATTTGTCATTTTTACATTTTTTTGTTGGTTTGTGCCAAGACTCCTACTTAATTTACTGCTGGGAGTGAATAAGTATATACAGTATAAATCATACTCTGTGCCTGGTACACATGATAATAATATGATAATATTCGACGAATAGTCGTTAGTTTTTGTTTGCATGCTAGTCTCATACTGAAAACAAATAGGTTACTAAAGATATGATACTTCCGTGATGATGTAATGTATTTTTCGTTTCTGAGCATGGGCTGTCTTGGCCACTCGATTTTTTACGGACGAATACTGTACTGATTAAACAAAAATCATTTGTTCTACTATCGTACAAGAAAAATTTTCGTACTTGTCCCTTCAGATAATTTTGGAAGAACTGCCGTGATCAGCTCTCGAAAGCTGTGTGCTATCAGATTGGGCGGTCGCTCCAAAAACGTTATTTTTCGCCAGATTGTCTCATCGTGTGTACTACACATAAAACTTTAAAAAAAAACCCCAACAACTCATCAAAACTATATATTTGAACTGTAAAAAGGTACAGCCCCAACACAACACTTCAGTTCTGTTGTAATCCACTACTCCACACCAGATCCTGCACCGACATCTTCCTTTCGTCTTCATTGGGAGTCGGCTGTCCCGTCCGGGCCTTTTTAGCCACACCCCCCCATCAAAACACAGCACCAGGTCCTTCCTCCTGCCGTGTATGCCTTAGCCGATTCCTTCTGGGATATCCGATATGGATATCATAGGAGGCTGCAGGGCAGGCTGATGTCATACTCGCCTAGGCAAGAATGGAAGCAGGGTGGACCAAGAAAGTCGACTTTGTAAGATTAAGGAAGGGAAGGATTAGTATGATGTAAAGGAGTATGTTGGAGTGAAAGTCTACTTTAAAAGTGTAAGTTCACCTTCAGCAAACTATTTCCAAAATCCCCTTATGCAATAACTTACCCTGTGAATAGTACATGCTAGGGCTTCTCCTGTTTTAACCACTTCAATACCGGGGCTATTCTGGCACTTCTCTCCTACATGTAAAAATCATCATTTTTTTGCTAGAAAATTACACAGAACCCCCAAACATTATGTATGTTTTCTTAGCAGACACCCTAGGGAATAAAATGGCGGTCATTGCAACTTTTTATCTTGCACGGTATTTGCGCAATCATTTTCATGAATTAAAAAATAACAAAACAGTAAATTTTTTTCTATAATGTAAAATATGATGTTACGCCGAGTAGATACCTAACATGTCACGCTTTAAAATTGCGCTCACTCATGGAATGGCGCCAAACTTCTGTACTTAAAAATCTCCATAGGTGACGCTTTGAAAATTTTTACAGGTTACCAGTTTAGTTACAGAGGAGGTCTAGTACTAAAATTGTTGCACACGCTCTAACGCACGCGGCGATACCTCACGTGTGTTTTGAACGGCGTTTACATATGTGGGCGGGACTTGCGTGTGTGTTCCCTTCTGAGCGCAAGCTACTGGGGACAGGGGCGTTTTAAATTTTTTTTTATTTTTACACTTTTTTTTACATTTTTTTTTCATCACTTTTATTCCTATTACAAGGAATGCAAACATCCCTTGTAATGGGAATCTATTGCGACAGGTCCTCTTTTTGGAGAGATGCGGGTTCAATAAGACCCCACATCTCTCCTCCATGCTGGAAAGCATGAAATTGAGAAAAAAAAAAAATCACCGATCTCATGCTGACAGCCGCGATCGCAGCTTTGTTTACATCCCGGAACGTTATGACATCACACCCGGGCCTCCGATGGTCATAGAGATGACCATCTGGTCACCGGAAATCTCTATCGTCGTCGTCCGGTGCCGGCCGATTCTTTCTCCGGGCCCCCGATGGCACAGGAGAGCCCAGAGAAACACCGGATGGCGGCGGGAGGGGCGTCCCCTCCCATCGCCTATAAAAACGATCAAGCGGCGGAACTGCCGCTATGATCGTTCTTATCATGCACAGAACCGCCGGCTGGAAAGAATGATATCTGAATGATGCCTGTAGCTGCAGGCATCATTCAGATATCCCCCCACAAAGTCAAGGACATCATTTTACTATGGCCCGGTATTGAAGTGGTGGTGTACATCCTCCCATTACACATGCAGCAAGAGAAAGGCCTCTACAATAAAACGATGGCCACTTCATCCCCCTCTATCCTGTTTGCATGACAGGCTGGACATTTGAATTGTGCACCCCCTATTGGCCACACAGGGCTGTACAAACTATGCGAATGCACTCACCCCTGCTCCAGCCAAGCTCAGTAGCGGCAGTTCTAGGCTGTTTAAACTGTGCATATGCGCATTGTGCTCTATCCAGCTCTAGCTGAGATCAAATGTCCAGCTCGTCCTGCAAATAGCAGGATAGAGGAGGATCAAAGGGCCAGTGGTTTTTCTGAATAGGGCCCCCAACAGCTCCATGTGTAATGAGAGGATGTGAACCATTTAAAATAGAAGGAGCATGATAGTATTCGCAGGATATGGAATTGCCTAGAAGAATTTTTACAGACCTTTGTTTTATAGGTTTGTTTTTAAAACTGTACGAATACATTTTTTTTGTTGTTTTTTTGCAAATATCCACATAATACACAAAGATTTCCTGGACTGAGGCCCGGTTCACACTTGTGTGATGCGAGAACCCTGCCAATCCAGTGCGGGTTCCCGCATCGCACCTGAATCACACAGTGGTTCACATTGAGATCTGCGAACCGCTGTGGCTGTCAATGTAAATTTAACGACACCCCCAGATCGGTTCACAGATCACAGTGCCAACTGTGAAATTGGTGCAGGAATCGGATCGCATAGGTTTGAACACCCATGCGATCTGATTCAAGTGAGGACCAAAAAAAAAGGGTCCTGCACCATTTTGGTGCGAATGCAATGCGATTTCAGCCATACAGTTTGTATGGCTGAAATTGCATCGCACAGACATCGCATGTGATCTGGACAGCAATGCGAATCACATGAGATGTCTGGCATCACACTAGTGTGAACCGGGCCTTAGGGTTTGAAAAAAGACAAAAAAAAACAACAAAAAAAAAAAAATTGGACTGGAGAGATATTAGTGCACTTGCATCAAAAACAAGTAAATACTGTCTGTCTACTTTTTTTTTTTTATCTGCACTAACATTTCAATGCTCAGGGCAAGCTTTCAGGGTGCTCTTGGTCCCAGCTTGGACTCAGAGGGCTAGTTCTGAAAATAGAATTGTTTGTGCAATTAAAAAGCATATCACCTGTACTTCTTATTCAAACATGCTCTTTCGTGTGTAAATTTGGCTTGAGGTATCGAGTTCTGTAAACTGTTTTTTACAACAGGTTTTAATCCTTTACCAACTTCCCGCCGTTAGGATGCACCCATACTTCCTTGGGTTTCAGTGGTTATACTGAGGCCATGGCTGCAGCTAAGCCACTGATGCTGAACAATGTAAAAACGAACCGAGCAGCTATAAAGTCATTGGATTGATTGATTGTGTTTACATGCGGCGGAAAGAGATCCACCTCCACCGGTGAAATGGGAAAGACCAAGACTGAAACCATACCTTAGAGATGAAGGAGTAATGGAAGTTCCTCCACCATCTCTAAGGTCTATAGAACCAGAAGCAACAAGCGTTTTGTCACTTTTAGTTTTGGTTTGTTGTTTACAAGCTGTTATTAGCTTATAACAGCATCTGAATAAACAGAGATCGGTTTTGAGGCCAGAGAAGACATCAGGGGTCTAATAGACCCAGGATCTCTCCATAAAGAGGACATATCATGGCAAATGTTATTACAGGGGATGTTGTTCATCCCTTGTGATAGCAATAAAGTTGATAAAAATAAAGATAAAGTGAATATTTTTTTTTTTTTAAATACATTTTTTTTTTAAAGCACCCTCTTCCCTCTCCGGTGCTCACATGCAAAGGTGAACCCATGCGTTGCATATGTACACAGTGATTGTACTACACATGTGAGGTATCGCTGAAAACATCTTAGCGTGAGCAATAATTCTAGCACCAGATCTGTGCTTTGTAACTCTAAATGGGTAAACCTATAAACGTCCCCCTATAGAGATTTTTAATGGTTTGTCACCATTCCACAGGTGTATGCAATTTTAAAGCGTGACATGTCAGGTATCTCTTCACTCGGTGTAAAATCATATTTTACAAAAAAATGGGTATTATATATTGTTGGTGTGCACAAAAATGTATTAAAGTGTATTTTTTCCAAAAAAAAATCTGTACAAATGCTGTATCGTGCAACATAAAACATTGCAACACTCACCATTTTATTCTCCAGGGGCTCGGTTTAAAAAAAAAAAAAATAATAATAATGTTTGAGCAATTTAGGTAATTTTCTAGCAAAAAAATGCTGATTTTTACATGTGAGAAGTTCCAGAATTGGCTTGGGCAGCTAGTGGTTAAGGGGAATCTGTTGTGAAGCAAACCTAAAGGAAGCAGCCATGTCCCAACTCACATATCAGGACTGCATATCAGGTCCAAGGCAATTAAAACTGTCGGAGTCAGAATGCAGCATATAATTTAGAGAATAGATGACCATTAGAGTTTTCTCACACAGTTGTCTTGCTTTGTAAAATGTTCCTCTACAAGCACTGTAAGTGTGTATGCTTTATTTCCTCACCATTTGTAAATAGCCAGCTTAGCCACACAACCAGATTAATGCCAAGACAAATGATATCTTTAGTATATTGCAAGAGTAGTTACTTAATAACACCGCCCTTCAGTTTATTATGAAATATTCATTTTAAAACAGAATTAAAGTATCTTTTTTATCCAACACTCAAACTACTACTTGTGTATGAAGGCATACTTGCAGGTCTGTGTTACCTTTTGCATTAGCCATATGCCAACTTGCTAGTCTGTTATTCAGTATTAGTTGAGGTGGTGAAGGTGATACTACAATCATCACCGAGAAGTGATGTTATCAATCCCCCATATTAAGCTTTCTGTAAGAACTTTTTTCCCCCCAGAAACTGGGGGTGTTTTTCCATGGTACTTATTTTAACCACTTAAAGACCAGGCCTCTTTTTCAGACTCGGTGTTTACAAGTTAAAAACACGTTTTTTTGCTAGAAAATTACTGAGAACCCCCAAACATTATACATTTTTTTTCTCTCTTTGACAAGAAAAGGTGCATGTGCTTTGGTGAAACCCAGTCAGGCTTTCTCAAATATTCCCCTTCTCCCTAAATACTCTTTTATTCCTGCTTTCTCCTGCGCTTCTCTTTTTCTCTCAGATCCCTCTGCCTTCGCTCTTTTCCCTTGCTGCTATCCAGCCATTAGCTCTGCAACCTTACTACCTCTACATTTTATATGGATAGTTGCCCTTTCCTTCCCTTATTTCTGTTTCCCATCACTCCCTAGGTCTCTTGTTATATCCACTCCATCTCTGGGATTGGTAACCCAACCCCCCATTTTGAAAATCGCACTGCTGCTGTAAGAGCCTCTTTCACAACCATATTACAATGTGATCTTATTCATATCTTCTCTTTTACGCCCACCTTTTTCCTTCATTGGGAACTAATGCATTTGAGTGTTTTGCCAGCTGGCGGTCGCCTCATACTATTTTTCTCTGTAAATGAAAAAACATTCTTCCCTTTTTCTTCCCTCCAATTTTTGAAATATAGCATTTAAAAGAAAATATTATATACGGTTTAAGCTGATCTCCATGTTTAATGTCCCTATGAAAGTCCATTCTGTTTGTACCTCTGAAATGTTCTTGTTAACTTGCAATATGTACAACCTTAGGACCCCTTTCACACTGACGGACCGATCTGCTCCGCCTGTCAGTTTTTCAGGCAGACCCAATCGAACCATCCACTGCTCTCTATGGAGCGGCGAATGTCAACGCACATGTGTCTGTTCACCCTCCGACATATGATTCTGTATACTAAAAACAGAAAGATGGGGATCTGTTACCCATACGTCTGGCGGATCGGATGATGGAAACAGACAGGCAGTCCGTTTAAATCCGACAGCGGTATGTGTCTGGTGATGCAGAGCGGACACAGACCTATCATCTGCCTGCTCAGTGGAGAGATCCCATGCAGAGCAGGTGGATCCGCTGGGTGACTTCGCCAGTGTGAAAGGGGCCTATACTAAAGATTTTATTGTGGCGTCTGTCAAAGCTTTACAATTTGAAAATCCAACAAAATTTGTATCTGGCCACATTGCTCTGTGCATTAATGGTCTCTGTCTGTTATGCAAATACAGGAGCATTATGGCATACTTAGAGGTAGGTGTGGAAAGCCTATGACCTTTAAGCAGTTCAGCCAGCAAAGGTAAAGCTCAAAGTCATTAGAGGATGCCTAGGTCCAGCACAGCACCTTGGAGTCCTGAAAAAGTGTGCATGCACGCACTAGTTTGAACTTGCAGCTTGTGTTTGTATTAAAAAAAAAAAACCTTCAACTTTGCGTTGTTTGCTGTAGGTAATTATGCCTTGTAATGTAAACACCACATATGCGGACATACATCATACAGACTGGCCCCCCCTCCAATACCTTGTAAACTCTACGCCAATTCTTCTTATTGTCTTTCAGCATCCTTGTCCACAACATGTTCATCAGCTCTGGGAATTGCTCGTACATGAACGTTGCCCTGGAAGGAAAATCAGAGGCTGTAATTCTGCTGCACCTATCCACACAACCTCTAGATGGCAGCAGAGAACTTATTAAAGAGCTGCATATTTGCTCAATCATGAAACAAACTTTATTTTTTATTTTTTTTAACAAGTTGTATTTATGTTACATATGCAGGGCGCTCTGTGTCTGCAATCAGCTAAAGCCTGGTTCACATTAGTGCCATGAGTTTTGAATGTGATTATGCAGTGCAGGTGGTGTGCGTTTTTTTGCAAATGCTCTGTGGCTGTCATGTGATTTTAGTGCTGTGCGTTTTTGGACGCAATTTTACTACTGCTGCTGCTATTACCCTGGAAATGAGGAGAATAGTGCAAGAAATGCACCAAAATTGCATCAAAAACACCTATACATGCATTTTGATACCTTTCCATTTACATCTATGGGCCACAAAACCACACTACGTCCCACCAAAGTAGCACAGGACCCTTCCCTGATCTAGCATTGCAGTCGTGCTGCATTGATATAAACAGCCACCAATGAGAACATTACTATTTCCATTGACATGCGATACTGTGTGACTCAAGTCGCATCATAAATCGCACTAGTATGAAAAGTCTTAAAGGGGCACATGCAGTCAATCAGTCACAGGCATGTAGCCTGTAAAAAGATAAAAATCAGCACATTCTTGTGTGCTAAAAGATGCTGCAGTTCCCAGTTTTTCCCCTATATTTTACACATCCTTTACAAAATTACAATATTGATAAAAAGACAACAGATTAAAGACACACTTAAAGTAAATCTGTGTCCAGGATATAGAAGAGACATTATTTGCATGTGCTTAAAGCTAAATACCATAAATAAAAGGTACACATTATTGTAGTTCTATAATCAGCAGGACATCATTAAAACTTTTTTTATAAATGCAAGCAGTGTGCTTTAAATACCCAACTTTGACTTGGTATCCGCCTCTTGTAATGTCTGTACAGCAGAGTTCAGAGAGGGGGAGAGAGGCAATTCAATTCAGGTGTACTGAAGTGCAAGAGGCATGCTGATAGGGGGGTAGGGCAAAGCGACAGATGTGCTCTGTGTGGTGCTTCTCCTCTCTCCTTTAAATGTCCAGTCAAAGGATAGAGCTGGGAAGACTAGAAGCCAGGTTTACAATCACAGCCCACATGTCAAATCCTTCTCTGCCCTTCCTTTGATAGTCAAGTGCCACTACTCTCTCCATACATTAGCTGCTGGAGGGTTAAAGATGAAGTAAAGGGCCTAGCTGTTTACTTAGACAAGGGGAAGAGAGCAATATGATGGTATCACCAAGTATACATGCTTAGAGAATGGAAAACTTCCCTTTAAATAATCCATCCAGTGGAATGCCCACTGGAAACCTCATTTGGTTTTACTTCTCCTGTGGATCACAAGAGTGCAATTCATTCTGCACTCCTGTGACCTGTTTTCAGCTGACAGCTGGCTGAAGCCCACTGTTGGCTGACATCACAGAGCCGGTCCAGGCTGGGGAAAGATCACGATCTTATATGGTCGGGGAAAGATCACGATCTTATATGGTCGGGGAAAGATCACGATCTTATATGGTCGGGGAAAATCACGATCATATATGGTCGGGGAAAATCACGATCATATATGGTCGGGGAAAGATCACGATCATATGGTCGGGATTCACCCAGATGCTTGGACCAGCACACGGTTCAGCTTCTCAGCGAGCCGCTGAGAGCCTAAACCAGACGCTTCCACCCCCTCCACAACCCAGCGCTTCAGTGAGCTGAGCGCCGAGCGATTAGTGGTCTTTGATCGCTCAGTTCTCAGCCTTATAGGGCGTACACACGGTCGGATTTTGTTCGGACATTCCGACAACAAAATCCTAGGATTTTTTCCGACGGATGTTGGCTCAAACTTGTTTTTCTACACACAGTCGCACAAAGTTGTCGTAAAATCCGATCGTTCTAAACTCGGTGACGTAAAACACGTACGTTGGGACTATAAACGGGGAAGTGGCCAATAGCTTTCATCTCTATTTATTCTGAGCATGCGTGGCACTTTGTCCATCGGATTTGTGTACACACGATCGGAATTTCCGACAACGGATTTTGTTGTCGGAAAATTTTATCTCCTGCTCTCCAACTTTGTGTGTCGGAAAATCCGATGGAAAATGTCCGATGGAGCCCACACACGGTCGGAATTTCCGACAACACGCTCTGATCAGACATTTTCCATCGGAAAATCCGACCGTGTGTACGGGGCATTAGAGTCGCCGGGGGACTGATGCTGCATTCACCTAGGCAAGTATGATTCCATAAAAAAAAACCTAAAAACTTCTCCTTTAAATATATTTACACCTGTAAAGTACATAGGATTCTTTAGATTTAGATATTTTAATGTTAACTACACAGCAATTCCTAGGCACAGACACTATCACAACTGTCTCTTTATTGTCTCTTCCTAGCAGTAATTGAACAACTGGTTGACATACAGATTTGAGTCATACTATTCCAAAGCCCAGAAATACTGGATGGCTATATCCGTTTGATTGATTTCATTTTTACTTGCTTACATAAGCTGAATAACAATTTCTCTCTCTCTCATTGAAGGCATTCTCAAATTTATTTTACATCTGATTATTGAAACGAAACCTGACGTTTCTGGTTCAAGTGTACTTTTTCTCAACTCTGTGCGTGAGCACTATTGCTGATTGATAACATCTAAATGCCCTTAGATTACCATTCTACCAGTCCAATAGTTATAACTAGTTCTGGCATACCTATATAAAATATATAATAAAAGGTGACTGTCAAATTACATCAATAGCCGGTAAAACTGCTAAGGCGTTGATCGCTTGTATAAAACAAAACCTTGACCCTAGTTTCAACTCCTTTAAAGTGGTCATGTTTTTTTTTTACCCAAAGCAATGGATTCATTTTAACACTCACCTTCCCACTATTACAATCTTTGCTTGCTCCACCACAGCTCTGTTTGGCTGCTATGAGCAGGAGAAGCCACCCTGCGCCACTCAAGTTATAGCTTACACAGGCCTATGGACTCTCCCCATGTTGCAGCGCTGATGCTTGATAGGTTCAGCCCCGCATGTTGAATTACATGCTCTGCAATACCCAGAAGTATTTTCTTTGCTTCCAGCAGCCAGAAAATAAAGATGGGCAGCACAGTGGCTAAGTGGTTAGCAATTCTGCCTAGAAGCACTAGGGTCGTTGGTTCAAATTCCAACCATGGCACTACATGCTTAGGGTTTGTAGGTTCTCCCTGTGCCTGCGTAGGTTTCCTCTGGTTTCCTCCCACACTCCAAAGACATGCTAGTAGGTTATTTGGACCCTGTCTAAATTGGCCCTAGTATGTGTATGTATGAATGTGAGTTAGGTACCTTAGATTGTAAGCTCCTTGCGGGCAGGGACTGATGTGAATGTATCATATATATGTAAAGCACTGCGTAAATTAATGGTGCTATATAAGTACCTCTAAAAAATAATGTGGGATGGGAGGAACTTGCAAGAAAAAGAGTACGTTGCTGGGAAGAAGGGATGAGCTCAGGCGTGTAAAGATTTTAGTCTGAACACACCTGAGCAATCCCACCAGAAAGATGTCACTGGACAAAGCCAATCAATAAGTGGCCAGGGCATTCACCACCCGCAGCTGCACACATACACTCCCAGGGCGAGGAATGTCTGGGCTGCCTGCGATTGGCTATGTGCAGCGACAGCTTTCTTCTGGGCTTGCTCAGGTGGGTTCAGGACAAGGATCCAAATATGCCTGAGCTCATCCTTACTCAAGAGTAAACCTGTTACTCCTCAGGAAACCTGCTGTTTTGCACAAACAAAGTACAAGTATGGTTTAAGGCTTAATCCCAAAAACAAAAATGTAACATACAGTGCCATATGAAAAGTATTCACCACCTAGGGGGGGTAATTCCCTGTTTTGTAGCGTCATAATCTAGAATTAAAATTGATTTTTGGGGCTTTGTACCATGTAATATACACAACATGGCTATGACTTTAAAGGTCCAAAATGTTTTTTGTGACACAAACTAAAAGGAGAAATCTTGAGTGTGCATAAGTAAACTCCCCCCCTCGAAAAAAATCAATACTTTGCAAAGCCACCATTAGCTGCAATCACAGCCGCAGGTCTCTTGGGGTACGTCTCAATTAGCTTAGCCACTGGGAATTCTGTCCATTCTTGAAAGCACAACTGCTCCAGCTACTTCAAGCTAAAGGTGTACAGCAATCTTAAAGCCTTTAAATCGTGCCACAGACTCTCAATTGGATTGAGGTTTGGGCTTTAAAGTGGTTGTAAAAGCAGAAGGTTTTACCTTAATGCATTCTCTGCATTAAGGTAAAAAAAATCTGCATGCAGTTCCCCCCCAGCCCTCCAAAATACTTACTTGAGCTCAATCTTGATCCAGCGATGTGCACGAGAGCAGCAGCTCTCTAAGCTCTCTTTCTCCTCATTGGACAGAGGCACAGCAGTGGGAGCCATTGGCTCCTGCTGCTGTCAATCAAAGCCAGTGAGGAGAGCATGGGGGGGTTTGGAAGGCCGAGCTCAATAGGTGGGAGGAGCCCAGAGCGCCGGCAAGAGACCCGAGAAAAGGAGGATCAGGGCTGCTCTGTCGATCAGCCGATCAAACGATTGCACAGAGCAGGCAAGTATGACGTGTTTGTTACATATTAGATAAAAATAAAAAGTTAGGCTTAGAATAATTTTAACTAAGCCATTCCAAGACATTTACTGTAAAGGTTTCCCTTTAAACCATTCCAGTGTAGCTTTAGCAGTATGTTCTGGGTCATCCTGCTGAAAGGTAAACCACCATTCCATTCTCAAACCTCTGGCAGACTGAAATAGCTCTTTAACCACTTAAGGACCAGCCTCATTTTGGATTTTAGGTGTTTACATGTTTAAAAGTTTTTTTTGCTAGAAAATTACTTAGAACCCCCAAATATTATATATTGTTTTTATTCTAACATGCTAGAGAATAAAACAGCGGTCATTGCAATACTTTTTTTGGCACCGTATTTGCGCAGCGGTCTTAAGACAACAGTAAAGTTAGCCCAATTTTTTTTTATATTGTAAAATATAATAATGTTACGCTAAGTAAATTGATACCCAACATGTCACGCTTCAAAATTGCGCCCGCTCGTGGAATGGCGTCAAACCTTTACCCTAAAATATCTATATAGGCAACGTTTAAAAAATTCTACAGGTTGCATGTTTTGCGCTACAGAGGAGGTCTAGGGCTAGAATTATTGCTCTCGGTCTACCGGTCGTGACAATACCTCACATGTGCGGTTTGACCACCGTTTTCATATGCGGGCGCTACTCACGTATGCGTTCGCTTCTGCGCGCAAGCTCGTCGGGACAGGGCGCTTTAAAAAAATTTTTTTTTATTTTCTTATTAATTTTACTTTATTATATTTTTTTTTGCACTGTTTTTAAAAAAAATAAAAATTTGGATCACTTTTATTCCTATTACAAGGAATGTAAACATCCCTTGTAATAGAAAAAAAGCATGACAGGTCCTCCTAAACATGAGATCTGGGGTAAAAAGTCCTCAGATCTCATATTTGGACTAAAATGCAAAAAAAAATTAAAAAAAGTCGTTTGAAAAAAATATGCCTTTAAGACATATGGGCGGAGCTGACGTCATGACGTCGCTTCCACCCTCCTATGGTATGGAGACAGGTGGCGGCCATCTTAGCCTCACTCGTCTCCATACCTCAGCAGTGAGAGGTCCCAATCTCCTCCGCCGCTACCGACGGCTCCGGTAAGCGGCGGAGGGCGCGGGAGAGCGGCGGTGGCACCTATCCCGCCAACGATAATGGTGATCTCGCGGCGAACCCGCCGCAGAGACCACCATTATCGTACACAGAACCGGCTCCTGTAAAGATGGATACCTCGATTGTGGCAGCAGCAGATATCCATCTTCAAAGTGTCGACGTATATGTACAGGAGCCGGTCGGTAAGTGGTTAAGAAGTGTCCTGTATACATTCTTTCCTTCCATGCTCACCCATTTTCCAATCCCTGCCAATGAAAAGCATCCCCATAGCATGCTGTTGCCACCACCATGCTTCACTGTAGGGATGGTGTTCTCAGAGTAATTAAATTGGTAAACATGACAAATAGAGAGTATGAATCTCCCTAATGGGGGCACAGATAGCAAAAAAACTGACAGGTGTTCCAATTCTTCTCCACTACATCCAAATTATTATTTTTGATGTTTTTGTTGCAGCTCTGAATAATACCCTTCTAGCTCAGTCTGAATGTTTTGGTAGGTAAGTTTCTCTTGTCTGGATTGTAGTGGTGGCATATTCTTTCCATTTTGTTACACATGCTGCTCCATGGGATGTGCAAAGTTTGTGATTTTTCTATAACAAATACTGATCGATTCTTCTCCACTTCTCTACAGGTCTCTGACCTACTTGGAGATTTCCTTTGTCTTCATGTTGCTTCATTTGTTATATTGCACACTCAGGGGCCCTTTAGAACAGGTGTATTGTATTTATGTGACAGATCAGCGTTAGATGGTTACCTTACATAATTATCAAATTATAGGACATTTGAAGTTAATCAGTTTGACTTCATCTTATATAGGGGTTTCATAGCAAAAGGGGGAGAATATGAATCTCTTCATCATTGTTTGTGTCACAATAAAAAATATTTTAAAAGTCGTTGGCATGTTGTGTATATCGCATTGTGCAAGGTCCACCAAAAATATATTTTAATTCCAGCTTGTAAGGTAAGAAAACAGGAAAAACACCAAGGAGGGTGAACACTTTTGCAAGTCACTGTATTGCATCTCATCATCCTTCTCTTCAGAGAAGCCTACCCTACCCACACCTAAAAAACAACTGTTTTTCATTTCTCCATCAGCTCACCCCCCACAGTGATTACCTGTTGTTTCCACTTGACCCTCCCTTCTAGATTGTAAGCTCTAACGAGCATGATCCCTCCTGTATTGATTTGTATTGTAAGTGTACTGTCTGCCCTCATGTTGTAAAGCGTTGCGTAAACTGTTGGCGCTATATAAATCCTGTATTATAATAATAATAATAATTCTTAAAGGGGTTCGGAAGACGGAAGGTTTTTTATCCTCATGCATTCTATGAGCCTTCTGTGTGCAGCAGCCCCAGGACCCCTAGTACTTACCTGAGCCCCCTCTCTATCCAGCGATGTACCACGAGTCCCTCGGCCGACTCTCCCTTCTAATTGGCTGAGACACAGCAGTGGCGCCTTTGGCTCTTACTGCTGTCAAAGTCAGTTAGCCAATCAGGAGAGAGAGAGAGAGAGAGAGAGAGAGAGAGAGAGAGAGAGAGAGAGAGAGAGAGAGAGAGAGAGAGAGAGAGAGAGAGAGAGAGAGAGAGAGAGAGAGAGAGAGAGAGAGAGAGAGAGAGAGAGAGAGAGAGAGAGAGAGAGAGACACACACAGACATGGAGCCAAACCGCAGCTCGGTGTCTGAATGGACACACGGAGCTGCAGCTCGGCTTGGGTGCCCCCATAGCAATCTGCTTGCTCAAGAGGAGGGAGGGGCCATGAGCAGCGAAGAGGCACCCAAGAAGAGGAGGATCTGGGCTGCCCTGTGCAAATCCACTGCAACAGAGCAAGCAAGGTATAACCTGTTTGTTTTTTTTATAGAAAAAAAAAAAAAAGACTTTACAATCACTTTAAACATTAAAGTGGTTCTAAAGACTCAGGGTTTTTTACTTTCATTCTATGCATGAAAATAAAAAACCTGTGTGCAGCAGCATCCCCCCCTAATACTTACCTGAGCCTCATCTCGATCCAGCGATGTGCACAAGAGCCACAGGTCTCTGGGGACACTCACTCCTCATTGCCATTGGCTCCTGCTGCTGTCAATCCCAGCCAGTAAGCCAATCAGGAGAAGGAGTGGGCGAAGCTGACCAGTGGCACTGTGTGTGAATGTACAAGCCTGTTTGGGTGCCCCCAGAGCAAGCTGCTTGCTCTAGGAGCACTTGGAAGGAGAGAGGGGCCAGGAGTGCCAGCGAGGGACCAAGAAAAAGACGATTGGGGCTGCTCTGTGCAAAACCATTGACATGACATGTTTGTTAGTTAGAAAAAACAAGGATTTTAATATCACTTTAAAAGGTTCTTTTTAAAAAAACAAAAAACAAACATATTATACTTACCTGCTTTGTGCAATGGTTTAGCACAGAGCAGCCCTGATCCTCTTCTGGGGTCCCTCGCTGCCGCTCCTGGCTCCTCCTCTTTGGCAAGTGCCCCCATAGGAAGCCGCTTCCTATGGGGCACTTGCGTAGTCTCCCTATCGAGCTGCCTTGTCTGCGTACACCAACACAAAAAGGGCGGCTCGGCCCTCCCCCAGCTCCCTCGTCATAGAATCTGATTCATAGCAGCAGGAGTCAATGGCTCATGCTGCTATTAATCAGTGCAGTGAGGCAGGATAGAGCCAGGAGAGCAGCTTCTCTCATACACATTGCTGGATCAGGATCAGGGGGGTGAGGGGGACACATGCAGCGCTGAAGGTTTTTTTACCTTAATGCATAGAATGCATTAAAGCGGTAGTAAACCCGCTGACTTTTTTTTTCTCCCCCTACACCTGTAAGGGAAAAGGCATAATGAGCTAGTATGCACCGCATACTAGCTCATTATGAGTTACCTACCTTAGAACGAGGCGCCGGCATCTCACCCGGTCCACGCCAAGGGAGCTGACATTTCTCCTCAGCGTGTCTTCCGGGTATCGCAGCTCCGGCGCTGAGAGTGGCCGGAGCAGCGATGTCGTCACTCCCGCGCATGCGCGCGGGAGACTTCTTTCCGGCAAGGTCCGGAGTTTGCCGGGCTCTCAGCCAAGAATCCCCTGTGCGCATGCGCCGCTGCAGGCAGCGGCTCATTGCGAGGGGAATATCTCCTAAACCGTACAGGTTTAGATTTTTTTTTACCTACAGGTAAGCCTTATTACAGGCTTACCTGTAGGTAAAAGTTTAAAAATCAAGTATACAACCGCTTTAAGGTAAAAAAACAAAAAAACAAAGTGGTTGTAAAGTCACTTGGGTAGAAACATGTAATCACCTCTCTTACATCAAGGTTTAAATGTGCAGTATCTGTCATTTTTTTTTAAAAAGGACTCTGTAAAATACCTTCTTTTACAGTGCCCCTCGGATGCTCACGTGACTTGCCGGCACTCTCCCCTGATATGAGCACTGCAGTGGGAGGGGCTGTGTTTCCCCGCTGACATTAGCTGGAAGGAGCGGAGGAGAGCGCCGGCAAGTCATGTGAGTGCCAGGCTGTGCTGTAAAGAAGGTATTTTGCAGAATCATTTTAAAAACTACAGCTGCTGCATTAACCTTGATTTAAGAGAGGGGAATACATGTTTTTACACGAGTAGTAATGTGGCTATAGCGGCGAGAGGATGAGAAGGCTGACACACAGACTGAGCTGATAGGCAGGGAGAGAGGGGGAGAGAGCAGAGCAGCGGGATGACGGAGGCACGTAAATGGATCATGGTATCATGGGCTCAGCAGGGGGAGGTCAGGACCAGGCAGGATCAACTAGGTACTGTAAAAGATACAAAAAGCAAAAGCACTATGGTACAGCTTTTGTACCATAAACGGACAGGAGCATAATTTTTTTTTTTTTTTTTTGAGGAAACAATTACTTTAAGGCTTTACAACCACTTTAAATGTGGTGGCTGCATTCGTTTTCTTTGGCTTTTTTTTTATTTTCACTTGGTGATCTGGCTAGTAACACTTCTGGTCTTAGGGGGTCTCCACTCTGGATGGAGGAGCAATCGAGACCTTTGGATAGCAGCATTGTCAAGCTGGTAAGAGGGTAGAGCTAGGCTGGGTTCACACTTGCTACAGCCGTGGCTCACAGCAGGGGGTCCGGGGCATCCCTGTTCACCGATTCAGGTGCAAATCAGGTTCAAATTTCTGCCTGAATTCTCACCTGATTTGGAGCCAAAGATGCACAGGACCCTTTCCAAATGCGGACCGTGAGCGCCCCGGAGGTGTGTGAACTGGCTTCATTGAGAGCTGGTCACACTCTTCTGTCATGGGATTTGGATGCGGGGGGAAAAAACACACATCCAATTTGGATAAGTGTGAACCCAACATTAGGTGCAGTTTTAACTGAACATGCTCTACAGCAAAATGCACAGAAGTCAAGCATGACTGCCCACTTCTGGCGGAATTTAAAGCATTCTGATTATTCAGCTAGAAACAATCCACTTACAGCTTGGAGTAACCATGAAAAGGGGTGGACAAATTAAGCACTATGCTCTGCCAAAAGCTACAGCTAAGCTAGAATTTGGCAAGTTCCTGCCACCTTCTTTGGACTGGCAATTTCAAACGCTGGAGTCACATTTCGCCAGGAAATATTTTTCAATGTTTTCCCAAAAACAAATCCTGGTAGAGTGAGTAATGAGACATATGGGATAGTGTCTGCCTGGCTGCTGTACCGACAACAGTAGACCATAAGCGCCATCTCATGCCACTCTTACATATATGTTTAGAAGCGTTGTCCTGCAGAGGGCACTAGTCAAAGAGGTGGCCACTCTAGGCCAGTAAAATATCTAGTCAATTCCAAATTATGTTTGAGAACTCATGAAGCTAAAATAACTAATGAAGCTTTTTGGTGTGCCAGCAAAGATTATTTTCTAGAGCAATCAACTTCCCACAGTTTTAAATACAAAGCCGGCTTTTTTCAAAAATGTAACAATCCAACATTAATTGAAAATTTGCAATTATTACATTTTTGCACTGAAACCCGGAGAGCACTGTGACTGTGATCTATTTGTTGCATGGGCAATGCCCAAGGCTCTGCATTGTTTGCATCTCACCCTTAGGTCCATTTTGGAAGTATGGACCTTCAGTTATGGCCCATGGACTACAGATGCAGTTTGAGGGTAGGGAGTTGGAAGTTAAAACTAGGTTTCAGGTCACACCCTACATATGAGTGTATCATGAAACATGTCACAAAGCTGGACCAAACATTTATGTTCATATATTTTTCACCAGAAAATACATTACATACATTTTACACTTAACTTATAGTATTATCTAAGACCTTCTTGATAATGAAAAGGTAAGGCCTCAGGATATAGGATTTCATCCCACTACACAACGTAGCTTGATGTTCTTGGGTAAGTGTTTATTTCTCTGCAAACCAATGAAGAGTTAAGCAGAGAAAGATGTCTTTATTTACTATTGTGTTAGGCAGCTGAAAATCCTCACCGAATAGGATATCTCAATCATCATGCGTAAATAATTATTGCTGTTCCTGAATAACAAAGTGAACCTGTGACCAGGCTATAACCATTATTTAAATATATATATTTTTTTAGAAAGCAGTAGATGAGCAACAAGGCATCCTTGACTTTTTAGTGGTAGACACTGTGGAGTGATTTATCAAAGGTTACAGCAGAAGCACACAAGTCATCCCAGTGGTGCTCCCAGCAGCTAAGATCTTCCTGCGCCCACTCTGAGTAGTGGCTCAGCTCCCCCTTACAATAGTATCTCAGCAGCTCATCTCTGCTTGCTCCCCATTCCAGCAGTAAATCAGCAGCTCAGCTCCCCCTGCTTTCCGTTTCACCAGAGACTCAGCAGCTCAACCATCCCCCCCCCCCCCCCCCCCCCCCCTACAGTGAGCAGCTCAACTTCCCCTTCTTCCCACTTCCATCAGAGACTCAACATCTCAGCTCCCCCTGCATCCCAATCCCAGCAGTGATTTAGCAGCTCAGCTCATTCTGCTCCCCTTCCAAGCATTGACTCAGCAGCATAGAGCCCTCTGCTACCCTTCACAGCACTTCCTACTCCCCTTCCTACAAGTCTACAGGAAAGAAAAGCAGCTTGAAGCAGGTCAAAGAGATCAACTGCAAGTCAAATGCATCTGCAAGGAATTCTGAATAATCTCAAGGGCAATATGATTTGCCCATCAACATAAGCTTAAAGCATGTGGACACCTAGATCGCACATGTAAAAATGCATTTAAAAAGAGAAACTTCAATTGTTCTGAAAGAATAAAAAGTCAGCAGCTACAAATACTGTAGCTGCTGAATTTTAACAGAGACATTTACCAGCCCAGGGATCAAGAGCTGTCACCACCTGGGCCAAGTGTTACTTCTGGTGTTTCACAGCTGGCTTCTCACTGCACATATGTGAGAGAGACACTGTACTATTAAGAATGGTCTCGCAGTCCCCTGGGACGTGCGACTTGCCCCAGTAGGTAGGCAAACATTACGGAAGTGGGAGTGGGTACCTATCAGAAAGAGGTATCCACCAGAAAAAAAATTGGAAGGAGGAGGAGGATTAGCAGAACTTTACATTTTAGGTGAGGCTCCGCTTACCCCATTTTCAAACTGAGACAGGACTAGCAGGTAATGCCCTGTATTTACATAGGAGGCCTAAAAATGAATGTCCTGCCCGCTGAAGGCTTAAAAAGGTATAACACCTATACAATACTGCTGTAGTCTGCTAATTTTCCACCCTGTTTTTTTTTCTTATAAATCCCCTTGTACAGCTCAGTGCTCTATACAGGGCCCAGATCTCTCTCCAAGCTGGAATTAAGCACACCCCCCTCCATGCAGAGCCTCTACTGACCACAAAAGGTTCTGGCATTGGACTGTTAATTGGAAAGGCCTAATGGCAATTTAGGCAGAACTCCAGGCTATGTATACAGACAGGACCTGAAATCAAAGTGGCTTCAATACACAAAATTGAAAGTCTAAGCAGGTGTCTGCACAGTATTGTCGGGTTAATAAGCTTGTGCGGACCCAGCAGGTACATTTTAAAGCAGCCACAAACTTTTTCTGAACCAGAATTACCCATGGACAGTGTTATACAAACTGACTGGCCTTTGTCAGTATGGATACTCTAGTTCTGGTCAGTATGTAAAGAGCTAATCAAAGTTATTTCAATTAGGGAAACTTTCAGACAATGCCCCAAAGGAGATTTAGGCAAATAATCCCCTCTAACTCTACATGGATACCTGTAAGTTTTAAAGAGGCCAGGTCCAATTTAACAAAAATGCAGATAAAAGCCTAGAAAAAGAGGTCTCAAACTGGCGGCCCTCCAGCTGTTGCCAAACTACAAGTTCCATGAGGCACTGCAAGGCTGACAATTACAAGCATGACTCCCACAGGCAAAGGCATGATGGGACTTGTAGTTTTGCAACAGCTGGAGGGCCGCCAGTTTGAGACCAATGATTTAAATGCTTGCTTGCAGTGTTTTACCTTTAACTTTTTTTTTCCCTTTGGCTTGCAGCAAGCCTTTCAACTTGCTAGCAAATCTGCTCCAGAATAGTTAATTTCCTAGCACAGGCCCCTTTGCTCCTTGCAAACTCATCTATTTTGAGAGTGTATTTACTGTCTGTGCTGGCCCAACTCCTCTGCCCCTCCTTTCGCCTCCCTACATAACCCTTTATGTAGCTGCTAGAGGAGTGAAGGTGAATAGCATGTATGACAGCTCTGGGTCTGCTGACATCCAAGTTGGCAAAGCCCAGCAGCACTCTCGGGCTTTTGGATATCTAGAGAAGGAAGGCTTTTAAAAAGGTAAATAACATAGCCAATATATACTGTATGTTAAATACACATATAATCTAATGGGAAGATTTCTGGTAAAAGGAATGATCTGGCAGCAGGGTCTCTTTGAAGCAATTGTTGCCGCAGCAGAACACCTATTTGCATACATTTCCCATGAACACATGCCTGAAAATCTCCTCATCTGTGCTTTGTACTCTATTAAATGCATACATTTAAAAACTGTGTATATATTCCAAGGATGTGTGACTCTTTGTTAATCTCACCCCCATCGGATTTCTATTCTGTGCATGGAGCCCAGGGTGAATAAACTTCCCTGCTCTCTTCCCTCCGCTACAACTTCTAAATGGCAGAGAATTGTCTTGCTTCTCCCGGGAAATCAGGCATTACTTACTTGGCGATATCTCCCATGAGCTGCCCGGAAGGTCCCCAGGGGTCATCGTTGGTCGCCTCTCGAACCTTAGACTCTATCTCTGAATAATTCATCACTACGTTGGTGCTGCAGAAGAGAGAAAACACAGGTGATTAGCATTAGTCCTGAGCCACACATAGAGACTTAATAATGACACCGCTGGTCTCCCTAATGAGCTACCTATACAGCATGGCTGCAGCCCTCTCTTAGTATCTCCAATACCCTCAGGACACCTTACAATGCATTTACCTTATCCATGAGGACCCCATTCCATTGGGGTCCTGAATACAAATGAGAGCGAGGATCGCATCACCCTTGGAATTTATCCAGCAGAAATGGCTTGTGGTCAAACTAAAATGCTCACATTAAGCGTGCAGAGATTTGGGGAAGCCAGATGGCCGCAGGGGAGCAACATGCTCCTCCGACTAGAAAAGGAATGCTAAGCTGTAACACAAAGACAATTGGTTATGAAATATCTGTTCTACTGGAGGGATAAGGGCATGCTGGCCAGCCATAAACAACATGCAGCTTCTTTATTGTGACATGAAGCATTAGAGCACACTGCCAGAATCACATGGGATATTCTGTCACACTGCGCATTGGTTAAGCCTCCTAATATTCACTGATAACATTTAGGGCTGGATGGATTCCAGGAGCCAATGGAGGAGCCTAAAAAGTACATCTGGTACCCAACTTTGGGTCAGTTACCTAAGGTGTCCTGTTCTAAGTGGAAGGAAATAATGTTGGTCTTCTTCCAGTGGAAATGAAGGTAAAAATCTATTTAACTATCATGCCCCATCCTGCTTACAGTCCCAGGAACCCCAAACCCTTCATGGCCAGAATTGATAAAAACTCATTCTCTCTGAGAGGTAAGCTTAGGAAACAGTTGATGCCTCAGCTCTGCATTCATTGACACCACTTCTCCCCTGCGCCTGTGAAGGAGCAACACACTGATGAGACCATCAATGAGCTCCAGCCTCCTAAAAGCATGTTCCTATTAGAACATTCAAATCTTTGTGCATAGCAACAGAGCCCCAATTGTTACCCATGACAAAATGCCTAGGGGCCCCCCCTTAGGCTGACATGGTCCATTAAGTTGGATGCTGCTGACTAGTGAGGGTGCAGGCTGGGAGACGTTCTTCCAGACCCAAAGTACGCTGTAGAAATAGAAAGAAATAGCCCAGCTGCAGGACATTTCACCTGGCCCAAGTAGCTAGCAGTTAAAAGCAGCCTCTGCTTAAAGTGGAGTTCCACCCACTTTTACAACTCTTCAGCATCCCTCACTAAACTGTGCACTGTAAACAAATTGGATATTTTTTTATTTTTTTTCTCAGCACCTACTGTATATCGGCTGTATTCATTTTTCACTTCCTCCTCCCTGGCCGCGGCCCATCGCATCATTTCCTGTTTGCAATGCCTTCTGGGAAGGGGCGGCAACGTCCTCTGAAACTGTCGTTGCTATGGAAACCTGACCTGAAACCTATTACACAGCTTGTGCTGCACTGAGCATGTGCGAGATCTGCAAGGATGAGATCCAGGAAGAAATACAGTTTGGCTTCAGATGTCCAGACTTAAGATGGCCACGGCCTGCTGTAAGTTTATAAAATAACAAACTACTGCTATAAACTAACAAAACAGACCTTAGTTTACAGACTAACTTTACTAGAATACATTAAGCTTGTGTATTATAGGGGTATTTTTATTTAAAAAGTATCATTTCGGCCGGAACACCACTTTAATTCATCCAGGCCTTGCCCCCAACACGTTTCACCCTGCCCTCCGGGCTTAATCATGGAGCAGGGTCGGGTGAGACATGTTGGGGGCGTGGTCTGGATGAACTGAGCTGAGGCTGCTTTTACCTAATAGCTACTCAGGCCGGGCGAGATGTGTAGCAGCCGGGCTATTTCTTTCTATTTCTAGAGCCCTAATTGGCTCACATTTCTGACCTGCCGCCACACAGAATGCTGATGTGCAAGTGATAAAAGGATGCTGACATTCTCAGATTACAGTATTTGTACTAGTAGTACTTAGTGTCACCTATTCATTCAGGGTAAAGTGACAGTGCCTTTTTGACAGCCCTCCCATCAAAGTAAACTTGCCCTTCCACACTCCAGTGGATCTCACAGTCTCCCCCTTTACATGACAGGCTTCAAGACTGAGGATTGGCTGCTCTGGTGCAATTAAGGTCACACGGGAGCGTTCCTCAACACTCACAATATCGAGGGAACGCATATGAATAAGCATAGGTTGCTGGGGAAAGAGGGAGGTAAGGTGGCTATCAGGAGGTGCTCTTGCTCTAAACAGGAAAAGTGACAGCATCCATAAAATATTTTAGAACTATAGGCAAAACATTTTTTTTTTCATTTTGGATAGAATAAGGGAAGGTTTTAACCCCTGTAAGATTTATTTTTGCCATCTGTGTCCCATTAGGGAGATTTCCCTTCACTTCCTGTCTTATATCCAAACAGGAAGTGAGAGGAAATCCCTGCACATTAAGAGAATCTCTTGGGGACCCCCAGAACTAGTGTCTCCAAAGATTTTCCCTATATTACTTTTCCGGGGACAACCCAAAATCTTGGACTTTTTTTTTTACTTCCACTTTTAAGGATAATGGTAAACAGGACAAATAGAAAGGGTGAATTTCCTTAACGGGGGCACAGACAGCAATAAAAACTGACAGGTGCTCTAATCCATCCCCCCTCTATCCAAAACAAACAAAAAAAGTTTGTCTTTAGTTATACTGAAACGTCCCAAAGACTCCTAATCACGGTTCAAGGGACATTGCTGTCAAAAGCTGTTAAATTGCTGTCAAGACAAGCAATTTATCGTAAACATCTCTGCGTTTTCTTTTTTTTCAAATACAATTTTTATTGAGTCCCAGAAAGGGCAGAACCAAGTAATTACATCCATAATGTGAAAACATTGAAAACTACAGTATTGTAACTTACAAGCCTGGCAAATAACAATGAACTGAGATACACAAGACTCATTGGTAAAGTAAAAAGTGTAACCACAGAGGTATGGGGCAGCCCATTCCTTTTACTCCCAGGAGCAGGGGTAAAGAAAGGTAGATAGGTCAAGAAAAGAAGAGGAGTAAAAAAGAATAGTAACAATAAAAAAGGAAGGGGGGGGATTAAGAACAAATAAATAAAAAGGGGAGAGGACGATGGTGCAGGATGACAATATGATTTCTTATATAATTTAACAGGAATGATTGAGAAATGTAGCAAGAAGAAGGCAGGATCATCAGGAATCTTGTACTTCGTAAATTTCTGAGTAACTTTGCCCTCCTGGCATCTCCAGCAATGGTCAGTTGTATTGGGATAGTTTTGTGTAACAAAAGGGGGGTATATAGTACCATTTTGTCAAAACTTTAAAGTTAGTCTCTTGAATTTTTGTACTGATTGATGACTTGAGGGAGAATCTGATAATGCGTTGTTGGTCTGACGTAAATGTACGGTTTAGTTCCGTCTCCCATTTTCCTATACAAGGTAGACGTGGCTGCTCAGAGGGAGCGTTTAGTAAAATGATAAGTTTTAGAGAGAACTTGAGATAGAGTTCCAGTATCTGAGCAGTACTCCTCAAAGGTTGTCAAATGGCAATCAAAAGCCTGGAGGGCTTTCCAAAAGGGAAGCCTAAAGGGGCCCGTGTCACTCATCAACATCGATGATTGAAGGCCATTTTTCTGCCACTAAAAAATGGTGTAAGGTTCTGAGCTCGTAAGATCCAAGGCCAGGAGTAAATTGTGGATTCCCCAAAATCGGCAATAAAGGGGAGTCTCTGGTAGAGAAAAGCCTGAAAACAGACTTGTGAGCTTATACGGAGCGTGGTACCTAGTAAAAGATGTGATTTTAACTCCAGGGGCAAGTTATCGCAGCACCACAATGCACCTTTTAACGAGATGTCCGTTTGAGCCTGTTCTAATTGTGCCCAGAGTTTAGAGCCACAGTGGCGGCGCCAATGCTCCGCATTTTCTTAGATCTTCTGACTGGTCCTGAATCAGTGCATGTGAAAATAGGGGCCAATGTAATTTACTAGTTCTATTAGTTCAGGCACTGAGCCATCTTTAAGCTAACTTCGAACCTCACCCTCAAAACACTGAGGCATGAGAGGAAACTGGAAATCTCTAATAGAAGTCTGTAAAACTTGTGTGCAAGCAGTTTTTATAAAACTCAGAGTAAGGTAAGCGACGCCAGCAAAGTGATAACGACTACTGCATAGCATCAATTCAAAGTTCACCACATGACTTTACTCGTTGCCTGGCGTTGCTCTTAAAGCTCCCCGGCAGACGCTGAGTTAAGGAAACCAATCTGTATGTGGCTGAAGTCCAAAGCAATTAAACACAAAACACATCTTGGAAGGAGAGACCCCAGGCCTTCTCTTCCTTTCCCATGTAAAGATCAGTCCTCGTTTTGTGCCATACCCAGGGTCCCGGTGACCTCAGTGCAAGAAAGGAATTTATATCCAGATGTGGTGAACTGGTTGGGAGGAGGCAGGAGGACCTCGTTAGCATAAAATCTGCTGTGATTGATATGGAAGTGATATTGGAGGATGCACTGCTAAGTCGAAGGGAGTGCGGCCCTTATGGGTGAGTTAGGGCCTCTTGGAAGGAAATCATGTGGAGATTTTTGGGGGGTTAGGAGGAAGCCGGCTGCTATGGCAGTTCCTTGGCACTTCTTCAGTTTCCAGTCTCAAGGAATTAGGCTTATGTGACAGGAAATAAATCAAGCTGCACACTAGAGAAGGGGGCTCCTGAACATATGGATTCTGACCTTGTTCTGGGAGTATAGTAAACCCTACACACCGTGGGAGACCCTCAAAACAGTGGAGGTTTTTCACTGTGTAAGCACATTCACTAGATGAACCAGAATGGAAGAATGGCTTGCGGGAAGCCTCGGACTGCAGGCATGATAAATTATTAGCTATATACCAGGCTTCATTACATCGAGCCATATCCGTTCCATATTCTGCAAGTTATCCCAACCATGTCAAAGCATTACAACTGATCCATACAAAAGACTGAAGTCATAGTCAATATCTTTCTTAAACGTGGCCTATCGTTTAATCAGGAATTGTGCAGATTAGTATTTAAGAAGTAGCGTGATCAGTTTAAAGTACATCTAAACCTGATCACTAAAATGTAATATAAGCTTCAACAAATTAATGCAGCTTTACCAAACATTTGTAATATTTTGTAATATAATATAAATCTGCAACTGCATTAAAAAAAAAAAACAATAAAACTAAACAAAATGGTGATCCTGCCATGAAGGTCACTTTTTGTTAGAGGGTGTTGATGCCCTGTACTCGTCTCCCAACTGTTTTCCTGCATAGTTATCCTGTTGTAAGAGCTTCCAAAAGAGACTAATGGCTGTTTAAAAAACAGGTAATACAAAATGCCATGTAGCCATTGCTGGAATGAATGTAGAGAAAAAATGGTTTGAAAAGAGGCTGCATGAGATCAGCAGCACTAGGATGCAAAAAAAAAAAAAAAAAAAAGAAAAACTAAAAACAAATATTTATATTAAAAATGCAATGCTGTATGACTTACAATGCTTTACAAAACTAAAAGGTCATTCAGTTAGAGCTTACATCTACTTTAACATAAATACTCTAGTTAAAAACCTTTTTCTGAGGTATAGATTCCCATCATAGCATTCCTGGGTTTTGACTGATACTGAATAGTGCCACACAATGATTGTACCTTGACAATTTTCTTAATCTATCAGACATCTGATTGACAACAATATACTTATCGCAGACTGCAATGACATGTAAAATCACCAACAACATTACATTCCATAACCAAAAAGACACTAATATGGAACTAGTCGCATTTTGCGGCAAAAACCGCCGCCACAATTCTGGGAAAGCTTTCCACAAGATTTGGGATTGTGTCTGTCAGCACTTGTACCCATTCAAACCAAAACGGTATTTGTGAGGCCATGTACTGATGTTGGCTGATGATTCCAATTCATCCCAAAAGTGTTCAATAGGGTTGAAGTCGGGCTCTGGTGCCAGCCACTCAAGTTCCTCCACACCAAGCCTATCGCACCAGATCTTTACTGGGCTGGCTTTGTGCACAGAGGCATAATCATGGTGCAACATAAAAGGTTCGTCCCCCAACTGTTTTCACATGGCGGGAAACACAATTGGCTAAACCATTGGCGGTCAACTTGGTAAATACCCAAGGGCCTCAAGTACAGCTCCCAAATGGTGGCAAAATAGCATCTGTAATTATTAACGGCTTCCCACCCCCCCTCTTGTATATAAATAAATCCTTGGAGAGGAGTGGTGATATCATGATCATGGCTGCAACTGGAATTTCATGCAAAAGTGATCCAAGTGGCGATGCAGCCGTCTGAATATTTTTTACAGGTGGCAGAATGGGGTCCCCTCCCTCCCAAATGCCTTTACTGGGCTCTCTAGCCCACTAGAAGTATGGGAGGCACTTCCATTGTTCCTCCCCCTTTGTGACGTCAGAAACTGGAAGCAGCAAGCATTTTGTCACTTCCAGTATTCAGTTTGTCTACAAGCCGTTATCAGCTTGTAAAGTATCTCAGTTTACTTACAGGGGAATGTTTTTTTTTTCCTGCAGCGGTTTACTACAGCTTTAAAGGCCCAGTTCACACTAGTGTGATTTCAGATGCGACTTGGGTTGCATGGAATCGCATGACAAGGGAAATCACATGGTCTTCAATGGTGTCCATTCACATCAATGAGACTCACCATTATTTTGGAAAAAGGTTCCTGTACTACTTTGGTGCCATTTCAGTGCGATTTTGGCCCCATAGAATATACAAAAACCCTTTGAAAGTAAATGTATCAAAAGGCAGTGCTATATATACAAATACATATAAAAACAAATGCAAAGAAGATATATCAAATGCATAAAAGTGCAACATACTTGTGCAACAAAGTTGACTTTATCCATTTACTGTAATATCTTCTTTGCACTATAATTGTTTTATATGTTTTTTTGTATATATAGCGATGCCTTTTGATATTTTTACTTTCAAGTGATTTGTATCTCAATCGTTTGGTGGCTACATAACTTTGATTTTTTTCATTTAATGATTTCTGATCTTTTGCGCGAATTTCTTTACATTCAAACCTTAAAAAGGGACAGTTCACCTTTACCACAAAACTGCATATGCAGATAAGGGGCATCTGTAGATAAAAAAAAAAAAACTGTGCAGCTCTGACTAAAGATGAATAAAGCCCTTGCTATAGGTGTAGGCCATTTACATACCTTATAAAGCCTGACTGGAAAACTCCCAGGACGTTGCTAAGTGAGGCCTAGTAGTCACGGCTCACCTCCACCATCACAGGGGTGAGCTCTCAAATGCTGAGCTCAGAGCTACTGCATCAGGGGAGAGAAAGAGTATGTGAGGGGGGTTGAATCAGAAAGAGCTCACTCCTATGATGGTGGAGGTGAGCAGTGACGACAGTTGCCAACGTGCTGGAAGTACTTAGCAACGTCCTGGGAGTATTCCAGTCAGGGTTCATAAGGTATGTAAATGGCCTACACTTATACAGCAAGGGTATTATTCATTTTTAGTCAGAGCTGCAGAGTTTGTTTTCATCTACAAACATCCGTTACCTGCATAGGCAGGTTTTTTGTAAAGGTGAACTATCCCTTTAAAAAAGTTGTATTCAAGTAGTACTACACAATCGCACAGAAAGTCAGTTCAAATTCGTATTGTAGCGGTGTAAACCCAGCCTTAAAGTAGAAGTTCACCTTTTAGAAAAAAATAAATAAATGCACATCTTTTTGCAGGTAAAAAAAAATAAAAATAAAATGTGCATTTACTATTTTTTTTTTAAACTGAAGCCTGTAGCAGATCTCAGGTCCAATGCCAGGATCCTATAGACCCTCGGTATACTGCCTGCCCATACCTCCGATATGGGCACAGCAAACTGTGACAGAGGGTTCGTGGGGAAGATCCCCTGCCCGCTGTCACACTGGAGGGGTGGGGGGGGGGGGGGCAGGAGCTGAAACATGTTACATGTTCAAAAGGTGAACTTAGCCTTCATTTTTTTTTAAGCATACTGCCTAAGAGCAGACAATATAAGCTGCCTATTACCTTTCTTAGTCCATAAAATATTTTATGTGTGCCTCTGTGAAATGAGGGAGCCCACATCCTGCAATCCCCAAGTCCAATGAGAACAATTAATTGTTAATAAGGGTGCCCTTATTGGATGTGGGATGGCAGTAGGTGGGGCTAAGCCCTGGTGTCAGGCCCCTAGCGAACAGTAACTAGCTTCCAGAGGGCACACACAAAAAAGGGTATCCTGGTGAATAAAAGGATGCTTAGTCCGATTCTTCTTTGGATCACTCAGGCATTTGTTTTGGGAGAATATAACAAAAAAAACGCGTATGAAATATCCGATCTGAGATGCTGGCAGGCAGCAGACAAAATGATTCCAATCCATTGCACTTATGTGGTCTGTTCAGTGAGGTTTTCTTGGAAAGAGAAGACAGTAGAGGATGTAATAATCCAGGTTTCCAGGAACCATTCACATTGCATCAGTTTTTAAGATGTACTTAACAGCTTCTCACAAAGGCCATCATTCATCTATAATGCCCAATTCTGTGCTCTGCAGTAGCATCCTGTCTACAGATTACAACTGACTGCAAATCTATTAACACAGTAAAGGCTTTTGGTATTTACTGAGCACCACTTAAAGTGGTAGACTGCATAAAGAAAAAAAAAGGCACCGGGCAGTATGCATCATACTAGCACATTATGAAAGACTTACCTGAAAACAAAGCCCTCCAACAGGGCGCTGTCACCGCTTCCATGCATGCGGGAGTCACCGTTTACGGCACAGAACTCTGAAGGAATGGCACAGGTATGCCGTTCCTTCAGAGTGCATGTGTCGGTGACGTTCGCGATGCATCTAAAGTAAATATCTCTTGAACAGTGCACATTTAGGAGAGATTTACTATACCTACAGTGGGGCAAAAAAGTATTTAGTCAGCCACCAATTATGCAAGTTCTCCCACTTAAAAAGATGAGAGAGGCCTGTAATTGTCATCATAGGTATACCTCAACTATGAGAGACAAAATGTGGAAACAAATCCAGACAATCACATTGTCTGATTTTTGAAAGAATTTATTTGCAAACTATGGTGGAAAATAAGTATTTTGTCAATATCAAATGTTCATCTCAATACTTTGTTATATATCCTTTGTTGGCAATGACAGAGGTCACGTTTTCTGTAAGTCTTCATAAGGTTGTCACACACTGTTGCTGGTATGTTGGCCCATTCCTCCATGCAGATCTCCTCTAGAGCAGTGATGTTTTGGGGCTATCGCTGGACAACACGGACTTTCCACTCCCTCCAAAGTTTTTCTATGGGGTTGAGATCTGAACACTGGCTAGGCCACTCCAGGACCTTGAAATGCTTCTTACGAAGCCACTTCTTCGTTGCCCAGGTGGTGTGTTTGGGATCATTGTCATGGTGAAAGACCCAGCCACGTTTCATGTTCAATGCCCATGCTGATGAGAGGAGGTTTGCACTCAAAATCTCACGATACATGGCCCCATTCATTCTTTCATCTACACGGATCAGTCGTCCTGTTCCCTTTGCAGAGAAACAGCCCCAAAGCATGATGTTACCACCCCCATGCTTCACAGTAGGTATAGTGTTCTTTGGTTGCAACTCAGCATTCTCTCTCCTCCAAACACGACGAGTTGTGTTTCTACCAAACAGTTCTACTTTGGTTTCATCTGACCATATGACATTCTCCCAATCCTCTTCTGGATCATCCAAATGCTCTAACAAACCTCAGACGGGCCCGGACATGTACTGGCTTAAGCAGGGGGACACATCTGGCACTGCAGGATCTGAGTCCCTGCCAGCGTATTGTGTTACTGATGGTAGCCTTTGTTACGTTGGTCCCAGCTCTCTGCAGGTCATTCACTAGGTCCCCCCGTGTGTTTCTGGGATTTTTGCTCACCGTCCTTGTGATCATTTTGACCCCACGGGGTGAGATCTTGCATGGAGCCCCAGATCGAGGGAGATTATCAGTGGTCTTGTATGTCTTCCATTTTCTAATTATTGCTCCCACAGTTTATTTCTTCACACCAAGCTGCTTGCCTATTGCAGATTCAGTCTTCCCAGCCTGGTGCAGGTCTACAATTTTGTTTCTGGTGTCCTTCGACAGCTCTTTGGTCTTCACCATAGTATTTGGGAGGTAACAAGATTCAAAATGTGCAGACTCACTGGAACATGTAGTACATTAGCAGATGGGTGATGGAGGGTGGCCATATCTGCTTTACTCAGTAACCCCGGGTGCAAATATTCTCTCAAATATTGGACACAGTTTTCTGGGCACAGAGGAAATTGTACCCTCCCAATAAAGAAACAAAGTCACACTTTTGGGTGTCATTGATGTGAAGCTTTTGAAAGCGGAGATAATACTTGTAGACCGATTTTGCCTCAGATTCCGATGACCAATATTCACTACAAAACTCCTAACCTGGTCACTACTAACAAATCCTTTCTAATGGTGTACAGCAGGGTCATACAGCACCGCTGATACTATCAGCCCTGTGGCTATGTCACATCCCTGAGAAGACAAAGTAGGTTTATCCATACGTCAAATTACAAACAAGCAATGGAATAATGTTTAGTAAGGACAGAGAATGTGGCCATAGACAGGACCTCATTTTCTTTTTTTAATCCTTCCACATGTGTATGTCATTTGCATGAGGTCATCATAAACAGCAATGTTGGCCATACACATGGCAATTCTGGATAGCTTTTGATCGATAATGCTCCCAAAGCACTGAACTCTTCGTAGCCAACTGTCAACCAGGGCATCCATGGTTTACCTAGTTTTAAAGCAGTTGTAAACGCTTACATACCCAATGAAGTGACTGGCCTCAGGTGATGCACAGAGATGAAACAAATCCTTCTACATAAGTTGTACCTGTTTATCTGCAAAATGTTCTTCTCCAGATCTGTTCAAAGACCAGAATTTAAAAAGCTTGTCTGAGCTGACAGAAAAAGGGAGGGGAGATCTGGATTGGAGGAAAGAGACACATCCACCATTACACAGCACACAGGAACAGAACTGAGGCTGTCTAACACAAGCAGTGCGCTGGGGCTCCCTCCCAGTCAACTTTTGTCCCTCTTGGTGTCAGGAAAACTTGTCAGAAGTGATTTATGCTGATAGCAGAGAAATGGGGCAGCAGACACATATGACACAGTGCTCTGAAATGAGACAGGTACACACTATAGGGATAGGCTTTGTTCATATTTCATGTCTGAGCTTAACAACCAAAAGCTCAAAATAGAGGTGGAAATAAATCCAAATGTAGCTAGTACAGCAATAGCTTTTATGGTTTAGGCCTACAGTATCAATGATCTGATAGCTTGGAACTGGGAAACGATGAAAACCAAGGTTAGAAGAGTCGCACAGCTTCATGTGATCATCTTTTGAATGCCATGTATGGCCATGGGTGCTTCCACTACAATGTAAATACTGTAAACTCTTTAGTAGATTGTAAAGGACAGCACACTTGTTCTAACCCTTTCTTACCATTTGTAGTCTCCAAGGGCATTCCCATGTGACAGAATGACAACACAAGCCCAACAGGGAAACAAGGACACAGTGTTACCCTATAGGAGGAAGTGTCTCAACAAGAGCCTTCAGGGCAGTATTACCAAGTATTAGTTTACTTTTAAAGCACCTGTATGACAGGTATGTCACAAAAAAAAGCCACAAAGTAAACAAAAACTTCTTTTACCTTTCCTGACTGAGCCAAATGAGAGTTTGCTTGGGTCTCACACTCTCCCCCTGCTAGACACGGCAGCCCTCGTGGGAGGATTTCAGCAACAAAGGCAGCGCTGTCAGTCTAGAAAGCAGTGGTTGGCCTTGATGTGGCCCAGGTACTGATTAAAATGGTTGTAAAGGCAGAAGGTTTTATATCTTAATGCACTATGTATTAAGATAACAAGCCTGTGTGCAGCAGCCCCCCTCAGCCCCCCCTCTTACCTGAGCCCATCTAAATCCAGCGATGGTGCAGGAGTTTCTCGGCTGCCCAGGATCCCCCCCCCCCCACTGGCGGAGACAGCAGCGAGGAGCCATTGGCTCCCGCTGCTGTTAAAGTTAAATAAGCCAATGAGGAGAGAAAGGGGGCTGCTTGCTGTGGGGGGACTCAACAGGGGGGAGGGGACAGAAGCGTTGAAGAGGGACCCAAGAAGAGAAGGATCTAGGCTGCTCTGTACAAAACCACTGCACAGAGCAGGTAAGCATAACAATTTTTCTAGTTAAAAATAACAATGAGACTTTAGTATCACTTTAACAAGCTATAATTTTGATATCTGCGCCCTCCCATCACAGTGTAGTGGTGTAGTGCAAGCAGGCACAGCCTACATGAGTGGCAACTCTTTAAAATAAGCAGCAGTGCAGCACCGTTGCCACACTGTTGGACTTCATTGGCAGGATCAGTAGGTATTGTGGGACTTTGCAGGAGAACAAAGAGAAGTTCAGATGCGTGTATATTTTTGTTTACTCGGAGGCCATAGTTCTTCTTTAGCATGATAAAGTTTGTATGAGCTTTTACACGTTGGGTTTACATATACTTTAAAGCACAAAATACTTCCAGAAATGTGCAGCTTCAGTGGGGATAATTCCAAAGGCCTCGATATCTTTGGGTAGGCTGTAATAACATCAGTGTACACTAGATGGCACCACTATTCCCTGTGCAGGCTCATCCTGATGATACACTTTCTGTCTGATAAAAGAAAGAAACTTTTTAAGAGTTTTCCGAGCACTTTTTGCGCTTGAATAGCTCATTTTCCATTGACTGAGCAACATTCTGAAATGGCATACACAGGTTGAAAAGAATATTCTCTTCTCTATGAGGAAAAGGAAACAAAAACCATACACGGCATTAACAGTGCAAGCCATACTGTATATTGCATACAGTATTAATCATTATCAAAAACCATGACTGAATGGGCAGCACTGCTTGTCTATTGGCTTGTAGAAACAAGCCTAAAGCCAACCATACACACTTTAACTTGTTTGTACCACCTCCTTTAGATTGACTAACTATACTAGTTCAAGGGCCTGCCTGATGGGATACAAACTGAACAGGTTCTTTAGGTAGGCCCTCACAATACATTACTTTGGAAAATCTAAAGCAAGGGTAGGCAATCTTGGAGAGGTGGAGATCTACCTAAAAAACATGGAAGGGATCAAAGATCACCAGTGTGCCTTTTTTTTCCCCTCTCTTTCAGAATTAAGTGCAGGGGCCAGGCCAGGGGCGAACGTGCAGGGCCAGCGCAGGGGCGAACGTACACACCCATCGCAGGGGCGAACGTGCAGGGCCAGGCCAGGGGCGAATGTACACACCCATCGCAGGGGCGAACGTACACACCCATCGCAGGGGCGAACGTGCAGGGCCAGGCCAGGGGCAAATGTGCCCAGCAGCAGGGGCCGGTGGGAGCACCCCATCTAGTACAAACACCTTCCTCCTCTGTAAAATTCACTCCAGTTCTCAGATCCAGTGGCACCTGGAAGAGTGAGGATGTCCTCCCAGTTCTCCCCTCAGCTGTGCCATATGTCAGAGCCGAAGAGGAGCCAATCCCTTCTCTTGGCGCTGCATTCACGTGGATGCTCTGGAGGTCTGAGAGGCGGCAAACCAGAGTTAGGCAGCAAGGTGTAAGGATGAAAAACACAATTTTCATGTAATTTTAACTAGCTTTCAACACAAAAAGGCCGAATGGATTAAAGCGGTAGTAAATCCCGCTTTGTTATTTTTACCTACAGGTAAGCTTACCTGTAGGTAAAATGAATATCTCCTAAACCTGCACAGTTAAGGAGATATTCCCCCTGCATGCAGACACTGACATCAGTGGTGCTTGCGCTCTGAAGGTCTGGCATACCGTGCCGGACCTTCAGAACCTCTTGTCGGAACCGAGGGCTTCCGTGCGCATGTGCGGGAGTGACGTCCTTGCAGCTTTAGCCAATCACAGTGCTGGAGCCTGTGAACCCAGAAGAAAAGCCGGGGGAACATGTCAGCCCTCTCAACAATGACCGGGCACCGCTGGAAGGGCTTCGTTCTAAGGTAAATATTTCATAATCATTAGGATACATTTTCATAATATTAAATAATATTTAATAATAATTATGCAATGCATACTAGCACATTATGCCGTTGTCTTGCAGGTTTTTTTTTCTTCACTTTTTCAGCGGTTTACTACCGCTTTAAAGAATATGTATACCCAACACTTCATATTCCTGATATGTACCTGCTGTACCATGTACTTGTATTAAAAATAATCCTCTTTGTACTTTGTATTGCTTCCTTCCTGTGAAATCCCTGGTGTTCCTGCCAGTCCCTCTGCTTTCCTATTTCAAACTGACAGCACTAGGCATAGAAGCACATCCATCCTAGCCTGCTCAGTTCTCTGGCTGTGCTGGAACTCCTCCAATGACCAGTCTTGTCCTCACACCTGACACGCGCGTTCCCCCCCCCCCCATTCACTGGGAAGATCAATACACTGCTGTTTCTCCTCCCCCAAGCGCTTGTGTAGCTGAGAACATAGGGAGTGTGATCACTGGGGGAAAAAAAGAGAGTTGATAAAAGTTTTCATATCTACACACAAACCATTTGCCTTTCATTTCTATTTTAAACCGAATGGGTTCTTACACAAGATGAGGGTTTACATACAGTTTAAAAAGATCTACAGTTTATAAAACTGTAGGTGGTAGGTTGCCATGGTATGTACAACAATTTGTGCAAATGAAGGCTCATTGGAATTTATTGAAATTGGCATGAATATGGCCAGCAAAATTAGTGTTTCAACCATCTTTAAAACGAAGCCAAGAACTGACAAACTGGGATAATCTGAACATGGGAATGTGAAAACTGCAAATCATTTGAGGCTCATCTGTTTTTATAATTCTGCTTTACAGTTCACAAATCGAACAAGTCTTTAGAAACTGATTAGCTCTATTTCTTCAGCTGCAATAGAAAAATACATTTGCGTCTATATGCGCAGTACATTAAAAGTTTTGTCTAGTCTGCCAAATCTGTAATTACAGGTCTAATTGCTTAATAATTGTAGATCATTACAGCGCAGGCTGTGGTGTCGGATACCCACATACTTCAGGCACTGCAATGATGTGATCACACCACTTATACAGAATCCATTCTGAGGCCTTCCTATGACCCAAAACTTAGCAATTTGGCTTGGCTCAGAACAAATAAATGGTGCACACCACACAGCCGTCTAGAATTAGCAAAGCAAACACTGACATCAACTGCACTGAACTGCAATGCATCAGGAATCTGTGTACTTTAATATAGTTTGAGGAAACATCAGATGGAGAAAGACAAAGGCTAGTGACCTATGGTGAGTAGGGAGTGACATTTTCATAAGACAGCTGTCTGCTCAAGAGCTCATTCAGATAAGTGTACTGATCTTACTGGCAGCAAGAGAATTTTAGGCCTCACACACACTGGGTGTTTTAAACGTTTCTTCTAGAGGCATCTTGCGGTGTTTTTTTTCTATGTGTCCATGCACACATGGGCGTATAGAGGCAGTACCACTGCGTTCAAGAGCAGCAGCGTTCTGGCAGAAAAAAAAATGCCTGACACGCAGCGTGTAAACGCAGTTATGCGCTCGGCTAGCGCTTAGATGTTCATTCATTTCAAAGGGCAGAATATTCTCGCCAATTAAATGAAAAAACGGCCAAGTGCTTGACAAGCTTAAAGTGGCTCTAAAGGCTGAAGGTTTTATACCGTCATGCTTTCTATGCATGACGGTAAAACAATCTCCCATGCAGCCCTTCTAAATACTTATCTGAGCCCATTGCAATCCAGTGATGTGCACGAGAGCCTTGGCTCTCCAGGGACTCTCATTCCTCATTGGCTCCCACTGCTGTCCATCACAGCCAGTCAGCCAATGAGGAGACAGAGGGGGCGGGACTGAGCTGTGGCTCTGTTTGTGAATGGACATGCAGAGCAGCGGCTCGGGAGCGAGCCTGCTTGGGTGCCCCTATAGCAAGCTGCATGCTCTGGGGGCACTTGGCAGGAGGGAGGGGCCAGGAGCACCGGCGGGGAAACCGTGAAGAGGAGGATCGGGGCTTCTCTGCGCAAAAGCACAGAGCAGGCAAGTATGACATTTTTGTTTTAAATTAAAAAAAAAACAAACAAACAAACAAACCAAGCCTTTACCACCACTTTAACCGCTTGCCGACCAGCCGCCGCAGTTATATTGCAGCAGGTTGGCTCGTACACCGCGATCTGTGGGGGCACATGCGTGCGCCTATTGGCCAGCGGGGGAGCCAATCAGCTCGGACTCGGTGTTTGCCGGCCGCCCGCAATTGTGTTTGTTATTCCCTGCATCACCAGAAGATCAGTGCTGTGGGTACTATCCGATGTCGGTGGAGGGAAGATTACTACACCAAGCAGGACATGGGGCACACTTTATTAGAGGTCAGTTATGTCCCTGGTACTATATCCACAACTAATTTTTAACAAAATTTCAGCTTTAAGGCCTCATGAATACTAGGCTTATGCCCAGCTCTCCTAAGACAGAAAGAATTATATGCATGATGAAGGTATAAAAACCCTCAGTGTGCAGAAGCTTCTACTCAGCCCCCCCCAAATACATACGAGCCCGATCCCGATACAGGAGCCCGATTCCATACCTGAGCCCGATACCTTCACCATTTACAAGCACTTGAAGCCTGCTGTATACTGTAGACAACTGCAGATGTAACCAAATGATATAAACTATGGTCCTCCCTGACACATCCCAACACACTCATCCTACAAATGAGTGCTGTAGAGCAGAGGTCCCCCAACCCCTGGGCTGCGGACTGGTACTGGTCCGTGTCCTGTTAGGAACCGGGCCTGCACATCATTAATTCACATAGGAACGGAAATCTTCCAGAGTGCTTTACTGCTGTGACAGCTGTGACAGCTGTCCATTACCAGCTGTGGTAGGGGACAGGGTGGTGTGCGATTCAGCCCAAGCACAGCCCCCCCCCCCCCCCAACCCTCCCGCTCGTGGAAAAATGGTCTTCCACGAAACCGGTCCCTGGTGCCAAAAAGGTTAGGGACCGCTGCTGTAGAGGAGGTCAGTGGAAAAAAAAAAAAAAAACCTCAGCTCTGCTGCTTCATTCTAAAGTGCATTTACACTCCAAAGCAAAAATATTTTGCAGCTTAGTAGTCCTTATATGTAGTGGTTTCATTAGTTTGTGTTTTGTCTTTTCCCTCCTTTATTGTCACCTTATGATTCTGTCAGTAAAACACTTCCTGTCCTAGAGGGAAATCATTCACTTACTGTAGAGTATGTATGTATATAAAAGCAGCATTGCTACCCAAGGACAGGAAGTAGGTTATGACTACAGAAAACCTTTCTTTCTTCTTCATAACAGCAGGTGTTCTGTAGTCCTAACTTATTTCCTGATAACATTGTAGAAGTTAACACTGCAGTATGCACAGGCCTGAACTGGATTTCTAGAAGGGATCACCAGATATTTTTTCCACTTATCAGCTATAAACAAAACAATTTCAACCTATATTTAACAAACCAAATAAGAGAAGTTCATTGTTATAATTTATACTTCAATCACACATGAGAATATAGGAAAGAGCCAGGTATTTCCAACACAAAACTCATCACATCTCAGTCTCCCCCATACACATGCTATTTTTTCCAGCCCTACAAAATGACAACGAATGTATAGGAAACAATGTGCAACACAAGATTTTTTTTTTTCCTGGGCTCAGTGAACTATGGCGTAACGAGGTCATTGTTCTCATCACATCATGTGACCTTATATTCATTGAGCTAGTGACACCTGTCCCATTTTACAATGCCCCCTCCCACATCTAGCTGAGTAAATAGTTTAGAAACTCCACAAAGAAGTTTCGCCTGCATAAAGCTCTGGGTGTTTTGCTCACGGGCAGGAAATATGACATAGCACAATATGCTTATCTGTGACAGGTCATTCATACAAAGAGTGATTACAAAATAACGCCAGTTGTGAGCCCGAGAACTAAACCATGAGGCTTTTCCTAGGTTGCCAACATTGTCCTACACCACAGGACTGGCTGCACAAAACAGGTAAAATTAAATGGACAGACTTCAACAACTGGAAAAAGTGCTTAAAGCTAAACACTGGCATGCGGTCTTCATTTAAATATAGTCCTCTATAGCCACAAATATAGTCCTCTATAGCCCCTTCCTGCAGAAAACTGCAGGAAGGGGCGGAGACAAGACCAGTCACCCTGCACAAGGAGAGATAGCAGCAGTGGCTGGTCTGTGTTACAGGAAGCTCCTGCACAAAGAAAAAAAACTTTTCACACTGGATGTCCCTACAGATCTGGAAGAAGTACAGAATACATAAAAAGATTAAATTAAAACTACACGTGCCTCTTCTATATAAGCAATATTTTTATAATAAGGCTTACCTATAGATAGCGTGTAAATATCTCCTAAACTTGCACCGTTTAGGAGATATGTATTTACTGTACATGCAGCCAGTGAAATCACTGGCGCATGCACTCCAAAGGAACAGCCACCCGTGCCATTTCTTCAGAGCCCTGTGCCGTGACCGGCGACTCCAGTGTGCATGCATGGGAGTGACGTCACCGGGGCTCCGGCCAGTCACAGAGCTGAAGTCTGCGAACCCGGAAGGAAGACCAGGTGAAGATGGATCCGTCTCCAGCGATGTCAGCGATCACTGGAAGGCTTGATTTTGAGGGAAGTTTCACTTAATGTGCTAGTATGCGATGAAAAAAAAAAAAAAAAAAAGTGCAGCGGTTTACAACCACTTTAAAACAGTTTTAATGTGATCAATGGAAACACAAGTTCTCTGGCTCCTTAAAGTGATTGCAAAACCTGAAGTTTTTACCTTCATGCATTCTATACATAAAAAGGTAAAAAAAAACCTTCAGAGTCCGGCTGCCCCCTCAGCTCCCCCTCTTACCTATAAGCCCAATTCCGATCCAGTGATGTGCACGAGAGCAGAGGCTCTCTCAGGTCTCTCCCTCCTCATTGGCTAAAATGCAGCAGCAGGAGCAATTAGCTCCTGTCAATCAAAGCCAAAGAGACGAGAGTGGGGGGCGGGGCTGAGCCACGCTCTATGTCCTTACGACACAGAGAGCCGTCTCAGGGGTGAGCATGCACAAGTGCCCCCATAGTCAGCGGCTTGCTATGGGGACACTTGGCAGGGGGGAGGGGGGGCCCAGAACACCAATGGTTGAGCCAAGAAAAGGAGGATCGGGGCTGCTAAGTTTAACATGTTCGTTATTTTGATATTTTTTTTCCCTTTACAATCACTAATTCTCTCCTCTGTTTGACCACCAAAACAAAGTAAAATACTCTAGTAGGAGAGCATATGACTGCCTTTCTCCAAAGTGACTACCATTAGAGGTCTTCCAGGCTAAATGATAGCCAGCATCATTCAACCCACTTATACTGCATCTAAACCTAGTCTGCCATGGATCTGGCCTCATGGAAGAGGGAGGAGGGTTGTCAGATTGAAAGCGGTAGTAAACTTGCAGAAAAAAAATAAAAATAAAATTGCATACTAGAACATTACCATTACTTACCTTGAAACAAAGCCCTCCATTGACAGTTTTCTAATGAGCCAGCTCTGTTCAAGTGTGGAGTGCACTCAGGTCAGTACACTAGAGTTAAAGCTTTTGACCAAGATAGTCCAGTTTTCTATCTCCATTTCTGCAGTGTAGGAGGCAGTTGAAAATGGTGGCTAATAAAAAGTCATTGGGTACAGCACCATCTTGCAATAGCGTTTTGCCACCTGATAATTGAAGGCCGGCCAAAACTGGTCTTTCCCCTTAATTATATTTCAAGCCTGGTGAACTTCACCTGTAACAAAGTTCTTTGACTAGAACGAGCCACGGATCACCCTATCCTGACTGTGCAGCTAGCAACACTGACTAATTAGGCTTTCAGTAACGAGGACAGCAATCTGCTTCCTACAAACATCATTTTGATCAACAAGCGCAGTGGTCATCAGCAACAAAACAGAAGCTGGCCATAGACGGATCGAAATTCAACCGGTTCAGCAGAAACCAAAATTATCAGCATGTGGCCATTCCAGCACAACAAAAGTCAATTGTTGGATTCTGTTGAAGGAACATGCTGAAAAATTCTTCTTGATCAGCAGGAGCAGCCACTGACCAATGTATTCCGATAGCTGCAGAAGCTGCTGTCAGAATACAATGTCTCTGTTGGAAGCATTCACACAAACCAGGTGGATGGATGTATAGTGAGGTTTCGCTAAGAGGCACTTCTCATGGAGGACTTAATGTTGGGGCTTCAGCATTACTACAATAGCCAAAATCAAAATGACGAGGGAAGAACACCCTATGACAGAAATGACATACTGTAGCTGCGCACGGAAATGATCAGATATCGGCAGGTGGTGATAAGCAATGTTTTACAAATCTGTCAAATCATTGTGATCCCATTTCACAACATGTTTCAGTAGTTCATCAAACAAGCCAAACATTACTATAATAAAAATGTAGAAAGCAGCCAGGATAGAGACATGGAGAAGAGTATTAACTGTGCAGTGCCTACAACTAGTCAAGTGATAAGGAGCGTATCCTTCCCAGCATGTTGCAGCATGGAGACTCCTGAAAAGACCAATTCCCCAGAAGCAAGAAGTTTGAAGAGTGAAACCTTGGATTACAAGCATAATCCGTTCCAGGGGAATGCCTGTAATCCAAAGCACTCGCATATCAAAGCGAGTTTCCCCATAGAAGTCAATGGAAACTAAAATAATTTGTTCCGAATTGACTTCTATTACATGCGGTATTGCATGTGGCCAGAGGTGGTGGGGGGGGGGGGGGGGGGGGCACCGGAGAGCGTCGGAAATACTCGGGGACAGCTCGGCTGAACTCGGAAAGGCTCGGAAACACTCAGGAACGGAGTGTTTCCAAGTATTTCCGAATGGCTCTGAACCATTCCGAGTATCCCCGGTGCCCCTGTACCTCTGGCCAAATGCGGTACTGCACACTAAGGATGAGCTCCAGCGTGTTCGCACACTCCACGTGCTGAGCCCGCCAGGAGTTCGGCACGGCACTGCGCTAATCACAGGCAGTGAGACATTTCCTGATCTCTGCAGCCACACATCGGGAAAATGTCTCACTGCCTGTGATTAGCGCAGCACCGACTTCCTGGCAGGCTCGGCACGTGGAGTGTGCGAACACGCCGGAGCTCATCTTTACTGCACACTCCATTAGCTTGAATTCTGCTAGTTTTGCAAGACAACACTCGCAAACAGTCAGAATTTTACAAAAAAAGTTGCTCGTCTTTCACAGCGCTCGTTAACCACGTTATTCGTAAACCAAGGTTCCACTGTATAAATTTCCATGGTCTTCCACCAAAGGCTGAAATACACCGCAATGTTCCACAGCATCCAATCAGATTAAAGTTTTATGTGTAGGTGGTGATTCATCACCTGGTTTCATTTTGTATTGCTAAATACAATTTGACTGAACAGCCAAATGAAACCAATATCAGAAACAGGGAGGTCCTTCCACTGCAGCTCCCCCTTCGGGGCAAGGACAACTGTAAGCACCATAGTAGTGCATTAGATGCAAAAAAAAAAAATTATATATATATATATATATATATATATATATATATATATATATATATATATATATATATATATATATATATATATATATAAATAAAATGAGGATTTTAAACCAATGTTCACACCTAAAAAAGACATTTGTACTATTACAGTTCAGGCAGCAGACCTGGCAGTGCTGTTTGATGGGGCTAAAGGCATCAGAAGACTGGCTGAACAGAACCACAAATATGCATTACATAAATACAATTCACATATACTGTATATATTTAATAATTCATCTTAAATTTAGCTATAAAAATTTACAAAATGGCAGTAAAATATTAGCATTATTATTGTGGAATTATTATGGCTTCTATATCTCTTTCTGATTAGGCTGGATGTTCTGCCAAATTTTCAGCCCTACATAAAAATCGCTGCACTGCAGAGTTTAATCACCCGCAGATAACGTCTACACTTCTTTTCTGCAATCTTATCTCATTAATTACAAGTGATATTAAGACATGCCTCCATGAAGCAGCCATTTTATTTACAATTGCCTCAATTTTGTACAACATTATAAAATTTAAGAAATCTCTGCAATAGATTTTATAGATAGCGTTAAAACAATGCCCCAAGAACCCTCCACCCTAACCACTGTTATAAATAGTTCTCCATAAAAAAAATAATTTGAACTGTAATCCCATTCACACCTAGTTTACCCACTTCAATACGGGGCACTTTTACCCCCTTCCTGCCCAGGCCAGTTTTCAGCCCTGTCAAAATTTGAATGACAATTGCGCAGTCATACAACGCTGTACCCAAAAAAAAAAAAAATTACCTTTTTTTCACACACATAGAGCTTTCTTTTGGTGGTAATCACCACGGAATTTTTTTTTTTGCTATAAAAAACAGACAGAAAGTTTTGGGGAATTTTTTTTTTTAAAATCAGTTTATGTCAGAAAAATTTGTAAAAAAGTCATTTTTCTCCTTGCTGATGAGGCTTCACTGATGGGTGGCACTAATATGCAGCACTGAAGAGGGCGTCATGGAAAGGCTGCACTGACAGGCATCATTTCTGGGCACTGTTGGGGCTACACTGATAATCAGTGCCCTGATTATCTGTACAGGTCTCCCTTATGAGAAAATCCCACTGATTGGCTCTCCTCTCCTCACACTCTGTCAGTGTGAGGCAAGGAGAGCCGATAACCGGCATTTCCGGTTTACATGTGATCAGCTGTGATTGATCACATGGGTAAAGAGCCACGTCCAGTGCTCTTTACCGAGATCGGGGTCGCGCCACGTTCCAGTGACGGCGGTGAGATTGGGGCGGCATCATATGACGTTGTCCCAGAACAACAGAACATCCTGCCCGCCGTTATTTGTCTATACGGCGGGTGGGAGGTAGTTAAAGTGGTTCTAAAGGCTTAGGCCAGGTTCACACCTATGCGTTTTTTGGTGCTTTTTGCAGAAATGCACTACAGTTCATTTAACATGGTTTCCGACGGGACACGGTCACATCTATGTTTTTTTTTCAGCCGCTGCGTTTTTGGAAAGGGTCAGGGACTTTTTTTTTAAAGCGAAAAATGGTGCATTTTTGGTTCAATAGACTTCAATGAAGAATGCAGAAAAGCATGAGTGCATTTTTGACATTATTAATGCTTTTTTAATCTGCCCAACAACAAATTGATAAAAACGCAAAACGCACCACAGAAACGTATCAAAAGCAAACTGCATAGGTGTGGACCAGGCCTTAAGGATTATTACCTTAACCGCATGCCAACCAGCTGCCGCAGTTATACTGCAGCAACAAGGCTTGGCTGCGCGAATCGCCGTCACGGCCCCTGCTTGCCCACAGAGCCGATGCGAGTGCTCGGCGGTCGCCATCACTGCCGGCTCCCGCGATGGCTCGGGGCACACCAAGAACCGGGATCTGTGTGTGTAAACCTACAGTTTCTTGGTTCTCTGAGGGAGAACAGATAGTCTGTTCATACAGTGTATGAACAGCGATCTGTCATCTCCCCTGCACAGTCTCCTCCCCCCTTCAGTTAGAACACATACTAGAACACACTTAACCCCTTCACTGCCAGTGACATTTTTACAGTAATCAATGCAATTTTATATCATTGATCGCTGTAAAAATGCCAATGGTCCCAAAAATGTGTCAAAATTGTCAGACGTGTCCACCATAATGTCGCAGTCCCGATAAAAAATAAAAATAAATCGCAGATCGCCGCCATTACTAGTAAAAAAAAAAAAATTAATAATAAAAAGAGCCATAAAACTATCCCCTATTTTGTAGACGCTATAACTTTTGCGCAAACCAATCAATATACACAGATATATGTAAAAATATGTAGAAGAATACGTATCGGCCTAAACTGAGGGGGAAAAAAAATAGTTTTTTTTTATATATTTTTGGGGGATATTTATTATAGCAAAAAGTTTAAAAAAATTGCGTTTTTTTCGAAATTGTCGCTCTCTTTTTGTTTATAGCGCAAAAAATAAAAACCGCAGAGGCGATCAAATACCACCAAAAGAAAGCTCTATTTGTGGGGGAAAAAAAAGGATGTCAATTTTGTTTGGGTGCAACGTCGCACGACCGTGCAATTGTCAGTTAAAGCGACGCAATGCCAAATCGCAAAAAGTGCTCTGGTCTTTGGCCAGGGAATTGGTCCGGGGCTTAAAGTGGAGTTCCATCCCAAAAAAAAAAAAAAAAAACATTTGGAGAAAATTTTTTTTTACTCACCTCTAAATGCCTGTTGCTAGGGGGTCCCTCGTAGTCTGCCTCCTTCGGTGCCTGGGCTCCAGACGTCACTTCCCTCGGCGCAGGAAGGGAGATCACCTCTCCACCCTCCCTCTTGTCAATCATCTGGGACACGTGACCGGTCCCAGATGATTGCGGGGCCAGTGACGGCGTGCAGTGCGGCTCGCGCATGCGCAGTGGGTGCCCGGTTGTGAAGTTAAAATGCCGGCGCAGCCGAGCGGAGGGGGGACGAGCGGGGCTTCGATCCCCCGCATTGCTGGACCCTGGTAAGTGTCGGATTAAAAGTCAGCAGCTGCAGTATTTGTAGCTGCTGACTTTGAATTTTTTTTTTTTTTTAATGGGAACCCCGCTTTAAGTGGTTAATGCACTCTCTACATTAGCGTAAAAACTCTTCTATGCTGTATGATCCCCCCCAGCCCCTTATACCTACCTGAGCCCGATCTCAATTCAGCGATGTGTATGAGAACCAAGGCTCTCTCTCTCCTCATTGGCTCAAATACTGCAAAGAGAGCTATAGGCTGTCAATGTCATTGGCTGCTGCGCTGCTGTCAAGGAGGGAAGGGGGCTAGAGACTCTGAGCTGATCTTTGTACAAAGGCAGCAATAAACTAACAAGCACAATTTAATTAAAGCTGCTTAAACTTATACAACCTTTACCTGCAATGGTCTCAGGCCAATTCACAATAAAGCAAAACTAAACCCATAAATTAAACGGTTTCCTAAAACCGATACATACAAGTCATGCCATGAAAGGAAACGGTCACCGCTGCTTGTGCTGTCAACTGAACTGATAAGCTATCAAATGATCACATGTGCAGCACCACGGCAACTATAAATCAGAGGCCAAGATGGTAGTTTCCTTGGCTGTAAAGATGGGAGGGTTTAGTTCCGCTTTATCTCCTGCCATACATTCCTGATGCTTTTGTTTGATCAAGCGTTTCCGGGGTGTCACCAAACTTCTGTGTTGAAACCTGGAGGAGCAGCTTTCTCTGGATGAAAGAGGTCACACGTTCAGGAGAGATGACGCGAGAAACTGGTTTGTCTGGATAAAAGTCTGCTCTAGTTACCAGTGTTGCAGCACATTTACTGGGAGTAGAGTGGTAAACTTTCCTTTTAGCGATTCATCACACTGGGCACGCTGCCATATACAGTGCATCCGGAAAGTATTCACAGCGCTTCACTTTTTCCACATTTTGTTATTTTACAGCCTTATTCCAAAATTGATTATTTTCCTCAAAATTTTACAAACAATACCCCATAATAACAACGTGAAAGAAGTTTGTTTGAAATCTTTGTAAATTTATTAAAAATGAAAACAATCCCATGTACATAAGTATTCACAGCCTTTGCTCAATACTTTGTTTGAAGCACCTTTGGCACCAATTACAGCCTCAAGTCTTTTTGAGTATGATGCTACAAGCTTGGCATACCTATTTTTGGGCAGTTTCGCCCATTCTTCTTTGCGGGACCTCTCAAGCTTCAACAGGTTGGATGGGGAGAATCAGAAATAAGTTTCCTTAGCGTGCATTCATTCTTAATGGCACCCCAACACACCTTTCAGCACACCACCATTTTAACATACTACCATGCATTTTGGCGCACTGCATTACTAATAAAAAAGAAGGATATGCATTGGCTGTCCTAACACAAAATAGGTCATAACACAACTGTGTGAGCACGGACGTATAAAGTAAATGCATGTATTTAACCACTTCAGCCCAGAAGATTTGGCTGCTCAATGACCAGGCCATTTTTTGCGTTTCGGCACTGCATCACTTTAACTGACAATTGTGCGGTCGTGCGACGCTGTACCAAACAAAATTGACGTCCTTATTTTCCCACATACAGAGCTTTCTTTTGGTGGTATTTCATCTTCTCTTCGGTTTTTATTTTTTGTGCTATAAACAAAAAAAGCGACAATTTTGAAAAAAAAAACAAAACAAAAAAAACCACACAAAATGTTGTACTTTTTTTCCCTCAGTTTAGGCCGATATGTATTCTTCTACATGTTTTTGGTAATAAAAAAAATCAAAAAAAAAAAAAAAAAAAAAAATCGCAATAAGCTTATATTGATTGGTTTGCGCAAAAGTTATAGCGTCAACAAACTATGGGAAAGATTTATGTCATTTTTATTTTTTTACTAGTAATGGCGGGGATCGGCGATACTTTTATGGGGACTGCAACATTATGGCAGACAGATTAGACACTTTTGACCAATTTTTGGGACCATTGACATTTATACAGCGATCAGTGCTATAAAAATGCACCGATTACTGCGTAAATGTCACTGGCAGGGAAGAGGTTAACACTAGGGGGTGATCAAGGGGTTAACTGTGTTCCCTCGTGTGTGTTCTAATTGTAGGGGGATGGAACTGACTAGAGGAGATGACAGATCATTGTTCCCAGCTAGTAGGAGCAGACGATCTCTCTCCTCTCAGAACAGGGATTTGTGTGTTTACACACAAACACATCTCTGTTCTGGCTCTCATGCCCGCGCCCACTGGCCACACGCATCGGCAACCCCGCATTTCAGCATGTGCGCCCCTACTATCCCCGCTTAAAGGGCTGACATACGGCTACAATGGCTCACGGGAATGTGCCGACCTGCTGCAGTATGACGGCGGCTGGTCGGCAAGCAGTTAAAGTATAACTAAAAAGGTAGGGTTGTCCCAATACCACTTTTTCAATACAGAGTACAAGCGCCGATACTTTTTTTTTTTCAAATAAATCGCCGATACCGATACTTTTTTTAATGTCATGTGACAGTGGCACTAATATGCAGCACTGATGACGCGTGGACTGTGTCAGTAGTTTTTACTTTATTTTTTACAATTTTTTTTTTGTTTTTTTTTACAATGCTTTTTTGTTTTGGGGGGGGGGGGGGGGGGGGGGGCGGAGTGGACGGTGTCAGTGTGTTTTTGACATCTCCCTTTTTGAGGCAGGGAAAGGGACTGAGGACAGAGATTCCCCCTCGGGCAAATGCTTGCATCGGTGCAACCCTAACTGTTTTGGATAACGTGGAGTGGGATTAGAGCCCCTTTCAGTTTTTATTACTGTCTGTGGCTCCGTTAAGGAGATTCACTCTCCATTTGTCCTGTTTACCATCATTTAGTGTGAAAGTAAAAAATCCTAAATTTTGGGCTGTCCCCATCAAAGTAATCGTAGGGAAATCTTCCAATGGGGACACTAGTTCTGGTGACCTGTGGGTCACCAAGGAATTCCCTTAATTTTCAGAGATTTCCACGCACTTCCTGTATGGCTATGGGACAGGAAGTGAAAGGAAATCTTCCCAATGGGACACAGATGAAAAACAAATCTGGCTGGGAGTTATACCCCTCCCTTGCTCTATCCAAAATGAAAAAATAAAAATTTCTATATTTGTACTTAATGTAACTACAAACTGAATCTGACGTGATCCCACATTTTAAAAACAAATCTATCCTAAAATAGGAGGCATCAAAAAATAATTGTGCATACCATTAAGGCCCCTTTCACACTTGTACGACTTGTCCTAGGACTTGGGACTGCAAAGTCGTATGACAAGTCGTTCCTGCACTAATTTGGTCCGACTTTAATGCTACTTGAGGCCATTGAATATCACTGAAGTCAGATCAAATTCAGATCACCGTCTTAACTTATCCGACTTTGGCATGAGACTTGTGCTCTGATGATCTTGAAGATCAACTCCACACAAAATGTAAAAAGACCGACATGGGTTCCCTCTCCAAGAGCATACCAGGCCCTTCGGTCTGGTATGGATCTTAAGGGGAACCTTACCAGGCCCTGCACCCCCCACCCCAAAGCACCTTGTCCCCATGTTAATGAGGACAAGGGCCTTTTCCTGACAACCCTGGCCGTTGGTCGTCAGGGTCTGCGGGCGGGGAGCTTATCGGAATCTGGAAGCCCCCTTTAACAAGGGGGCCCCCACCCTAAGTGAGTGAGTATGGGGTATGTACCTAAAAAAAGTGTCAAAAATAACAAAGTACACAGGTTTTTAAAGTAATTTATTAGGCAGCCCTGGGGTCTCTTCCGACTTCTCCCCTCTCCGGCTCTTCTAGCGACGTCTTCTGCCTCCTGGAGAGGAGAGAAGAACCGACAGAGGCAGAAGACATCAGCGGAGGAGGCAGAAGACGTCGCCAGAAGAGTGAGAAGAGTCGGAGAGGGGAGAAGAAGTCGGAAGAGACCCCGGAGCTGCCTAATAAATTACTTTAAAAACCTGTGTACTTTGTTTTATTTTTGACACTTTTTTTTTTTTAGATGAATGGGTAGGGGTACAATGTACCCCATACTCATTCACATAGGGTGGGGGGGTCAGGATCTGGGGACCCCCATGTTAAAGAGGGCTTCCAGATTAAGCTCCCCATCCGCAGACTCCGACAACCAATGGCCAGGGTTGTCAGGAAGAGGCCCTTGTCCTCATCAACATGGGGACAAGGTGCTTTGGGGTGGGGGGCGCCCCAAAGCACCCACCCGCCCCATGTTGAGGGCATGTGACCGGATACGGTTCAGGGGGGGGGGGGCGCTCGCTCGTCCCTCCCCCCCACGTTCTTGACTTGCCAGGCTGTGTGCTCGGATAAGGGTCTGGTATGGATTTTTAGGGCTACCCTCACCCAGTTTTTTCGGCGTGGGGGTTCCCCTTAAAACCCATACTAGACCGAAGGGCCTGGTATGCTCTTGGGGGGGGGGGGGGACCCAATGCGTTTTTTTTTTTTTACATTGTTCGTGGAGTTCCCCCAAAAGATTGATACCAGACGGTGCCTGATATTGTCGGGGATCCCTGTTCATTGAAGTCGGACGCATGTTGGACTTCAAGTCCCAGGGCAAAGTCGGATCCACAGTCGTACGACTTTCATGTTGTACAAGTGTGAAGGTGCCTAAGGCCGCGTTTTATGAGCTGAAAACGCTCAGGTATGAATGCAGCCCAATAGTCTCTCCAGGACTTGGAAAGATCACATGGATACATTAGGGCATTCATGATTTGCAATAAACACATCAATTGGAAAAAGGGTACTTTTTATAACTGACTGGAGATCAAATGACATTAATCTGTATTAAATGGTAGATTGCATCTTTATAATTGCTGGTAATGGAGCCAAAATCAATTAACTGTATGGAACTCTACATGTTGTCAATGTGACATGTCAGATCACAGTGACCCAATAGTGTTTACTACAAGAACACCATGTTTTCTCATTTCTATAAATCCAACTTTTCCCCTTTGGAGATTTTTTTTAAGCATATTTACTGCCAGTACTGTTTAAAGCAACCAAAACGTATTTATCAGCAATCACTGTGCTTTCTCTGATATATAATATATCAGTCTTTCTCCCCAAAAGGATGATACCATCTTTGTTCAGGCATCCCCCAAAATTAGCATCTACTCCCTGAATGATACAGTAATGTAAATCCCAATTCCTGTGCAACAGCCTTTATGTTCTTGGCTGTGTACATAACAGCTTGTCTCACACAGATCCAGGTCCTATCTTCTGACATGATAGAAGGTGACAATGTTATAATAGTCCACATGTACCAAAAACTTTACTGCTGAGATTTTATGGGATACATTTTGCTGTTATGCTACACAATCACCTACATTCAAATGTTTGTGTTATATTAACCTTTTCATGACTAAGCCTATTTTTGACATTTGGTGTTCAAATCCGTATTTTTTGCTAGAAAATTACTTAGAACCCCCAAACATTATATATATATTTTTTAACAGAGAATCTAGAGAATAAAATGGCGATAGTTGCAATATTTTATGTCACATGGTATTTGTGCAGCGATGTTTTAAACGCAACTTTTTGGGAAAAGGGACACTTTCATGAGTTTAAAAAAAAAGGAAACAGTAAAGTTAGCCCAATTTTTTTATATAATGTGAAATATGATGTTACGCCGAGTAAATAGATACCAAACATGTCATGCTTTATAATTGCACGCACTCGTGGAATGGCGACAAACTACGGTACCTAAAAATCTCCATAGGTGACACTTTAAATTTTTTTTAAGGTTACCAGGTTAGTTACAGAGGAAGTCTAGTGTTAGAATTATTGCTCTCGCTCCGGCGATACCTCACATGTGTGATTTGGACACAGTTTACATATGCAGGCGCGATTTCTGTAAGCATTTTCTTTGCTGCGTGAGCTCGCGGCGACGCTTTAAAAAAAAAAAAAAATTCTTATTTTATTTACTTTAATATTAATAAATTGTTTTTTAAAAAAAAAAAAAATTTTGATCACTTTTATTGCTGTCACAAGGAATGCAAACATCCCTTGTGACAGTAATAGGTGGTGACAGGTACTCTTTATGGAGGGATTGGGGGTCTAAAAGACCCTCCTTTGCGCTTCAAAGTATTCAGGTCGCCGTTTTCGTATGTCTTAAATCGCATCCACCCCAAAATGGTGCAGGACCCTTTTCTTCCCCCCACCTGAATCGCATTGCATGGGTGTCCACAACCATGCGATGCGATTCTGGCAATGGCACTGCATTTTGCAATCTGTTTTTCGAGGTGTCATTAACCTAACAAGGACACCCGCAAATGATTACATGGACTATCTGCGATTGCCAAGCAGCGCGATGCAGGGAAATGCAGCCAATCTTGTGAGTTTCCCGAATCGCATCAGTGTGAACCAGGGCTCATCTCTCCAGTGCTCCCACCACTAAAACAACAAGCTCAGAGAGACTGCTGGCCTCTCCCCACTTCATCACGTGACAGTGGGGCTGGCCACTAGGCCTGATCCTAATGGATTATGGGAGGCAGTCACATGTTGCCCCATATCTGGAAGCAACATGTACTTTGCAATGTCAGCAAACAAGGAAGAAGTGGTAAGCGCATGCTGGAACGGAGAATATAATGTGGTCGGGGGGGGGCTTGAGGGAGACAACTGCCACTGTGGACTGCCTAATGGCAAACGTGACAGTGCCTCTTTAAAAATAGGTTTAGGTTAACGTCAGGTGTTGGTTTTAGAAGTGAAGGTTAGGTTTATGGGATAAGATTAAAGAAAAGCTTTGATGAGAGAAATGTAGAGGCTTCATTGCTGATCCCTTTCTGAAAATGTTAGTTGCCTGGCTGCTTGGCTTTAGGACACCAAGACACTGATCCAGAACAAGCACACAGATCGGTAAAGTCAGAACTCCTGATCTGCAGACTTTTTCCAGGTCAGCGACTTGAAAGGCACTGAGGCTATTTGAGTCAGCATGACATACATCAAATACGTTCTGTACAGGAAGGGGTGCACTAAGGAAAAGCACACATATCCCTAAATAATAATTTTAATGAATACGAAACTGAATTAACTGGCCTGTTTTTTTGGGGTTTTTTTTGATCTCCTTGGAGCTGAGCAATGAAGCAGGCCTGGTGTTTAGTGATAAAATAAGCCTTTAATCAGACTATGTGATCAGCCTCTTAACTCCAGAGTTCACTCTGTCACCAAAACATGAAGGTTAATGGCCCGCCGCGTACAATAGGAATTACACTAGTCGTGTGACCAGGAAACCTGTGACAGCAAATAGCCTTAAACTGTATGTCCAGGTATTAACTTATTTTACCTCAAACTTCCCTCTCCTCTAAATCATTTCCCAGCATTATTTTGTTCAATCAACTTCTCCCTGTAGTGAGAAACAGCTTTTATTACTCCCCGTGACATCACCATGCTTCAAAAATGACAGCAACAGCAACAGCTGTGAGGTAATTTGTTATTGACAGAGGCATGCCCCCAGAACTGCATCTCCCGAGAGCCCTTTCTCCTCAAGACAGCAGCATTATGGGGATTGGTAAAGTTCTGTACTCGAGCAAGCAATGTTGCTTGGAATTTTAGTACAGGAAGTTAGAAGCACACTAGATTTCTGGGAGACCATTAGGTATTGGTCTGTACTTGCAGCATTTTAAAGCGATACACTATGGGAAAATGTGCATGTATTGCTTATGGTCTTTCACTTTTTGGTCTTTACATACACTTTTAAAGTGGAACTCCAAGCACATATTTTTCTAAATCCTGATGTTAGAAGCTGAACTCCAAATTTCTTTTCACTAGAACGGAATGGAATGATCAGTCCCAGTTAGAGCTGCACGATTAATCGTTAAGAATCATTATTGCGATTTTTTTCCCCCGTTGCGATCTTGACAAAGTATTTCCCGATTCTTTCTATGCAGAGAATTCTTTCTGCTCTGCTAAAGCTAACAGCCGTCAAAAGAAAGGGGGAAAAAAAAAAAAAAAAAAAACGGGCAGTCTGCCAAGAATCAACATTCTTTAGCAGTGAAACTTAGGCAGGCCATACATTGGTCGAATTTCGAAATAATTTTCTTTCAAAAATCTTATCTAAGAATTTCCGTTCGTATTTTGCACCATTAGTGGGCTGGAGCAACAGCCGATTTTCATGCGAACATCAAATTTGAGTAATCAGACATGTTGGAAATTTTTTGAAAAATTAAAGATTTTCTAATCAATGATGGGAGAATTGTGCGAGAAATTTAAAATAGAGAAAGAAATACGCATGTGCAAGAAAAGAAAATTCCTGGAAAGAAAATTCCTGGAAAGAAAATTCCTGGAAAGAAAATTCCTGGAAAGAAAAGAAAAGATCCCCAGCCACGAAAATTATTTTCTGTAGCAACATGAGGTGAAATTGAAGGCTTGGTTGGCCGAATTTTGAAATCAATGGTGGCATCATCGGATCACAAAACGCACACATTTTCTGTATGGCCAGCCTTAAGTATAAACATTGCAACAATTTGTGCTTTAGATCAAAGGAATATATATATATTTTTTTTTTTTTTGTAGAGATCCTAGAGAATAAAATGGTGGTTGTTGCAATATTTCATGTCACACTATATATGCGCAGAAGTCGTTTTTTGGGGAAAAAAATTACACTTTAATGAATTAAAAAAAAAAAAAAAAAAAACTAACCAGTAAAGTTAGCCCATTTTTTTGTATAATGTGAAAAATTTTACACCATGAGAATCGTGATCTTTTTATTCTAAGCAAAAAAATCGTGATTCTCATTTTGGCCAGAATCGTGCAGCTTTAGTCCCAGTATCGCTCATACCTCTGCAGATCCTCTGATATTGTGGGTTTAGTTGAGGCTTTGTACCATGTGACACACTGTATAGTCTGGATGTAGTCTGAGGGCCTTCCAGCCACTTCCCGCTTAATCTCCAGTCCAGAACACCCCCCTCGGTAGTCTTTCAGACTCTGTAAAAGATGCAACTTCCTTCACAGCTCTGATGGTGGGTGGGAATGAATAGATCCTAATTAGCACTCAATCTTGCCCAGTCACACCTACAGGAAGAGTCCAAACCTCTCAAGTCCCACCTCACAGGTTACAGCATTATTCAAAAGTAAACCCCTTCATCATACACAGCCTGTTCTGATAGCTAGCTTTGCTGCTGCTGGACAGGATTGAATTGATCACAATTAGAAGTCAAGCCTGCCCAGTAAAATATGCAGACCAGTGTGAACAGGGGGAGTCCCACCCCTCAGATCCTGTCCTCCCAGAGCTCTGCTCTCTGAAGTGATTCATTTACATATGAAGAAAACACCTTCGTAATAACCTCCCATAGCCCCTCCTCTGTAGTTTTGAAGTAAGCCATTATTCTTTGGCATGCTGCAAGACATGAATGACACATTTACACCTGCTTTGCAGACTGAAGAGTGATCTGAATTGGAATCCACCCACAACTCCCAGAACTGCTACAAGTGACTCCCATAGCCTGCCCTGAAACTACAGAGGCTCAAAGCATGATGGGACATGTAGTATCAGGACTGGTAAAGAAAGGAAACAGGATGTCAGAGAACTTTGAAATTCAGCCAGGAGGAAAAGTGACATCACAGACACAAACTTTTTTTTACAGCTAAATAAAGGTAAGATACAGATAAAATGACAGTGGGGTTGGGATTCATTTACATGCACAATGCATCTGTTTTAGGGAGGAAAAGCTTGAGTTCTGCTTTAAAAAAAATGTTCTCTCTTGAGTTGTAATAAATACCTGGATCACTTCACAGTACTATGAAACCAATATTTTATTTCTGCTGGATAATACAACACTCACTGTATTCCCGATCCACCTCAGATATGAGAGCTACAGAAGTGCTAGTGTCGCTTTTCATCCCCTCTCTCCCCTTGGCCATTCACAGAACACCATTTATTCTGTGATTGCTTCAACTTCCCTCCCGGTATCTCTGTGTGTGCATTTATAGTATTGGCCCCATTCATTCCTATGGCTCATCTGTACTTCTCAGGATGGCTGGGGGCAGCCATGGATATAAATGGGGTAAGTGGTGCAGGTTTTGCATTAGCATAGGACTCAGGTGGGACATTTCTCATACAAACGCTGAATAGTAGTACAGGGAGAGCAGGGATGAGGGCGAGTATTTTGGTATGCGAGCTATACTTGGAGGGTGGGGGGGTACATTTAAAGGAAACCATCTATAAAAATAAAGTTGTCTTTTAAGAGATTTAAACATCTCTGCCATTAGGAACTTTAAAAAAACAAAACAAAAATAAATAAATAAATGTTTTTGCTTAGACTGCAGTTAAATATTTCATTCACATCAGTAACGTTTTAGTCTTCATAGTGAGTAGTTAGAAAATGGAAAAAAGTGGGAATACACAAATGACTTTACTTTGGAACTCTTCAGTAACATTTTCATGTCAAACTGCCAATCCAACCCCAAGTCGGAAGATTTACAAAGATGCTTTTACACAGCACAGCTCCAGCTATTTATCTCACATCTATAGCTCAGCTTTTAATTCCCAGGTGGCTAGGTTGGTTTTTTTTTTTTAAATACATGAACTTGTAAGTGTAGCCAAATTTTTTTAAATTTTTTTTTAACCTGGGTATAACAGGGTTAGAAACGTTCAGGTTTTTGCTGCTGTTTGTATCTGTTGGGGAGTAGAGATGGGCTCAGGCGTGTTCCAAATCCCACCTTTCCCACCATTCTCTACTTCTATCAGCATGTTTCTTATGAACACTGCAGCTCAAATGACTGGCACCTTGTGCTGCTTCTCCATCTCCCAGCCTGAGCTGTGTTGTACATGGACTGCAAGAGGCCAATAGCAAATCATATTCTGAACGATTGGATTACTGTGATCAGAAGGGCTACAGCCTAGGCCCAGAATCCGGTCCTTACCTCTACCATAAATTAAGCTCTGGCAAACACATTCTATGTTTGATGCATTTAAAGTGGTAGTAAAGTCTTTCTGGTACTTTTATCTACAGGTAAGCTTATAATAGAGTGGTGACAGCACACCGCTGGAGGACTTGGTTTTAAGGCAAGTCTCTCACAATGTTCTAGTATGCAATGCATGCTAGCACATTATGACATGCAGGGATCCCACATTTTAACAACGAGTGGATGATCTTCTCTCCCCCCCCCCCCCCCCCAGTCACTGTCAGAATCTAAAAAAATGTAGCCTGCAGGGCTCTGCCCGCCCTATAAATGTGAAAACTACAAGTACCGTCAGCCTTTGTGGCTGTCAGCTTGTATTCATCAATAAACTACCAGGGAGATGTTGAGCGCTCTAGGCAGTTCACTGAGCTTCCTGTCATTCTGTAATTGCCTGCCCATATCAGAGGTACAGGAAGACAGCTACACAGACAGTCTGCAGGTCCGGGCATTACACCCACAATCTGCTTATCATTGGTGCAATGCTTTACAGGGTCCTCTTTACTTACAAAAAAAAAAACGTGCATTTATTTTTTTTGAAAAAATGAACTTATTCTTTAAATAACCTATACCCACATCGGTTCCATGGCACCTATAGCTGAACATTTCCCTAAAAATAGCATTATATATGCTTAGTAAACTTTCTGCATGCCCCAGTACACCAACTCTATATGCATACCTTGGTGTGCAGCCAAGACCTGTTACCCATCCTTAGCAGTTAGCGCTGCAGAATACAGAGCACCTGCGTCACTCAGAGAAATGCATACCTTCTATTGTGAGGTGCAGGAGTGTCTAACAGGTCTCAGTAATCTAATGAAAGTTTCTTTAGTGTCCTCAAGCATTTTACATCGACGAAATTACCACAATTCTATTCTCTACTGAAAGGGAGACTTGTGGACTATCCCAGTAACTAGATCTGCCTTCTGTTTAGGTTGGCATAGGCACCGGCACTTCAGTGCCAATACCGCTTGCCATAGTGATGAAATTAAAAGGGAAAATTTTCAAGAGCTTGAAAAAGCTTGCGGTATAAGCTCTGTTTTGCTGCATCTCCCTGACAGCTAAACCCTTTATTTTTATAGAATGGCAAACGCAATGGCTCACCAGTTAGTAGAAAATACCTAGTATTACTGAAGACTGGCACAGGTTCCAGGGCAGGTTAGTATCTCTTGTTGATGTGCTTGGTTTTGCTTGCAAACAATGTAACACAAAGGCTCCCTTGCAGGCGTGTACACATGTTCTAAGTTTTGGCTCTTTTAAAGGGTCCTTGCACACTGGCTTAAAAAAATGTTGCTTCTACAGGAGTTTTGGGTTTTGCCTGTAAAAGCAGCTCAATGTTATCCTATGTGCACATTAGGACAATTACAGGCATATTTTAAGGTCAAGTGTATAGACCCCTTTCACACTGAGGCAGTTTTCAGGCGTTTTAGCGCTAGAAATAGCGCCTGTAAAGTGCCTGAAACCTGCCTCCCATTTATTGCAATGGGTGCTTTCACACCCGGGCGATGCGCTTGCGGGACGTTAGAAAAAGTCCTGCAAGCAGCATCTTTGAGGCGGTTGGGGGGGGGGGGGGGGGCAAAACGCCCCTGCCCATTGCAATGAATTGCCTGAAAAGCGCTTCGGAAGTGCCGCAACACAGGAGTTTTAAAACCCCTTTTTTGGGGTTAAAATCGCCCCGCTAGCGACTGAAAAGCGGCGTTAAAAGCGATAAAACGAGTGGTGCTTTAACGCGAACGGCCCCAGTGTGAAAGGGGTTTTAGAGGCAGAAAAAAAAAAAACCCTTCTGGTTTGCTTTTTTTTTGAGAGGAATTTTCTGGCTTAAAAAAAATAAAAAAAAAAAAAAACACACTGAATGCTCTTAAACTCTTCTAAAGGCTCATAATTACGCCTAAACTTGCATACAAAAACAAACACTCTATATGAGCGTTTATTCCTGCCAAAGTAACTGCCATTTTTTAAGCCCAGTGTGCATAGATCCTTAGGCCCCTTTCACACGGATCGTTCAAGTCCGCCTGTCAGTTTTGTCGGCGGACCTGAACAGGCGCTCCATGTTAATCTATGGAGCGACGGATGTCAGCGTTGACATGTCCGCTGACATCCGACCCGGCCTGATCCGCTAAAAATCAGATGGACGGCCCTACGTTCACATCCGTCCCTGGCGGATCGGATGAGATCTGATGAAAACGGACATGCTGTCCGTTTTCGTCCAATCTCTCCATAGCAACCAGCGGCGCTCGACAAGCCCCTCCCCGCTCAGTGAGCAGAGAGGGACCTGTCATCCACCGACTCAGCGGAGATCAACGGAGAGATCTCCCGCTGAACTGGCGGACAGAGGCGGACTCCGAGGCAGCGGATTCGCCTCGTGTGAATGAGGCCTTAGGCCCCTTTCACACATGTGGACCGTTCATTTCATCAGTTCAGTATTTATCCATTTTTCATTCGTTTTTTTTTGTTTGTTTTTTTTTTTTTTACATACACTACCAAATGAAAAATAAATGGATGAAAAACTGACTGTTTGTCCGTTAACATCATTTTTTCGTCCGATCCGTCTAACGGATGAAAAAATAGTGCTTTCATCCGTTCAAAAAAGCGGACGACGACGGAAGTGGATGAAAATGGATGATCATCCGTTTTTCCATAGGAATGCATTGATGTCAGTTTGGCTAAAAAACGGATTAATGGTCCGCATGTGTGAAAGGGGCCTTAAAGTTGACCTTTCAGTAAACTATAAATTCCGGACATTTCACAATATACAACAACAGTATATTTTTTAAACCACTTCCCATCCGCAGGGCATCATATGATGTCCTTGGGTTGAAGTGGTGATATCTGAATGAAGCCTGCTGCGCAAATACCGTGTGACATAACAAATGGCAATGATCATTATTTTATTCTCTAGGGTCTCTGCTAAAAAAAAATATATTTAAAGATTGAGGATTCTGAGTAATTTTTTCAAAAAAAAATAATTATGATTTTTACATGTATGAGAGGAATGCCAGAATTGCCCCGATATGGAAGTGGTTAAATAAAGCTCCACCTTTAAGGCCTCATTTACAATTCTACTCTTGGGGCTTTTGGCTTTTTTTGCCTAAGCCCCTGAATGCACACCTCAATAAAAGCTTGTGTGTCCTTACACAGATAGTCTTTTAGAGGAGTTTAGGACCAGCAGAGTTTAGAGGCAGCTTGGGGCACAAAAAACTCCAAACGCAGCTAAACCCATCTAAACTCGCCTAAGCGCTAGGCACGTTTAGCACTTTAGCGTTTACTCATTTCAATGGCCAGAATAAATTAAAATTCTGGCCAATGAAATAAACACCCAATCACCAAATGCTAGTAAACTCACGCCAGTTTGAAAAAACACAATATATTTTTTTTTAATAAAAAAATACCCAAACAGCTTTAACAGATCTCATGCTAGGTCCATCAGAAAGGGGGCCTGTCATGTGAGAAATAGGTAAACCGACAGATTAGCTCTCCTTCTGAAAATGCAAGTTGAGCGGCTGTCTTGCTGAGGCATTGGCTTTAATACTTTAAGCCACTGAACTGAATCAAGTATAGAAATTAGGATTTTTGACTTTTGCTGACATGCTTGGTGCATGTAAGCTACTTCAAATTACTGAAGCAAGCCACAGCTACTCCAAAAGGGGACAAGCAATGGCAGCCTTTATATTCTTAAATGACAAACGTACTTTAGCTCATTAGATCAGTCTTATTATGGTCTCTATGAGACAGGTCAGGCCTGAAAGTTAATACGACTTATTTTTTAGGTGACCTGTTCACTTCAACATGCAAAAAGTAAAGCTTTAAAAAGATAAATCGAGGGAAAAAAAAAACCACATGCTGTCAATTCAAATATATGATCTAATAGCAGTGGTGTATGTTCAGATAAGGAAGTGGTTGACTCTATTGGCACATGCACATGCCATAGTCATTCCAGGGACAAGCCACAGAAATTATACACTATGAAGACAAATTGGCTGTTAAAGTGTTTAACAGTGACGCAAAGAAGGAGAAAAAAAACATAATACAAGGCAGTGAATAGGAACAAAGGGCATTGCAGGCAGGTTAAAGATTTATAGCAGGAACTTAGAGCTGCTCGCTAAGTTTGAAGTGTTTCCAATCTGAAGTTGCTGGTATAATCATTACTTTTTCTTTTTTTTTTTTTTTAAATAAAAAGATAGCTTAAAAAGCCAAAACAGCCATCAGGTGGTCGGGTATGTTTCTACAGAATACATTTTGGGTTTTGGTGTTTAGATATACTTTAAAGTGAATCTATACATAAAAACTTAGACCCTTTAATACGGAGGCGGTTTTCAGGCATTTTAGCGCTGGAAATAGCACCTATAAAGCACCTGAAAACCACCTCCCATTCGTTTCAGTGTGACTTTTCACACTGGGGCGGTGCACTTGCGGGACGTTAGTCCTGCAAGCAGCATCTTTGGGGCGGTTTATTTCACGCTCCCAAAACGCCCTGCCCATTGAAATGAATGGGCAGTGTTTCCAAACCACCTGAAAAGCGGTTCGAAAGCACCGCAACACAGCGCTTTTAACCCCTTCTTTAGGGTTAAAAGTACCCCACTAGCGTCCAAAAAGCAGCACAAAAGCGCTGCTTAAACAGCGTTAAAGTGCTGCTAAAATGAGTGGCGCTTTACCGCTAGCGGTCAGCGCTTTCAGTGTGAAATCAGCCTTAAAAAAAAAAAAAAGGAATATTTAATGCCCCTGACATTTTTATATATTTGTATGCTGTTGGGGTAATTTCATGTGCAAGGTGACAGGCTCTCTTTACAAATGTCAAACTTTACAGTTTCTAGCTACCCTGTTTGGGGAAAAGAAACTTCACTATTCTTCCAAAATGAACAATTCATAGAACTCAAGCCAAGTGAAAATGTTTAATAACGCCTTCATCAAGCAGTGGGGAAAAAAAAAAAATGAAGAATGAACAGCAAGCCAAAAACACAGGATTTCAAATGCAAAGCAATCAGCAGGGTACATTATGAGGAAAGGCTCGCCCTATACATAAATGGTTTCTTGGGGTAGAAAAAACTGCTGGTAATTTATTCTTTCTAAATTATAGAGCTCTCCAAAATATACTTATGCAAAGAGGACAAACAAGACTAAGCCATAATAAAGTAAGCTTCCCTCAAGACAAACCTCTCATTAGATTACTACGGGGCCGCCATTACTTGACCTTCTACTAAAAATGTTAGCTCAACAACAGAATTGGTTTTTTACTGAATAAGGAAGGAGGATGGAACGCAAATGCATAAATCTCGCCAAAAGAACCCTTGAAGGATACCAGGAATGGTCAGCTGGATTAAACCTTAACAACCGGTTAAACATTACCCGAATGTGCTGCTGACATGATCTCTACAGTACTTAGGAAATAATGAACGACTCATTCATTGTTTGGTTCCTGTTTCTTCCTCCTACTTTTTTTGAGATTGATCACAGTGATCTAAAAGGTACAGAGCCACTTGGGTCAGCTCTTTACACAGTGGACTAGGACAGCAATTGGTTCACCAGGGCTTGACAGTGCTTTTTCCAAAGCTTCTTATAAATCAGCACTGGGTAAATAGCCACCCACTACTTTGCTGTTTTTAAACATGTGGCAGAGCAAAGAGTGGTTAAAGTAGTGCTAAAGCCTCTCCTTTATAAAAGGGAAACACATTGGTATAGATTATTCTCACACAGAACAATAAACAATTCTTGTCAAAGTTCAGAAGCACTTACATTTTACTTTGTTTACAGCCGCATCCTCCAGCTTCCTGTGCACTGCTTACCAAAACTTCTGGGTGGGGGAAGCGTGAACTCCGGCTGGGTTCACACTAGTGCAACTTGCATGAGGGTTTCAGTGCATCCAATTTGCATGACAAGAGATTGTGACCGGCTCTCTATGGAGCCGGTTCACATATCTCCAATGCACCTGCAGAGCGGCTTGCACAGGAGCCCTGTGCATCTTTGGCTCAGTTTCAGGGTCGAATTCAGACAAAAATTCGGCCCGATTCGTTGCTGAAACTGAGAATAGGGACCCACTGAACCCCTGCTGCGAGACGCATTCGGCAGCAGTGTGAACCCAACCTCAAGTCATTACCAGCAACTACTTGTTAAATTTTCCATGATTTTATGCACCAGCCCGCCCCTTTATTCAGAAAGTGTGCCCAACATAAGAACGTTGCCTGTGCTGATATGCACAGGCAGCCAAGACTACACACAGAAGACAACGCCTTTGCTCCTCTGCCAAGGAAGGGAAGCCACTGTAGACCACTTCCCTTGGAGGAGGAGCAGCAGAGTTATGTCTTCTGTGCGTTGTGTCATTTTAGGATATCAGCCTCCAGTCATCTCCCAGAAGCACGCAAAAGGGTTGCTCTAAAGCAGGGGTGCCCAACCTTTTGGGGAGCGTGGGCAACTTTATTGACTTGGTAACCGGTCGCAGGCCACAATGAGCGTAAAGGGGGATGGCAGGTCTGTGTCAACTCTGCATATGTAGAGCAGACACGGATGCAACCCGCTCTACCCTCGATCCGCCCAGACAGAAGGGGACGGATCCCCTTCTGTTTTTTTTTTTTTTTTTTTAAGGAGATCGGATTGCAGATAGGCGGGTGTAAACGGACACAAGTCCGTTTACATCTGCTGCTCTATAGAGGTGAATGGAGAGTCCGTTTGAGTCCACCTGAAAAACAGACAGGTGGACCCGATCGGACCGATGTGAAAGGGGCCTAAGGCTGCTTTCACACTGATGCACAGCAGTTTACCTGCTCCTCAACTGACCTCAATCTTCACTTCTTCCTCAGGATTCCTGCAGCTGGCTTGTACTGCTGACAGGTGCTGGTACTGCTGGCTGGTAGTGGTACTGCTGGCTGGTACTGCTGGTGGGTACTGATAACTGGTACTGCTGGCAGGTACTCATACTGGTGGCTGGTACTGCTGGTTGGTACTGATGACTGGTACGGATGGTGGGTACTGGTACTGCTGGCGGGTACTTCTGGTTTATACTGCTGGCTGGTACTGATGACTGGTACTGCTGGTGGGTACTGATGACTGGTACTGCTGGCTGCTACTGGCACTGATATTGGTGGCTGCTGTCCCAGATCGCGGGTTCCTGTGTCCCGACCCGCCATCCCCGAGCATAACTGTGACAGACGCAAGCAGCTGCAGTAGAGAGCAGAGCTGATGCTTCCTGTCATAGGCGGAGTACATTTGGTATCACTCCGCCTGTGAAGGAGCCGGCGCCATACAGGAAGCATCGGCTCTGCTTCCTCTAGTGGCGGCTCCGTTCTTTGCACTAATGCTCGGAGATGGCGGGTCAGGAACCCGCGATCTGGGCTTGCCGACCCGCCATCTCAGAGCAAGACATGGCGGGCCACATCGGAGGGCACCCCTACTCTATAGGACCCTGCAGGGCAAAAGAAGGCACCCTATAACAGGAAAAAGTACCCTCTGTTTCAGCAGGACCATCTAAAACAGGCAATTTAGCCATTTACTTAAGCTGCAAGAATTGCTTTAAAAAAAAAGTTAGGGTTTAATACACCTTTAATGCATCCAGTATCTACTATCCAGCATCTATCAAAAATGTAAACAGTTTTGGGCGGGCTGGCCCTTAAAAGAAGTTCACAAAAGCAAGAAACAGAGTCAGGAAAATCGTCACATTGCTTGCTGGGCTGCTCTTTTTTATGCCACTGCAAACTGTCATGGGATACTCTGTAACTGGATACAGGAGTTGGGTTTGGTAACAAAAAAAAAGGGGACATTTAGTGATTCAATAATTCCACATGGAATGTGACGCCTTGTGATACGCAAAAGCTGCTATGATTAGGGGCTTAAGGTACTCATATTATGGAAAAAGAATAGCAATATTAGGTGAAGATATCCTTACAACAATTATATGGGTACAGATATTTATCCTGACTGGCTTCTTTTAAAGTGAACTTATATCCTAAAAACTGGCTAAGCATATTTCTTTCTGGTCTTTAAAAATCCTAATAAACAACATTGATAAAAAAACAAAAAAACAAAACTGGCTAAGCGAACTATACTGTTAAAGCAGTAGTAAACCACAACAAAAATTAAAAAAAAATAAATAAAAATGGGCCCCTGGGTGGTTTTAGTCATAATGTGCTAGTATGCACCCCATACTAGCACATTATGACAGACTTACCTTAAACATTTGCTTACTGGGCACTTAAACCCCCTCTCCCGCCCAGGCCAATTTTCAGAGCTGTCGCACTTTGAATGACAATTGCGTGGTCATGCTACACTGTACCCAAATTAAATTTTTATCATTTCTTTCACACAAAACAGAGCTTTCTTTTGGTGGTAATCACTGCTGGGGTTTTCTCTCCTCTTCAGGTCTGACATCAAAGCGGGCAGAGACAAGAAACCCCTGCTGACATCAGCCAAGAGGAGGAGAGACACGGCCGGTCACGTGACCGCCCCTATAACATAAAAGGTATTTATCGGAAGATTTTCTACAAAACATATACAGTGGGGCACAGCATTTATTATAAACAGAGAAGATTGTAGCACCAACAATAACTTATGATACCAGTAGAAAGGGGGGTGGGGACGAAAAAGGGGAGAGAGGAGAGCAGGGCTGCGGATGATGGAGGCACATAAACGGACCACGGTGTCGGGGCTCAGCAGCCATACATAAACTGTGGTCAGTTTGCAGGGGGAAGGGCATAGCCAGGCAGGAGCAGCCAGGTATTTCAGGTGATACAGGGGGCCAAATTACACAGCACAAGCACTGTGCTGTATAACATACTTTAAAAGAAACAGAAACTGTGTGTGTTTTTTTATTTTGGGTAACAAAAACTTTAAAAACAAAGCCCCCCAATTTGCGGGTTTCAGGCGTATGAATGGGCATGCCAGTGAGATCATCAGCTGCTGCTAAAGTAAATATCTCCTAAACAGTGTATGTTTAGGAGATATTGACTGTACGGATAGGGAAGCCTTATTATAGGTTTGCGTATAGGTAAAAATAAACATAGTGACTTTACTACCACTTTAATACAAACACCCTGTGGCACCAGCGAGGATCTTTAAAGCCACCCTTGTGTCCCTGTAGAGCCCTGTCAGTTCAGTCCCAGGCTGCATTACTGAGCCACACCTTCTGTACAAGTCCCACCTTCTGTAATCTAACAGTCCAGTGCCATAGCCACAGTGGCCAGTAGATGCTTTGATAGTTGACAAGTGAGTTTGAGCCAGGGGTAGGCAACCTCAGCACTCTAGCTGTTTGAAACAACATGTCCCATGAGACATTTACAAGTCGGACAGCACCGAGCAAGATAGGATTTGTAGTTTCACCTCACCTGGAGTGCTGAAGTAGCCTACCCTGACCCAGACATATGAAGCATTCGCAATCCTGTCAGTGATGGCATTGTGCCAGCAACAGGATTGCTAAATAGAGCGCTTACATACATCACTGACCAAAACAATTCAGAATCTCCTTTGTAAGGAGTTCAAGAGAGCGATTTCTTAGAAGCTGTTGACTGAAGTCTTTGCTCTCCTATCTATATGCCTGTGTCCTCAAGCTTTGCGACTGTGTCAATGTCATCAGTTTGACATCAGCTTGAGATGCTTTATAGATCACTGAAAAATTTGACCTGCAGTTGACCCCCTTCTGATCTGCTTCAAGTGAGTTTTGCATTCACTTATGCCCGGTACACAAAATCCGATTATCAGACGAAAGATCGTCCTTTTTTTTGCATGCTAATCTCACGTCGAATCTGATGAGTTTACTAAAGTCACGAAAATTTCCGTACGACAGCATAAAAATTCGGAAGTGATGTCATGTGTTGTATTGCATTTTCGAACGATAGGTGTGCTGATTAAACGAAAATCGTACGATGCCAGATGTACGTACGAAAAAAAATTTCCGTGCATGTCCGATAGAATAATATCTGATGAACTGTCCTGATCGGCTCTCGAAAGCTCTGTACTAACGTTCCGATTATCGTACGATCGATTCGAATGCGGCATTTTTCGTACGATTTTCGGATCGTGTGTACGGGGCATTAGACTTGCATGGGAATGCAAAGCCCACTTAAAGTGAGCAAACCTCCCAACTTTGTGAGATGGGAACGAGGAACACCTATTAGCAAAAGTATGTAGGCATAAGACACACCCCCTGCCAAACCCACTTAAAGGAGAATTATACAAAAAAAAAAAAAAAGGGATAAGTTAAATCCACAAATGCTTTTTTTCACCACTACTATATAATGGCTTTTGTAATTTACAAATGCAACAATTGAAAAACTGGATAAAAGGTTTAGAACCGAGAAACACTTTTTGATAGACAAGTAGTGCATTTTATATACAACTATATAGATCAGACTAAAACGAGGGACAAATGGAGGAAGAAAGAGGGACAGGGGGACATTGTTCAAAATCAGGGACAGTCCCTCAAATTTAGGGACAGTTGGGAGCGTTGCCTATTGCTGGTAAGCTGCCATCAGTGACCTGATTGCTAGTGTGCCTGAGGCCATAGTGCTAAACTGAACAGAAGCTTAGGCCCCGTGTAAGGCTTAAAATTATTCTAAAAAGAATTAAAAGAAAATCTACAACAAACATGGTATACTTACATGCTCTGTGCAGTGGTTTTGCACAGAGCAGCCCCAATCCTCCTCCTTTTGGGTGTCCTGCCAGCGGTCCTGTCTCCTTTCCCTCTACCGAGTGCCCCCAATATCAAGTCTCTTGCTATAGGGGCTCCTGAGCCATGCTGTGTGTCCATTCATCCACAGAGCACGGCTCATCCCATCCCCACTCTCTCCTCATTAGCTCACTGGCTCTGATTGATAGCAGCAGGAGCCAATGGCTCCCGCTTCTCTGTGAGCCAATGAGGAGAGAGACCCGGGAGAGCCGCTGTTCATGTGCACATCGCTGGATCGAGATGGGCTAAGTAAAAGAAGGGAGGAGCTGAGAGGAGCTGCATCCAGAAGGTTTTTAACCACTTGCAGACCAGCCACCGCAGTTGTACTGCGGCAGAATGGCACGGCTGGGCGAAGAGACGTTATGTAACATCACTTAACCATGTGGCCACTGCTCGCCCACAAAGCCGATTCGAGTGCCCGGCAGTCAAGATCACCACCGTGCTCCCACGATCGCTCGGGGCACACAGAGAACCCGGATCTGTGTGTGTAAACACACAGTTTCCGGATCTCTGAGGGAAGAACAGACAAATCGTCTGTTCATACAGAGTATGAACAGCGATTTGTCATCTCCCCTGCATAGTCCCATCCCCCTTCAATTAGAACACACATTAGGGAACACATTAACCCCTTGATTGCCCCCTAGTGGTTAACCCCTTCACTGCCAGAGATATTTTTACAGTAATCAATGCATTTTCATAGCACTGATCGCTGTAAAAATGCTAATGGTCCCAAAAATGGATCAAAATTGTCCGACGTGTCCGCCATAATGTCACAGTCCCGATAAAAATCACAGATCGCCACCATTACTAGTAAAAAAAAAAAAAAAATAATAATATAATATAATATAATATAATATAATATAATATATATATATATATATATATATAATGCCATAAAACGATGCCCTATTTTGTAGACGCTATAACTTTTGCGCAAACCAAAGTTTTATATATTTTTGGGGGATATTTATTATAGCAAAAAGTAAAAAAATATTGCGTTTTTTTCAAAATTGTCACTTTTTTTGTTTATAGCGCGAAAAATAAAAAAAACGCAGAGGTGATTAAATACCACCAAAAGAAAGCTCTATTTGTGGGGAAAAAAAGGACGTCAATTTTGTTTGGGTGCAACGTTGCACGACTGCGCAATTGTCAGTTAAAGTGACGCAGTGCCGAATCACAAAAAGCGCTCTGGTCAGGAAGGGGATAAAATCTTCCGGGGCTGAAGTGGTTAATCTTCATGTATATAATGCATGAATGTTAAAAAAAAATAAAATAAAAACTTGAGCCTTCAGAACCACTTTAAGCCTAGAATACAGGGTCTCAGTAGGTCCATTTTAAGGAAGTGTTTTTTAATCTGTAACTGAACTGCTCCCCGCCCACCGTATAGTGAAATGACAGATGGGCAGGGGCACTCTCCTTCTGGGAGGACGTCATATGATGTCCTACCATTCTCACCACATGGAGATTGGCAGTGCGCCGTGTCCCAATCACTTGGTGCATGACCATTCACGGTAAAGAGCCTGAGACATAGGCTCTTTACCATTTGATCAACTGTGTCCAATCACAGCTGATCAGTGTAAACAGGAAATGCCAGTTACAGGGGATCCCCTAGTTACAAACATCCGACTTACAAACGACTCCTACTTACAAACGGAGGGAGACAACAGGAAGTGAGAGGAAATCTACCCCTAGGAAGGGAAATTCACTCCTGTAAGAGCTATTATGGGGAAAAGGTACCTCCACTGATGCTTTATCACCAAGGCTTGTTTCCACAACAGCCCAAAATTTTCAAAATCCAATTGTCATTGAGACAGAAAGTGAGGTGAAATCTTCTGAACAGGGGCACACAGAGCAAAACAAATGTTGCAGGGGTGTTAACCCTTTCCTATGCTATCCAAAAAGCTTAAGAATAGTTTTTTTGGCTGGAGCTACACTTAAAAAATGTACCTGTTCCGACTTACAAACAGATTCAACTTAAGAACAAACCTACAGTCCCTAACTTGTTTGTAACCCGGGGACCCCCTGTATTGGCATTCCTCTCCTCAAGTCAACAGCACGTATGGAGAGGAGAGCCGGTAAGCATCATTCCTCAGCGGGGGCATCTGCACGGACAATCAGGGCACTGATCATCAGTGCAGCCCCAACAGTGCCCACCAGTGCTCATTAGCACCTATTATTGCTGCCTATAAGTCCATTAGTGCTGCATATCAGTGCTGCCTCATCAGTGAAGGAGAAAAATTACTTATTGACAAAATTTTATAACAAAAGCTAAAAATAAAAATTTTTTTTGGTTAGCAAAAAATAAAAAACCCAAAAAACAGCTGCATCTGTCGCAAAAAAAAATTATAAAAATGTTGTTTGGCTACAGCGTTGCATAAACGCGCAATTGTCTTTAAAAATGTGACAGTGCTGAAAATTGGCCTGGGCAGGAAGAGGGTGAGAGTGCCCAGCAGGCAAATGGTTAAAGAATAGATGCAGTTTTGCAACCACCGCCAACCCCACCATATCACCACAATTTTTTTTTCTTTTAGTAAAAGCGGACTGCACTTTACGTGTTTACAGGCAAGCCATTAAACGGAAGTAGTATTGCAGTAGTCCCGATGACGCAGTTTGCGCTACAATATAGGGGTTGCCAAGGATAACACTGCCCAGACTGAGTAGTAAATGCCCCAGTCTCATCTGATGCCTGTTCATGATCCCCATGTTTAAGCTTCAGGGGAGGAGTTAAACATGTTGGGGGGCGTGGCCTGTCTGGAGCCCAGGCTAGAGCCGCTCGTTTCTTACCTGGGGTTTGCAAAGATGTGCAGCTCATATGGACACTTCCTTCACTGTACATTTCTGTTCATGTTTTATCAAGTTTCTGAGAACAGCCAAGAAGAACTTTCTGTATTTATTTTTATCTTACAACCACATCAAAAACTAGACTTATGTTAGAACTTTAATGTACACCTCTACTAAAACTTGCAAATCAGAAACCGGACAAAGACCTGACATGACCAGACCGTATCTCCTCCAAGATGTCTTCATAAACATCTAAATGGACTCCAAGTATAAGCCGAGCAGTCTGCAAAATGTTATCTACAGACACAAAGTCATGCGAAAGTAGATGGAAAACAAAAACACTTTAGTTTGTCTTTATGCTCAGAACAGCATAATTTCCCTTGATATAGCATATATAGTGCTGATACAGCTGTTTGTTCCCCCAACACAGAGACAAACTTTGCAGCCAACGTTCCAAGGCCAGTGTTAGGATAGGCATTAACCACAGGAAGTACAAGATAAAAATCATAGCAGCCCATCACCTTCACACTCAAACGGCTTATGTTTTTCTCATTGTGCTTCCGACAGATGTGTGCCAAGCAATTTCAGCATGTTCTCCTAAGTGATGCAACAGATAGCAAATCTTCCTGGTTACTCAACGGACCTCGAGATTACATCTCCGTATTTCAGTTCTTAAGAAGAGTACTGGTCACTTCAGAGGCAGGATATGCAAAAACAAAGACTTTACGGCTACTTGTGATAGTAACATGCACCTTCACATGTGAATAATTAATAAAAATGTGCACACTTACTTTGTCAAGTATTATATCTTTAAAGCGGAAGTCCGCCCAAAAAAAAAAATTAAAAAATAAAAAGCCGGCAGCTGCACATACTGCAGCTTCTGGCTTTTAATAGGACACTTACGAGTCCAGCGATGTCGGCACCGCAGTTGGTGTTTCCATCAGCCGTCAGGTGCTGCCACCGCCATTGCAGGTAAGGGAACCAGGTAGTGTAGCCTTACGGCTTCACGCCAGGAACTCTACTGCACATGCGCAAGGCCCCGCTCCTCTCTCCTACTGGCCCGACGACAGGGGGAGGAGGATGGAGCCCCGCGGTGTCATGGGCTGCGGCGCAGACTCCCAGAAGTGGGAACAGAATACTTGTCAAAGACAGGTATCCTTGTCCCCCCCCCCTCCCCAAAAGGTGCCAATTGTGGCACCGGAGGGGGAGAGGAGACAAATGAGTGGAAGTTCCAGTTTTGGGTGGAACTCCGCTTTAACATAAATACACGTTTGGGTTTATTAGATTATATTATAGCAGCCACTCTCAGCCATTTTACACCAGAGGAACCCTTAAAGTGGTTCTAAAGGTAGAAGGTTTTTTATCTTAAAGAGGAACTGCAGTCTGCTCACATAATTTGTAATAAAAACATCTTTGCCATTCTGAAGCTTCCCTCCAACCACTTTGCATATTATTTTATATACAGTTGTGCTCATAAGTTCACACACCCTGGCAGAATTTATGATTTCTTAGACATTTTTCAGAGAATATGAATAACACAAAAACTTTTCTTTCACCCATGGTTAGTGTTAGAAACTACCCAAATGACCCTGATCAAAAGTTTACATACCCTGGTTCTTAATACCGTGTATAGCCCCCTTTAACATCAATGACAGTTTGAAGTCTTTTGTGGTATTTGTGGATGAGGCTCTTTATCTTCTCAGATGGTAAAGCTGCCCATTCCTCTTGGCAAAAAGCCTCCAGTTCCTGTAAATTCTTGGGCTGTTTTGCATGAACTGCACGTTTGAGATCTCCCCAGAGTGGAACAATGATATTGAGGTCAGGAGACTGAGATGGCCACTCCAGAACCTTCACTTTATTCTGCTGTAGCCAATGACAGGTCGACTTGGCCTTGTGTTTTGGATCATTGTCATGTTGAAATGTCCAAGTACGTCCCATGCGCAACTACCTGGCTGATCAATGCAAATGTTCCTCCAGTATCTTTTGATAATGCATTCATCTTGCCAGCAATTGACCAAATTTCCTGTGCCTTTGTAGCTCACACATCCCCAAAACATCAGTGATCCACCTCCATGTTTCACAGTAGGAATGGTGTACCTTTCATCAGAGGCCTTGTTGACTCCTCTCCAAATGTGGTGTTTATGGTTGTGGCCAAAAAGCTCAATTTTGGTCTCATCACTCCAAATGACTTTGTGCCAGAAGGTTTGAGACTTGTCTCTGTGCTGTTTGGCGTATTGTAAGAGGGATACTTTGTGGCATTTGCGTAGTAATGGCTTTCTTCTGGCGACTGGACCATGCAGCCCATCTTTCTTCAAGTGCCTCCTTATTGTGCATCTTGAAACAGCCACACCACATGTTTTCAGAGAGTCCTGTATTTCACCTGAAGTTATTTGTGGGTTTTTCTTTGCATCACAAACAATTTTCCTGGCAGTTGTGGCTGAAATTTTAGTTGGTCTACCGGACCGTGGTTTGGTTTCAACAGAACCCCTTATTTTTCACTTATTGATTAGAGTGATTATTGATTAGATATCCAATTCCTTGGATATCTTTTTATATCCCTCTCCCAATTTACACAGTTCGACTACATTTTCCCGAAGATCCTTTGACAATTATTTTGCTTTCCCCATGACTCAGAATCCAGAAACCTCAGTGCAGCACTGGATGAAAGATGCAAGGGTCTGTCAGGAGTCCAGAAACTCATTGACCTTTTATACACACACTAATTACAAGCAAACAGATCACAGGTGAGGATGGTTACCTTTAATAGCCATTCAAACCCCTTTGTGGCAACTTGTGTGCATGTTATCAGCCAAAATCACCAGGGTATGTAAACTTTTGATCGTGGTCAGTTGGGTAGTTTCTGTTGTCATTATGATTTTAAAAAGAGTAAACACAGTTGATTGATAATAAATGGCTTCAACCAAACACTAACCATGAGTGAAAGAAAAGTTTGTGTTATTCGTATTCTCTGAAAAATGGCCAAGAAATCATAAATTCTGCCAGGGTATGTAAACTTATGAGCACAGCTGTATACTGGGATTCTGTACTTGCCAAATATGCTGCAGAATGTCCCTTCACTAAGTCTGGCTGCAACCATTATAAACTGTAGGCAGCTGAAGCTGCTGCCTGTTCACTTCCTAGATTTAAACAGAGGCACACCTCCACCCCTGCAGCTCTCATTGGCCTTCTTATGACTCACCCCCCTCCCTTCCTGGCAAACTCTCGCTAGATTGAAAGAGAGCACTGTGCATGATGCCATACCCCTAGGCCAGTGATGGCAAACCTTGGCACCCCAGAAGTTTTCAAACTACATTTCCCATGATGCTCAACTATACTGCAGAGTACATAAGCATCATGGAAAATGTAATTTCAAAACATCTGGGGTGCCAAGGTTCAACATCACTGCCCTAGGCTTTTTACCAGACAAGAAACAGGAAGTAGGCTGTATGAGGTATTTACTGGCAGAAAAAGAAATGTTTTACTATCAAAAGTTAAAGCAGGGGCAGAAGATTTAACAAATGGAAAGTTGAAAAAATGACTGAAGGTCCGCTTTAATGCATTCAATGCATTGAGGTAAAAAAAGAACCTTCTGCATGCAACACCCTCCCTCCTGCCAGCCCTCCTCCTTATACTTACCCGAGCCCCATCTTTATCCAGTGATGTGCACAAGAGCCGAGACACTCTTGGTTCTCTCCATCCTCATTGGCTCAGAGACAGCAGCAGAAGCCATTGCCTCCTGCTGCTGTCAATAACAGTCAGTGAGAAGGGAGAGGGGCTCTGAGCGAGCATGCAAGGGTGCGCCATAGGAAGCAGGTGGGAGGAACCAGCAGTGATGGAGGGGGACCCAAGAAGAGGAGTACTGGGGAAACTGTGCAAAACCATTACACAGAGCAGGTAAATATATCATGTTTGTTAATTTAAAAAGGAATGATCTACATTACTGCATATTAATATTGTACATTATTCAGCACTGGTTTGCTGATGGTGATAAGAGCTGAACATGCCTGCACATGCAATTTCCCTGTGTATATAGAAAGAGCATTGTCACCATATTATTACAAGACATCTTTAATCTGCCAAGTTTAAAGGATAAGTTCACCTTAAAAAAAAATTGTAATAAATGCACATTTTTGTGCAAGTAAAAAAATTAATTTTTATTTTAGGAGCCTGTAAAACATTGCACCCATGATTAGCAGATTGCAGGTGTAATGCCATGGTCTTGCAGACGGTCTGCCCCTATCGGAGGTTATTACTGAATGACAGGAAGAGCAATGAACTACCTAGAGCTCTCATCAGCGCCCTGATAGTTCTTTGAGAATTACAAGCTGTCAGCCGCAAAGGATGTTGGTACTTGTATTGTAGGCAATTCATTCACAAAACTATGTGGATGAAAGACATGGCCCTGTGGGAGGAGCCATGGCTGTGTTCTTTTCAAATTGTGACAGCGAGTGCGGGGAGCAGATTCCCGACCCACTGTCACAGGGAAGATGGGGATCAGGGGAAGGGCAGGCAGATGCTGAACATGTTACACTCCAAATTTGGGTGTGACATGTTCACATAGGTGAATTTATCCTGTAAAAGATTGAAAATGACTTTGGAAATTACATTAACCTAGTAAAACTTATGGGGTTTCTGTCATTGGGCATATATATGCCTAAACACAGGGGGCACATTCAACTTTGTAACAGAAAACTTCTATTCCTTCTGCTAAAATGCAGAAGTTAGTAAAAGTAGAATGGTTTTCAGTGCAGCAGCTGAAGTCACATTCCAACAACACATCACATGAAAACCTGCATTCATTGATCAGTGAACAAGGAGACAATTCTACTCCTACAAACCAGGTGATCTCCCTGTTGAAAAATCCAAAATATTTGTAGACCTTTACACGCCTGTCTCTGATCCAGTAAGATATTACTGCATAGATCGCATAACCGCTTGTCAAAATTTTCCTAGCAGAACGTGTGCATGAGTTCTCCGCTCTACTCTAGTTTTATGGAGCTTCTGAGCTTCATTGTCCATACCAAGGAATAATAGTGAGAAACATATACAAGGGTGGAGCTGGAAAGATTTGGAGAAACCAGTGCGTGGCTGTGTTGGTGATATCCCACTGGATAGGGAACAGGCGAGTACAAGACTGGCAGGCAGGATTGGGAGAAATCTTTTGATCAACTGATTTACAGATCCCTCTATGGATTATGATTCCATTGGGCCTCGTTCACACAGGGTGTACAATACCGTACGCCTGTGCAGGGCCATATTTACATGCATGGGGATACACAAGTGCTCTATGCACCCCTGTGCAGTCTAGTGGCACGCAGCAGCTTCACGGACACACATGTGGTTGTAACACATGTCAAATTGGACAAAAGACATCAATGAGATTGCCAGCATAGGGATGAACAAAACACCTGTGCATCCCCATGCAGGTAAACACAGCCCTGTAAAGGTCTAAGGTATTGTACGCTCTGTGTGAATGTGGTCTTATGTTGATCGGTCATGGTAGAATTTTATGGATCACTTGTACAAATGTCCATGCGTGCTACAAAACAGATCATAGTACTGTTCAAAATGATAATTGGCTTTAATCACTTTGTCATTGACCAAGCAAATTTCCCCATCTATATTTTATGTCAAGCACAAGCAAGGAACAATACTTGTGTTGCATTGTTGGATATTTTAATCAATGGATCAGTTGTTTGCAATTGATTGTACCCAGATCTGATACAATAAGCTACATATATGGCCACCTTTATTTTTCCCAAAAAATATAATGAAGACAAACATAACCAATCTATTCATTTTCCAGCCAATCACATAGGCCCTTTTACTGTTGTTAAGCAATCTAAAGAAGACCATACAATCACAACATGGTCAGCTCAAAGTGTATCCAAAGCCAAAACTTTCTTTTAGTACTGAACATGTGAACTGGTCAGGTTTTTATTGCCGTGACTAGACCGTGAAAGAAGAAGCAGCACAGTGATGAGCTGTCACACCTCTTTCCTCCTATCAGTATGCTTCTTGTCAGCACATAAACTGATTGGATCTACTTCCCTCTCAAGAGACTGATATCAGGTAAAATCCTAACCCTGCTAGTATATATATATATATATAGATAGATAGATATATATATATATATATATATATATATAGATAGATAGATATATATATATATATATATATATATATATATATATATATTTTTTTTTTTTTTTTATTTTTTTTTTGATTATGGATTCATGGAAAAAGCTACATCAATGTGTGTCTTTTATATCTACCTGGAGTACAGCTTTAAGATTCCTTTTTTGAAGAAAAGGAATAAAGGGCACTTGTGCAGTGACCATTCATCAGCCGAAATGGAACAAAGACACCAGTAGGTGACTCGTTCGAGGACACGCAGATGTTTCACTGCCCATTGTCATTGGTGGGACACCTGCCAGTGTACTCCAGATAAAATATAGTACACCTTTACACTACTCTACAAACACACCTATAGCAATAAATTCCTTCAAGTGTTATACATCAATTTTTGACAAAGTTCACACTATGCTACTTTATTATACTGTACATTAATTCCTTTGATAAGCTCAAATTCTGGCAATGTGAAAAATCAGTAACACAATGCGAATAAGTTGTAGTGCTCCCTATTAGGCTACTATCCAACACCTCTGGGTATGTCTCACCCATAAACTTTTGCGTCATTACAAAACAGAGGTGATGCAGATGTCAATGGCAAGAACCACACCTAAAAGTGTCTCAAAAGAAGCAATGCCCAAAGCTCTGCAAGACAGCAAAAAAGTTACCCACCTACTGGACAGGTAAATATTCTATTTTAGGGAGGCAGCTGCATTAGATTTTCTTATAGTAGAGACAGGGTTTATATAAAATACCATAGCAAAATATCCATGGTATTTCAAATTTCTGGTACAATTTTTTTCATTGAAGAATACTACCAAAGTTCAAGCTGAACAAATAAGTCCAACACAGGGGATTAAAACAAGAAACGTGGTTACAGAAGGGGTACATTTTCGGGAATATTCAAAGCAAGAGAGCAATGGCATCCGGCATCTAGTACTGGAAGTGACAATGAGTGACTGGGCTCAGTGGCCCAGGGCTTGATGAGGCAGAAGGGAAGGGATATTCATCTTGTGGTTTTGGAGAAAAGTAAAAAGAATATTGGGAAAACCAAAAAATAAATAAATAAATAAAAATCAGGAAAAGATGTGGATGTGGAGAGAAAAGATGGAAAAGTGACGGGAGAAGGAGAAAAGGAAAGAAGAGCAGGACTAGGTGGGAGAAGAAGGAACCTGTGGGTTAGTAAATATTCCAGAACGGTCCTGAAAACCGAGACTGGCCGGGGGCTGAGTGGGGAGAGTATAATACCATCATGGGCTCCACACTCCAAGGAATTTGGTGTTGGAGTCATGAAGTATACTTGCGATTTTCTCATAAAGCATCTGATAGTTAGAATGCCCTTCACCTCTGCAAATCCAACCGAGGGTTCCTTCAAACCCTAGCAATGGCATGTTTTGCGGCTATAAATAGGCACATGGTCAGTTTCTGCTGCTGGGAAAAAAGGCCTGGGAGAGGGCAGTGCAGAACTGCATGCCCAGCGTCCTTGAGGAAGAGTACATGAAAACTTGCAGAAGGGAACATGAAAAAGCATAGAGAGGAGGCCTTAAAGGGCAAGATCACCTTTGCAGAAAAATCTGTAAGGTGAACTTACACAGGACCTGCAGCTCGCCCCCCCCCCCCACACCCAGTCCCGCTGACCTGCAGGGCAGCGATTACCCATTTTGAGCCTCGGTATAGCCGCCTTCATGGCTACAGGGGCTTGGAAATCCCAGGAGTTTAATCTCCTAAACTTATCCCATCAGGAGGGACGTGTAGGAGCATTCTAATTGGCCGGCGGCGCCGACCAATCAGAACCCGTGTAGCCCATCCTCTCAGCTAAGAAGAGAGAAAGCAGAAAGGATTTCTAAGCGACGGAGCCCTGAGGCGGCAATACCGGGCTCAGAATGGGCGATCGCTGCCATGCAGGTTAGCAGAACTGGGGGGGGGGGGGGGGTAAAATGGGGGTCCTGTGTAAGTTCACCCTACAGATTTTTCTGTAAAGGTGAACTAACACTTTAAATCCTCAACCAAAAAAGCCCAGGAAGCGAGAGCAGGACCACAAAATATGAATCTCATCTCCACACTGGCCGTAGCCCCTGAAACATCTATCACTAGATGAAAGGTTCGAGTGAGCGATGTGGGTCAGGACCCAGTACCAGCAGAGGAAGACCTTGTAGGCTGCCTCCCAGGGCATTTCAAATTTCGAGTGAGGAAGTATTTGGTGGGGCCACCAATGACACCAGCACCACATTTTGCGTATACAGTGTAGAAGGTCTGGTGTGGTTTATCATTGTTTACATGTCACCATGGCATTAGCAACATGACTGACCAAACAATCACATTGGTAAAACCACAGAAGCATAAAACAAAACCTCATGCACACTGGACGTTTTTGCAGCTGCTTCTAGGGGCCGCAGGTGGTTTTTTTTTTCTACCTCTAAACTCCCCTGCATGTTAGCCTGTGTGTCCATGCACACATAGGCTTCTAGCAGCGTTTAGTGGCAGGGGCTTTTAGAGGCAGAAAATAAACCTCACTGCCAGTGCGTCCAGGAGCAGCAGAGCTTTGGCAGAAAAAACGTCTGATGCTGCTAAACGAGCCTAAACACTAGGCGCGTTTAGCTCTTGAGTGTTAATTCATTTCAATGGGCAGAATAAACTATTCTGGCCAATAAAAAGAATGCCCAAGCTCTTGATGCCTGTAAAACCGTTAGGCACTTTTACAAGCGTCAGGCTCTTTCTCTGTCAAAACGCTGCTGCCAGGAGGCAAGGCTTCTAGGAGAGTTTGCAAAACATCCTGTGTGCAGGAGGCCTTAACACTTCATCTCTGGAAAAACCCCTCACACCCCTCCCCTTCCCCACAGTTTACACGGGTACTCCCTGGAAGAGACTTTTAGCCTTACTAGCAGGAGAGCTGAATATCTGGAACGATATCAAACAACATTAACTTTCTTAAGAAGTCTTTTATTTGCATTTAAATGGAATGTATTTATAGATGTGCATGCACCTGTGGTTTAGGGTTTGAAAGGAAAGATCCACTTTAACGGGTGTCAACTGCTTTTATGTAAACCTCAAAACTGTGTTTCTTATTCAGAAGAAGTGGTTTACAAAGGCTTAAAGTGAAGGTAAAGTATTTTTTTTTCTATAAAAATAACAAACAAGTTATACTTACCTTTTCTGTGCAGTGGATTTGCACAGAGCAGCCCAGATCCTCCTCTTCTCGGGTGCCTCTTTGGTGATCCTGGCCCCTCCCTCCTGTCGAGTGCCCCCACAGCAAGCAGCTTGCTATAGGGGCACCCGAGCCGAGTCACAGCTCCCTGTGTCCATTCAGACATGGAGCCATGGCCCGCCCCCACCCCTTCTCTCTCCTGATTGGCTGACTGACAGCAGCGGGAGCCAATGGCGCTGCTGCTGTTTCTCAACCAATAAGGAAGAGATTCTCGGACAGCTGAGAAACTCGTGGACATCGCTGGACAGAGATGGGGCTCAGATAAGTATTAGGGGGGCTGCTGCAAACAGAAGGCTATTTATCTTAAAGCATAGAATGCTTTAAGATTAAAACAAAAAAACTTTCTGACTTGACAACCCTTTTAATAATTGTATCAAAACTACTCCTAGCTATCAGACAACTTGTACATTTTTACCTTTGTAGGCAGCCATGGCCTGCACTATAATTAACTTTTTCTCACCACTTACAATCACTTATAGGTATACAGACAGGTTCTACAATATCAGCCAATTCATCACTGAAAACAATCAAAACTTCCCTTTCTCACAGTCCTGACTGTTTTGTAAATATGTTTTTCTTCTCCTGACTAAACAGGTTCTGCTGCCGAAGCTACTCTTTGGAAGGGTCTTTGTAATTAGAATGTATACATACACAAGAAGGTGGGATGACTTATTGCTAACCACTGAGACTCTAGGGCAGTGATGGTGAACCTTGGCACCCCAGAGGTTTTGGAACTACATTTCCCATGATGCTCACCTACACTGCAGAGTGTATGAGCATCATGGGAAATGCAGTTCCAAAAAATCTGGGGTGCCAAGGTTTGCCAACACTGCTCTAGAGAGCAGCCTTCTCCCAATATACATATTGGATATTCATAGAATAGATTACAGTGTTTGCCAAAGACAGTATAGAGAAGTACTGACAATGCTGTACCAACTAAACCAGCTGTGCATATAAACTTACAGCAATATAGTTAAAGTGTTACTAAACCCAGGACCCTGCATTCACTATATCTGGTCTCCCACAGTACACAGGACATGGAAATTGAATTATTTTAGTAAATATAAACACCTTTTCTCATCAGTATATAGCAGTCTTGTGACTTCTATCAGTGTCTGGTTAAAGTTTGTAGGAGGAGTTTTCAGTCTCCCCTGACTGCCCTTTGAGGCTGTAGGACCCCTGACTCTGTCTGGACAGTGCTAATTGGCCATGTGCCGATAACATGCACTCTCCCAAGAAAAAAAAAACAAACTCTAACAATATACACCAAACTGAGCATGTGCAGAGTGCCCCCAAGGCTCTGTTCTATCAGTAGATGGATTTGCGACAGTGGAAGAAGGGGAGGATCAGATCGGATCAAACAGCCTTTTTAACACAATGTGCAGGAATAACCACTTGGGTTCCCCAGTGAGTAGAACAGGCATGCTTTGCTGTATATGCAGACTGATTTTACTGTTATGGGTTTAGTAACACTAAGTATTGTATGAGACCCTTTTTTTTTTTTGCACTACTGTGCCCGTGTACACACAGAGCAAATTCAAGCAGCTTTTTTTTGGAAGACTTTAAAAGAGGACCTTCACCCTCATTCTCATTTCTTCCTGTATTACATTTTAACACCTTTTGTTCGAGAATTTGTAATTGTATATATGTAAAAAAAAGACACTAGTCCATCTAGTTCAACCAATATAAAAAAAAAAAAGTCAACAAAAACCACAAATAGAAAACCTCCTTATACACCATCCTATACCAAAAATTGAGCCAGAGGAAGGCAAAAAAACTTCAAGTATGATCCAATTTGCTCTGGTGGGGGAAAAAATAACTCCTTCCTGATCCCCCATGAGACAAAATTATTAGGGCTGCAACTAACGATTATTTTCATAATCGATTAGTTGGCTAATTATTGTTTCGATTAATCGGTTAATAACCTTACAAAAAAGTGTGGTGTACAATTTAGTTAATATGTAATATGTTAAAAAAAGGCAATTTATTCTAAAATATCTTTATGCAGTGGTAAATATAAATAACCAACTATATGGTTAGGGAGCAAAATCTCTAATCCACGCTGAGAATAACAGACAGAAGAGATATACTGTATATACTATTAAAAGGGTGAACCTGGTAAATATAAGAGACTCAGAGATCAATTTTTTTTTTTAATTAAAAAACAAAACAAGGTCTTCCTTCAAAAAAAAAAACAAAAAAACAAAAACAAAAAGGTCATTTTAAGAACGTTCGTTCGATTTTCTAATCGTTATTGGGGTCAAATTGACGTTTGTTTTCAACCACAGTGGCGGAAAAATTTGGAAATAGAAAACTTCTTGGTCAAAGGAATTTTCAGACAGTGTATGTGGTTTACATTCAGAAATTACATTCGTTTTAAAATAGAATGTTAAAAACAAGTGAAAAGCGAATGTACAAAGATCTTTCGTCTGAATATTCTCATCTGAAAATGAATCAATGTGGCCAGCATAAGGCTCGGTACACACCTATGCAGTTTGCTTCTGATCTTTTTCTGCAGTGCTTTTTGCTGTGCATTTTTGATTTTTGCGCATTTGATTTTGCTGAGATTTGCGGTTTTGCATTTTTTTTTGGCCAATTTGTTGTTGGGAAGATTAAAAAAAACATTGCTGCAAAAATGCATTACATGCTTTTCTGCAGCTTCTCCATTGAAGTATATTGAACCAAAAAAAGCACCAAAAAAAAAGTCCCTGACCCTTTACAAATACGCAGCGGCTGAAAAAAAGCATAGATGTGAACGTGTCCCATAGAAAACCATGTAAATGAATTGTAGTGCGTTTCTGCAAAAAGCACCAAAAAACACATATATGTGAACCAGGTCTAAGACGTTTAGTAACATAATGGGGTTAAAAAAAAAAAAACAACTAAAATTAGCCCTTTATAGTACAAAAAAAAAAAAAAAAATCAAATAATCACTACTGTAAGGGGTTCATTTTTTTACTGTAGAACTGTGAAAGTAATATTTACAGTAGCGATTATTTGCTCTTTTTGTACTATAAAGGGCGCTTTTTAGTTTTTTTAACCCCATTATGTTACTGGCCAATTAATTGATTATGAAAATAGTAATCGATTAATTTCATAATCGATTAATCAATTAGTTGTTTCAGCCCTGAACAGGATATTCTCTGGATTAACTAGCCCTGGTGGTATTACCTCTAAAAATAACCAGTTATATTCTGTGCATTTAGGAATGCACCCAGCTCTTTTTTAAAACAATCTACTGAGCTGGCCAGAACCAGTTCTTGAGGGAATCTACTCCCCATTTTCACAAGAGACTTTCCGTATGTAAGCCCAGGTTCACACTGCTGTGAAATTGATTTCATTCCCACAGTCCGATAATTTCAGAGACATCTGTGCGGGTTCCTGCACAGATGTCTATTGAAATCGCACCTGAAAATCGCCAAAAGTAGTACAGAAACTACTTTTGGGAATCGGTGCGGCGCCGCAAAGTCGGCGTCGCACCGATTCAGAAGGTACCACTGCAGGCAATAGCTGCCAATTTGGCTTGCGATTTGACATGCCAAATCTCATCAATGTGAACCAGGGCTAAAGGTTAAATCTCTCTTTTTCCAGACGTAAAGCATCCACCCTTGTCCTCTTAGGACCTGAAAGTGAATAACTCTACGCCAAATTCACTATATGGACCACTTATGGACCCCCCCCCCCACCTTAATGTCTTCTTCTAAAGAGAATAAATTCAGTTCAGATAATCTTTAATCATAGCTAGGGCTGAAACAACTAATCGAGTAATCGACAACTAATCGAATATGAAATTAATCGATTACTATTTTCATAATCGATTAATCGTCCAGTAACATAATGGGGTTAAAAAAAACTAAAATGAGCCCTTTATAGTCCAAAAAGAGCAAATAATCGCTACTGTATGTATTACTTTCACAGTTCTACAGTAAAAAAAAAATTATCCCCTTACAGTAGTGATTATCTGCTTTTTTTTGTACTATAAAGGGCTCATTTTCGTTTTTTTAACCCCATTATGTTACTAAACGTAAAAGCAAACTGCATAGGTGTGTACCGAGCCTTATGCTGGCCACACGGATCTATTTTCAGACAAGAATATTCAGACGAAAAATCTTTGTACATTCACTGAATGAAAGAATGTTTGAAATTTTCACTTGTTTTTAACATTCTGTTTTTAAAATGAATGTAATTTCTGAACGAAAACCACATACACTGTCTGAAAATTCCTTTGACCAAGAAGTTTTCCATTGCTAAATTTTCCCATCACTGTGATTGAAAACGAGCGTCCATTTGACCCCACTACCAATTAGAAAATCGAACGAACGTTGTTAAAATGACATTTTACAGTATATCTCTCCTCTAATAGTTTATACAGTATATCTCTCCTCTAATAGTTTATACAGTATATCTCTCCTCTAATAGTTTATACAGTATATCTCTCCTCTAATAGTTTATACAGTATCTCTCTCCTCTAATAGTTTATACAGTATCTCTCTCCTCTAATAGTTTATACAGTATCTCTCTCCTCTAATAGTTTATACAGTATCTCTCTCCTCTAATAGTTTATACAGTATATCTCTCCTCTAATAGTTTATACAGTATATCTCTCCTCTAATAGTTTATACAGTATATCTCTCCTCTAATAGTTTATACAGTATATCTCTCCTCTAATAGTTTATACAGTATATCTCTCCTCTAATAGTATATACAGTATATCTCTCCTCTAATAGTATATACAGTATATCTCCTCTGTCTGTTATTCTCAGAGTGGATTTGATATTTTGCTCCCTAACCATATAGTTGGTTATTTATATTTACCACTGCATAGAGATATTTGAGAATTGCCTTTTTTTAAAACTTTACATATTAACTAAATTATACACTACACTTTTTTTTAAGGTTATTAACCAATTAATCGATTAATCGACACAATAATCGGCCAACTAATCGATTATGAAAATAATCGTTAGTTGCAGCCCTAATCATAGCTGAATCTCTGTAATTTCACCAGTTCCATAATACCTTTTTGTGAACTGGTACCCAAAATTGCATCTGTACAAATCATTAGTAAGACCTCATCTGGAATATGCAGTTCAACAATAGAAGATTGTGGCGCAGGACGAGGTCTTCAGCAGCTGAGTTGCCAATTACAATAGACAATGCTAGATTTGCTGGGGGTGTTAGAAGTTAAATAAGGAGAAATCAAAAAAGGGGGCAGGTTCCCCTTTATAGCAACCTTCATCTCCATTTAGAAGATGTTAAACATAGATCTTAATGGCAGCACAGACTGTCAAACAAGCTGCTAGCAGGCTTTAGTAAGCATCAGCACAAGTTGATTAAAGCCTGAGGGACTCTGCTAGCAGCTTGTGACAGTCAGCTCTCCTAAGCATACCTGTGTTTAAAGGATATCCAAACCCAAAAACAAAAATATAAAGCGGAACTAAAGTCTCTTATTTCAAAAACTGCAAGGCGGCGGTCTTTTCACTGCAGAAGAGGCATGCAATGGAAAAAGCCTGATAGAAGATCCTGGTGCGGGATCTTGAACCGTTGAAGGAGAAGGAATACAGACTTAAAGTGCAAGTAAAGTTAAAACCTACTCTCAGCCACATTCTAAGCCTAGTCTATCTAGCGAAAGAAAGTAAGAAGAAAGTGAGAAAGAAAGAAAGAGAAAGAAAGAGAAAGAAAGAGAAAGAAAGAGAAAGAAAGAGAAAGAAAGAGAAAGAAAGAGAAAGAAAGAGAAAGAAAGAGAAAGAAAGAGAAAGAAAGAGAAAGAAAGAGAAAGAAAGAGAAAGAAAGAGAAAGAAAGAGAAAGAAAGAGAAAGAAAGAGAAAGAAAGAGAAGCTATACTTACCTGGTCTGAAGCCACTCCGGTCCAGTCTCCGGCGGCACCCTCTGTGTGCAGGAGAAAGCCAATGATGGCTGTGAAATGCCTAGGAAGTGACATCACCCATAGACTTAATATGGGGCTTCTGTTGACAGCTGCCTCTCTTGCACACTGAAGCTACTGCTGACAGCTCAGCCTGGAACCAGACTGGAGCGGCTGCAGAATATGCAAGCGTAGCGATCTTTTCTTTACAGGGTTATAGATTAGGCTTAGAATGAGAGTAGGTTTGGAGTTAGTTAGGTTTTGCCTTTACTTCCACTTTAAATATATTTTTAGCTTGCCAATCTTTAGACCCCTTTCACACTGTGGCAGCTTTCAGGCGTTTTAGCGCTAAAAATAGCGCCTACAAACTGCCTCTCATGCCTCCCCAGTGTGAAAGCCCAAGTGATTTCACACTGGGGCGGTGTGTTTGCGGGATGGGGAAAAAAGTTCGGCAAGCAGCATCTTTAGGGCGGTTTGGGAGCGGTGTATACAGTGCTCCTACACCGCCCCTGCCCATTGGAATGAATGGGAAACGCTTCGGAAGCGCCACAACATGGGCGCTTTTAACTTCTTCGGCCGCTAGCCGGGGTTAAAAGCGCCCCACTAGCGGCCAAGAAGCACTGCTAAAACTAGCGGCACTTTACCGCTAACGGACCCACAGCCTTAGAGTTGGTGGTTGAATTTGTTTTTTTAGGCTTTTTTGCCTTCATTTTCACCTGGTGATACAGTCAGTAGTGCACTTCCTATCATAGGGTGGTTACACTATCTATAGAGAAGCAGTGTAGCCACCCTTGGGTGGCAGCAATGTCGCCCTGTGGAGAGGTTAGTGTTAGATGGAATTGTGGATTTAATTGGACTTGACATAAGTGAAGTAAACTCCAACTAACCTTTTTTAAGCAGTTACAGAAAGTTTGTTATACCTTTGGGAAATAAAGTTTTGCATGAATGAATAAAAGCTGACCATTGTAAGTACCATTCAGTGCTAAATGTCTTAGACCATGTACTGCTTGGCCAATTCAACTGTCATGTTTGTTGGACAGCTTGGTCTATAAACAGAAGTTGAAAAATAACAGATTTACTGGTTGGATCACCGGGTGAAAATATAGGGGAAAAAAAAAGGCAAAAAAATATTTGGGTTTAAATATTGATTTACCACTTGTTATTGTGTTGCGCTAAGTGGCAGGAACATTGGCCATTTCTAAAGAGATTTTTACATTTGTAAAGAAGAAAAAGGATCAAGTGTGAGTTTCTTTACAATGGAGAAATGATACCATCACTGCCGTCTGCTCCATCTTAAAATACCAGACGCCTGGCCGTCACGCATATCTACAGTCCTCAAATCTTTCTGACTCAGTCACCTGAAACAAGAATGCATATCAGGAGTTTCAACATTAGTCTGAATCAATTTGCTACATGCTTGTTTTAGACCAGGCTAACAATGTATTGGAACAAGAAGATCTGCATTGTCAGGCATGTGGAATTTTTAGGAGGAGCACAGGTTTCCTTTCAGCCAACCAAGGAGAATATTCAATATGTAGGATTGGGGATTTTCCTTAGATGCTATCAGTCTTTGTCATCACTTAGGTGCATGTGACAAGCAGACAAATTATCTTCTATGGAGTTTTTCTGTCTGTGTAAAAGCTGTTTTACTGGAAACCTGCAGAGGTGGGTGGGGTGATTAGTGTCTTAGCACAAAGGTGCAGCTGTCCTTTAAAAGAAACAAAGCCCCGTAGAGTCATGTCACTTCAGAAACCTTCTAGCTGACATCTGCAGCAATGACAATCTAGCTGATTATGTCCTCTAGCTACAGAGCTGCTGTTGTAGCTGGATACAATGCTTCTCTATGCAGCTACAGCTCACTGGTGTGCTATGGATATGGCACCCGTAGAACATGGCAACTCTGAAAACAGTCAAGTGACAGCTAAAAACGAAAAGGACACCGACATTTTCAGTGATTGAAATGCATTTTCTCAACTTGTCTAGCAATAAACATACCAAGAGAGATTATAGCTCATAGTTCTCCTTAGGCCTCTTTCACACGGGCGTCTGTTCTGCCGCTGTTAAAAAGCATGTTTTGTCATTTTGAAATTCCAAGACTCCAGGCACAGCGATCACTTGCAGTTGTACATTGCGATTAGCTGCGTTTACATGCGGCTGCGTTGAAACATTCTTGCCATTTCTGATGTGCTTCCTGTTTTTCTTTCCTTGTTGCTGCTGCTATCCGCAGGAGAAATAGTGCACTGCGATTACCTTCAGTTTTGCGCAGATAGCTGCAATAAATCAGTCCTGGACGCAGTCAAATTTATTTTGTCTAACCGCACAAAACCCCATGTAACGAAACCATTGCTAAATGCAGTGTGTGAATGCAGCCATAGCCATTGGCTCCCGCTGCTGTCAATCAAATCAAATGATGACGCGGGGGGCGGGGCCAAGTCCTGCATTCGGCGTCTATAGGCGCCAAATGATGACGCGGGGGGCGGGGCCAAGTCCTGCATTCGGCGTCTATAGGCGCTAAATGCAGTGTGAATGCGGCCATAGCCATTGGCTCCCGCTGCTGTCAATCAAATCAAATGATGACGCGGGGGGCGGGGCCAAGTCCTGCATTCGGCGTCTATAGGCGCCAAATGCTGAACTCGGGAGCGCGCCTGCAATTTAACCCCCGGGGAGAGCGCTTCAGGGGTTACCTGATGTGGGGAGGAGCCAAGAGAGCCGCCGAGGGACCCCAGAAGATGAGGATCGGGGCCACTCTGTTCAAAACAAGCTGCACAGTGGAGGCAAGTATGATATGTTTGTTATTTAAAAAAAAAAAAACCTGGACTATGGAGTGCCTACAACCTCCAGTAACCACCCCAAACCCCCCCCCGTTAAGGGCCAGTTCTCACATCACAGAAATGGAGTCCAGATGCATTTCTGCATGCATGTTCAATGCATGGCGATGCGTTCTTAATGCATTTTTAATGTGTTTCAGTGCGTTATTCCTCTCTTCTTTTCAAACATTTGTTTTGTTTTTTAAATGTGTTCCCGCTGCATTTTTGAGGCATTTTGCTGCGTTCCAGTGTAGTTCCTTGCATAAAAAAATGCAGCATGTTCTACTCTGGTGCTGTGAGTGGGGACGTCACTCCCATGCATGTGTGCGGGAGCCCTCGGTTCCGCAAAGAAGCTCTGAAGTTCCAGCACGGTATACTGGACCTTTAGAGCAAATGTGCAGGTGTCATCAGCGCCTGCATGCAGGGCAAATATCATAATATAATTAATATAAGGTTAAATGTGCACCGTTTAGGAGGTATTTATTTTACCTACAGGTAAGCCTTATTATAGGCTTACCTGTAGGTAAAAAATAAAGCAGGGTTTAACAGCAGCTTTAAGCTAGCCATTGGCAGATTGAAATTTGGCCGGTTAGATCCATCTATGGGCAGCCTGTCAGCTGTTTTTTTTTTGTTTGATTACTGTATAGCCGCCAGCAGTGATCATTATATTCTGATGGCTGGGAAGCCTCCTGCTGTCAGAATAAAATAGCACTGCAGGAGGGATTCCCCCATCAATTCTGACTTTGTTGATGGGGAATACAGCAAATTTCATTTCTTCTTTTACTCAACTCGTGGTTAAAGAAAAGATAATTGCATAATGTATGGCCTACATATACAAAGAGTGCGCATTCACACAAATAAAAGTCCACAAACATCAAGTGAAAAACATCAGTGATGTGCAATTCTTCTAAAAAAAAAAAAAAAGTCCCGGAACAAGTGAAAACATTCAACTATCCGACCCAATGAATGTATCTTGAAGACATGACCAAGACACTAATGCCCTTCACCACAAATAAGGTTGGCCTCTTACCAAATATGAAAGATCCCCACCACAGAGATCAGCCAGGAATGCAATTAACAGACCTCCAGACATTCATCAATGGCAATAGCAGGACCCCAACTTCTAGTTCCAGCGATTCCAAGGATCAACAGGTCAGATCAGGTCACATCCACACTCAGAGGAGAACAGAGGCCACACATAGTGTAAAAAATAATGTATGGCCTGTCTTAGTTAAAGCAGTACAGGCAGGTCAGCTGGAAATAAAATTCAAGTCCCCACCAAAACAACTATTACTAGAATAAAATGCTGAAGATAAACACTGCCTGTACACAAAGAAATACCTGTCCCATGGTCAATATTCACTTTCTAAAGCTGCCTGCAGATTTTCAGCATCCAAAACATTGAGGTGTGTCAGATGCCTGGCCCTGCGCTGTGCTGGTGGTTCACTATGTCAATACTGTGTCCTGAAGCAATGTAGAAGTTTGGCAGTGAGAACCACAGAGCCCAGTGGGGCACAGATCAGGCATCTGATACTCCTGGAGCTACAGTTCTTTAAGAGGGAGAAGATCGGTGGACAGGTATTAAAGGAGAAGTTCACCACAATACTAAAATCTCTAAATTTACAGGCATCCACAATCTAAGACTAACCTATCTAGCCCTGTAAAGAAGAAATCGTTATACATACCTTTTCTGAAGACGATCTGGTCCAGTCATACTCTGTGGAGGCAGGCGCAGAGGAGGTAAACGGAAGCCCCATAGTAACTCTATGGGTGACGTCACTTCCCATTGATTTCCCAGCCGTCGTAGGCTGTCTTTTCTGCAAAGCTTCCGCTGCTGATCAGACCAGGTAGGCTTCAGAAAAGGTATGCATAGCCATTTCTTCTTTACAGGGCTAGATAGGTTAGTCTTAGATTTAGAGATTTTAGTATTCGGATGAACTTTCATTTTAATTCCTTTATTTATAGACAAACTTTTCAATCTACCAACAGAGACTCTAAAGTAAGGTGGTTAAAACCTTTAGTCTGTGGGAAGAGGGTTTCAAAGTAGATGAATACTTACCTTATTCTTGGTTTCCCAAACAGCTGGCGATCCCACGATGTGGGTGTACCCTCAACCTATATACAATGCAGGACTGCCATTTTTGCATTGTATATGTTGAGGTTAGCGAAGTGGCAACCACACACCCAGCGAAGAGGAATAAGATAAGTGTTTCTGCCTATCCTTGCACCCTAAACAAAAGTTTGACCCTTACTAGCAGAAGGGGAGAAACCAAGCACTTATGGCTGGAGTTCAACGTTCCAGGATGAGGAAAACTGTGCTAATAAATAACAATTTACCCATTATATACCTATCACTGCTTCCAACTTCTTCATTTCAAACATGAGAAGGCCTTCTTGAGAATTAATCATCAAAATTCCAAGGTGATTAAACACAGAAATGTATTTGCATAGGATTAAAGAGGAAAAAAAAGAAAAAAAAACCTTGTGATTGTTAACTCCTAAGCTATAATAATGCCCTGACCTTTCCCATCACCAATATTATTAACAGACCTACACTGGATTATTACTGACTTCTTTCCTACAATAGCCCAGAGATCGGGAGTTCTCTAAAGGCCCCTACAGACAGCTTGGATTTCAGTCAATTCCTACTCCATCAGGTGAATGTAGAGCCATGGGTGGCCCTGCCAGCAACATTTAAAAATGGTCTGAGCTGGGTAAATTTTATCTGCCAAAGACTGAACTATCAGATGCTGTCACTGTTGGGGTATTCCAACAGCTGTGGCTGTCTGAATACAATAGCCAGCAGGGAAGGTTCTTCAATTCACACTGTTAAGAGAGAATAGGGGAATTTCTTAAAGCGGAACTATACTCACCTTCAATCCAGCAATGCGCCATCCCAGATCTCCCTGCCGGGCCATTGTCATCTTCGGACAGCCAGCTTCCAGGTCTCAATCGCCGGCTGCTGTAACCGGTCGGGCCGAAATTACATTACTCCCAGACATGTGCGGGAGTTCAGTCAGCTTCAGCATTGCCGGATGTGTGCAGCTCACTCTACAGGGTTGGTCAGGCAGGTAAGTAGCTTTAACACAAACAAAGCATGTCTCTTCTACATTACATTTCCTGCCTGTTCACCCATGATTTCCTAGAATAAAGTTCCACTTTTACATTTTCTCTCATTCACCCTGCCTTGGATTTTAGTAATAGAATCAAATTTTCACTGATTGGTCAAATTGTTTGTGAGTTTCCAGCCATGACTGGGCAGTCTGGAGGCTAACCCCCAGACACACAGCTTCATTTTTTGAGACAGTTAGTACTTTTTTCTTGATAGTATTTAGTAACCACAAGGTATTGCATTTTTTACTATATAAAAAGGAAAAAAGGTTCAAAAACGTGGTTAAAAAAAAAAATTTCCTTAACTTTGTTTAAATAAAATTGCCAAGACAGTGTGAACACTGAACACCCCAAAATGACCCCCTTTTGTAAAGTAGACAGCCCGAGGTGACCTTATTTTTTTGGATATGAAGAAATATGCTGGTATTGAGGAGATTTAAGCATGGAGCTCAGTAATGATGCACTAAATATATTAACATGTACAGGTCATACAGAGGGTAGAAATGAAAGGGTTCAGTTCACAACGAGTGGGAGGATGGAGTTAATGTGCAGGATAAGAAAGCTGAAGCCTTTAAAATACAAACTTTAGAGAGGAGATGAACAGGAAAGGAGGGTGTTAAAGGGTTAATGATCCCAAAATAAAATAAAACTGCTGCTGCCTACCAGTCATTCCCCTCTTACAATGGAGGAAGGTGAGGGCTCGCAAAAGTAAACACTGGCAATGTTTACATTTAAGATCCCTGTGATTGGCCATCACAGAGCCCCTCCAATCGGATTTGTGTATTTTGCCTATGATCTGTTCTAATGACAGCACAATCACAGGCATAGTTTGTGTTACAGATACACGAACAAGTAGTAAACATAGTCCTCCAGAATACCACAGACAACAACCCATCATTTTGAGGTTAAACAATTTATCTTCCTGGTTCACTAATTCAGCTTCCTGTGTCAGCTCTTTTTTTCCAGATTCATCAATAGACGAATAATTGGCATCCTCGCTTCTTTCCAGTGAGCGTGAACTGGCTTCGGAAGCCTGAACACTGACCCTGTAATCACTTTCCAGGGACACAACGCCGGACGCAGCAGTTTCCAAGGACGCAGCACCGAACACGCCAGATGCTGCAGTTTCCATGGACACTTGGCAGACGCGCCACTTCCCAGGCCCCCCCCGGAAGCGCGACTACCCAGGGACCCCTTTCGGGCGCCCCACTACCCAGGGACCCCTTTCGGGCGCCCCACTACCCATGGGACCCCTTTCGGGCGCCCCACTACCCAGGGGACCCCTTTCGGGCGCCCCACTACCCAGGGGACCCCTTTCGGGCGCCCCACTACCCAGGGGACCCCTTTCGGGCGCCCCACTACCCAGGGGACCCCTTTCGGGCGCCCCACTACCCAGGGGACCCCTTTCGGGCGCTCCACTTCCCAGGGGACCCCTTTCGGAGGCGCCACTTCCCAGGGGACCCCTTTCGGAGGCGCCACTTCCCAGGGGACCCCTTTCGGAGGCGCCACTTCCCAGGGGACCCCTTTCGGAGGCGCCACTTCCCAGGGGACCCCTTTCGGAGGCGCCACTTCCCAGGGGACCCCTTTCGGAGGCGCCACTTCCCAGGGGACCCCTATCGGAGGCGCCACTTCCCAGGGGACCCCTTGCGGAGGCGCCACTTCCCAGGGGACCCCTTGCGGAGGCGCCACTTCCCAGGGGACCCTCCCCGGATGTGCCACTTCCCAGGGACCCCCCCAGGACGCGCCACTTCCCAGGGACCCCCCCAGGACGCGCCACTTCCCAGGGACCCCCCCAGGACGCGCCACTTCCCAGGGACCCCCCCAGGACGCGCCACTTCCCAGGGACCCCCCCAGGACGCGCCACTTCCCAGGGACCCCCCCAGGACGCGCCACTTCCCAGGGACCCCCCCAGGACGCGCCACTTCCCAGGGACCCCCCCAGGACGCGCCACTTCCCAGGGACCCCCCCAGGACGCGCCACTTCCCAGGGACCCCCCCAGGACGCGCCACTTCCCAGGGACCCCCCCAGGACGCGCCACTTCCCAGGGACCCCCCCAGGACGCGCCACTTCCCAGGGACCCCCCCAGGACGCGCCACTTCCCAGGGACCCCCCCAGGACGCGCCACTTCCCAGGGACCCCCCCAGGACGCGCCACTTCCCAGGGACCCCCCCAGGACGCGCCACTTCCCAGGGACCCCCCCAGGACGCGCCACTTCCCAGGGACCCCCCCAGGACGCGCCACTTCCCAGGGACCCCCCCAGGACGCGCCACTTCCCAGGGACCCCCCCAGGACGCGCCACTTCCCAGGGACCCCCCCAGGACGCGCCACTTCCCAGGGACCCCCCCAGGACGCGCCACTTCCCAGGGACCCCCCCAGGACGCGCCACTTCCCAGGGACCCCCCCAGGACGCGCCACTTCCCAGGGACCCCCCCAGGACGCGCCACTTCCCAGGGACCCCCCCAGGACGCGCCACTTCCCAGGGACCCCCCCAGGACGCGCCACTTCCCAGGGACCCCCCCAGGACGCGCCACTTCCCAGGGACCCCCCCAGGACGCGCCACTTCCCAGGGACCCCCCCAGGACGCGCCACTTCCCAGGGACCCCCCCAGGACGCGCCACTTCCCAGGGACCCCCCCAGGACGCGCCACTTCCCAGGGACTCCCCCCGACGCGCCACTTCCCAGGGACCCCCCCAGGACGCGCCACTTCCCAGGGACCCCCCCAGGACGCGCCACTTCCCAGGGACCCCCCCAGGACGCGCCACTTCCCAGGGACCCCCCCAGGACGCGCCACTTCCCAGGGACCCCCCCAGGACGCGCCACTTCCCAGGGACCCCCCCAGGACGCGCCACTTCCCAGGGACCCCCCCAGGACGCGCCACTTCCCAGGGACCCCCCCAGGACGCGCCACTTCCCAGGGACCCCCCCAGGACGCGCCACTTCCCAGGGACCCCCCCAGGACGCGCCACTTCCCAGGGACCCCCCCAGGACGCGCCACTTCCCAGGGACCCCCCCAGGACGCGCCACTTCCCAGGGACCCCCCCAGGACGCGCCACTTCCCAGGGACCCCCCCAGGACGCGCCACTTCCCAGGGACCCCCCCAGGACGCGCCACTTCCCAGGGACCCCCCCAGGACGCGCCACTTCCCAGGGACCCCCCCAGGACGCGCCACTTCCCAGGGACCCCCCCAGGACGCGCCACTTCCCAGGGACCCCCCCAGGACGCGCCACTTCCCAGGGACCCCCCCAGGACGCGCCACTTCCCAGGGACCCCCCCAGGACGCGCCACTTCCCAGGGACCCCCCCAGGACGCGCCACTTCCCAGGGACCCCCCCAGGACGCGCCACTTCCCAGGGACCCCCCCAGGACGCGCCACTTCCCAGGGACCCCCCCAGGACGCGCCACTTCCCAGGGACTCCCCCCGACGCGCCACTTCCCAGGGACTCCCCCAGGACGCGCCACTTCCCAGGGACCCCCCCAGGACGCGCCACTTCCCAGGGACCCCCCCAGGACGCGCCACTTCCCAGGGACCCCCCCAGGACGCGCCACTTCCCAGGGACCCCCCCAGGACGCGCCACTTCCCAGGGACCCCCCCAGGACGCGCCACTTCCCAGGGACCCCCCCAGGACGCGCCACTTCCCAGGGACCCCCCCAGGACGCGCCACTTCCCAGGGACCCCCCCAGGACGCGCCACTTCCCAGGGACCCCCCCAGGACGCGCCACTTCCCAGGGACCCCCCCAGGACGCGCCACTTCCCAGGGACCCCCCCAGGACGCGCCACTTCCCAGGGACCCCCCCAGGACGCGCCACTTCCCAGGGACCCCCCCAGGACGCGCCACTTCCCAGGGACCCCCCCAGGACGCGCCACTTCCCAGGGACCCCCCCAGGACGCGCCACTTCCCAGGGACCCCCCCAGGACGCGCCACTTCCCAGGGACCCCCCCAGGACGCGCCACTTCCCAGGGACCCCCCCAGGACGCGCCACTTCCCAGGGACCCCCCCAGGACGCGCCACTTCCCAGGGACCCCCCCAGGACGCGCCACTTCCCAGGGACCCCCCCCAGGACGCGCCACTTCCCAGGGACCCCCCCCAGGACGCGCCACTTCCCAGGGACCCCCCCCAGGACGCGCCACTTCCCAGGGACCCCCCCAGGACGCGCCACTTCCCAGGGACCCCCCCAGGACGCGCCACTTCCCAGGGACCCCTTTTGGACGCGCCACTTCCCAGGGACCCCCCCCCCCAAAGCGCCACTGCCCAGGGACCCCTTTCGGACACGCCACTTCCCAGGGACCCCCCCCAGACGCGCCACTGCCCAGGGACCCCTTTCGGATGCGCCACTGCCCAAGGACCCAGCCCCCGGACGCACCACTTTCCAGGGACCCCCCCCCCCGGACGCACCACTTTCCAGGGACCCCCCCCCCGGACGCACCACTTCCCAGGGACCCCTTTCGGACGCGCCACTTCCCAGGGACCCCTTTCGGACGCGCCACTTTCCAGGGACCCCTTTCGGACGCGCCACTTCCCAGGGACCCCTTTCGGACGCACCACTTCCCAGGGATCCCTTTCGGACGCGCCACTTCCCAGGGACCCCTTTCGGACGTGCCACTTCCCAGGGACCCCTTTTTCAGACGTACCAGTTCACAGAGTGATCACCCTGGAAATCTGGCTCAGTAATCAGGTATGGAGGTGACAGGGCCAGCATGCAGCCAGTGAAGCCCCCTGTATGAAGGGAATTACAAGGCTCGGTGTGGCCTGACAGGCAGGCTATGCTGGGATTATCACTCAGCCTCCCGTGGCCCTCGGCTGCTTCCAGCCCAGCAGACTCCAGAGCCCTCGTGACTACTTACGCCTTATCCACCAACTCCCGGACTTTCCACATGTTGAGCATCTCGGCTCCCGTTCTGTTCCACCAGCCCCGTGGACTCCTCTTTCGCTCTCACAAGCTCACACACCGGAGACCTGCCGATGTCACTCCGCGCAACCGCTCCAGTGCCCTACACGTAACGACCGTCCGCGTCACACTCCCACGCATGCGTGCTGGTTACCGACGCTCATCCGCCAACCACACCGCACCTGCGTAGTAAGACCATACGAACTCCGCCAGCCAGGGCGCGACTGCGCGTTGCAAGCATGCAGGTGTCGTGCGGCGGCTGCGCGCACGCTCACTCAGGACTCTCCGTGCTACCGCTGGTGGCGCGTGCGCCTTGAAGTTCTTCGCCTTCAGCCTGTGGATGGTCCACGCAGGCAAGCGTGCTCCACCCCGAGGTGACGTAAACGGCAGGTAACTAGTGAGGCGCGTCATGGTAACAGGGCGAGGGGTGTGTGCGTCAGTCAGTGTTACCTGAAGCTCAGGAATGGCTGGTGACTGACAACACAACTACTCCTCCCTTGAATGTAGTCACACTGCTCACTATAAGCCAGGGGAGGAAAAGGGAAATTTATTCATTTTGTTTAAAAGTAATCTGAAGTTTCATGGCTTTTTTAATAATTATTAACTGTACAAATTTATATATAAAGTAAAACTATCGGCAAAATGTTTTATTTCATTTTGGATAGCGTAAGGGAAGGTTATAACCTTTGTCAGATTGTGGAGCTTAGTGCCCTATTGCGGAGATTTACCTTCACTTCCTGTCCCATAACTAAACAGGAAGTGAGAGGAAATTCCTGTAAATTAAGGGAATTCCTTAGGGACCCCAGGCTATCAGAACTAGTGTCCTCAGAGGAAGATTTCCCCATTATTACTTTTCTGGGGACAACCCAAAAATCTGGGGATTTTCTTTTACTTTCGATGATAAAGGTAAACAGGACACATAGAGGGTGACTCTCCTTAAAGTTGAGTTCCACCCACTTTTACAACTCTTCAGCATCCCTCACTAAACTGTGCACCGTAAACAAATTGGATTTTTTTTTTTTTTCAGCACTTACTGTATATCTGCTGTATTCATTTTTCACTTCCTCCTCCCTGGCCACGGCCCATCGCATCATTTCCTGTTTGCAATGCCTTCTGGGAAGGGGCGGCAACCTCCTCTGACACTGCTGTTGCTATGGAAACCTGACCTGAAACCTATTACACTGCTTGTGCTGCACTGAGCATGTGCGAGATCTGCAAGGATGAGATCCAGGAAGAAATACAGTCTGGCTTCAGATGCCCAGACTTAAGATGGCCACGGCCTGCTGTGAGTTTATAAAATAACAAACTACTGCTATAAACTAACAAAACAGACCTTAGTTTACACAGGCTAACTTTACTAGAATACATTAAGCTTGTGTATTATAGGGGTATTTTTATTTAAAAAGTATAATTTCGGCCAGAACACCACTTTAACAGGGACACAGTAATAAAAACTGACAGGTGTTCTAATCCCTCCTCACTCTATCCAAAACGAAAAAAAAAAGTTTTGCCTTTAGTTATACTTTAATACAGGATGCACCACTGCTCGCTTTCAGGCTGCCTGTCTCTAAGGTCATATAGAGCAGGGGTTCCCAACCCCCGGGCCGCAGACCTGTGCCAGTCCTTGGTGTGCTGGGAGCCGGGCCGTGCAGCGAGGGTTGACGGCAGGCAGAGCAATCCAGCACAACCTGCACTGCCACCCTCCGACCACAAGAGGGCACCCACTCCCCTTCTCCTAGCACCCCTACTCTCTTCCATCTCTGTGGTCACAAAGAAGGAGAAGGCTGCACCTGTCCCCCCACCCAAGGTGATCGCTCAGCTCTCAGTCTTCAGGCTGCAGTAGAGTAGTGACGGTCAAACAGCAACTCTCTGCTCTGCCCCTTCAACACTAATTGGAGTGCTGGGCTGCGAAGGGGGTGGGAGCGGCTGGCTTAGGCTCTCAGCGGCTCGCTAATATTTGTGAGTACCTCCAGTACGCAGAGCTCACCAACTACATTACATGCTATGCTTACAACCCATAACACATGCAAAATATATAAACTATCACCACAGACAGTGATAGAGCATGATGGTTTAAGCAGAGTTCAAGTCATTTTTAACCACTTCAGCACCGGCCTATTGTCAAATGACGTCCACAGATGGGATCTCCCATCCTGGGATCTCCCATCCACGGGTTCCCGGCCGCCTAGGGGGCGCGCGCGCGCGCCCGCCGCGATGTCCGCCGGGCACCCGCGATTGCCCGTTAACCGGGCCGGACCGTGGATCTGTGTGTAAACACACAGATCCACGTCCTGTCAGCTCAGAGGAGACTGATCTGTGTTCCCAGAACGGAGGAACACTGATCGTCACCTCCCCTTGTGCGTCCCCTCCCCCTACAGTTAGAAGCATTCCCTAGGAAACACATTTAACCCCTCCCCGCCCCCTAGTGGTTAACCCCTTCACTGCCTGTCACATTTACACAGTAATCAATGCAATTTTATAGCATTGATCGCTGTATAAATGTGAATGGTCCCAAAAATGTGTCAAAAGTGTCCGATGTGTCCGCCATAATGTCGCAGTCACGATAAAAAAATCACGATCGCCGCTATTACTAGTAAAAAAAATAAATAAATAATTTTTTTTTAAAAATGCCATAAATCTATCCCGTATTTTATAGACGCTATAACTTTTGCGCAAACCAATCAATATACGCTTATTGCGATTTTTTTTACCAAAAATATGTAGAAGAATACGTATCGGCCGAAACTGAGGAAAAAATTTGTTGTTTTTTTTTAAAATTGGGATATTTATTATAGCAAAAAGTAAAAAATATTGTGTTTTTTTCAAAGTTGTCGCTCTTCTTTTGTTTATAGCGCAAAAAATAAAAACCGCAGAGGTGATCAAATACCACCAAAAGAAAGCTCTATTTGTGGGGAAAAAAGGACGTCAATTTTGTTTGAGTACAATGTCGCACGACCGCGCAATTGTCGTTTAAAGTGCGACAGCGCTGAAAACTAAAAATTGGTCTGGGAAGGAAGGGGGTGAAAATGCCCGGTATTGAACCGGTTAAAGAGGAACTGCAGTCTGCTCACATAATTTGTAATAAAAACATCTTTGCCATTCTGAAGCTTCCCTCCAACCACTTTGCATATTATTTTATATATACTGTCATTCTGTACTTGCTGCAGAAATCTCCCTCCACTAAGTCTGGCTGCATCCATTTTAACTGTGGGCAGCTGAAGCTGCTGCCTGTTCACTTCCTGGATTTACACAGACACACTGAGGGGCACACCTGCAGCTCTGATTGGCCCTCTTATGACTCATCCCCCCTCCCTTCCTGGCAAACTCTCACGAGAGTGAGAGAGAGAGAGCTGTGCATGATGTCATAAACCTCTAGGCCAGTGATGGCGAACCTTGGCACCCCAGATGTTTTGGAACCACATTTCCCATGATGCTCCACTACACTGCAGAGTGCATGAGCATCATAGGAAATGTAGTTCCAAAACACCTGGGGTGCCAAGGTTCGCCATCACTGCTCTAGGCTTATGACCAGACAAGAAACAGGAAGTGGGCTTTATAAGATATTTACTGGCAGAAAAAAAATGTTTTACTATCCAAAGTTAAAACAATAAGGGCAAAAGATTTAATAGATGGAAAGTTGAAAAAATGACTGAAGGTCTGCTTTAAGTTTATTAAAAGTCAGCAGTTACAAAAGGTATAGTTGCTGACTTTTAATAAACACACACTCACCTGTCTCAGGATCCAGTGATGTGGCCGGCCGAACCCTCGCTCCTCTCCCTCGCTTTTCCCTTGCGCTGGCATCACGTGTGGGCACCCAGCTGTGACAGCTTGCGGCTTCACAGCTGGGTGCGCATGCACGATATGTAGATATTCGCCAGCACACCAAGGTTTATCAATTTCGTCCTGACATTTTTTTATTCAAAGAATGATCACATCAGGAAACGGTGTAGTGCAACGTTTTTGGAGCCATGCAGGACCCCTTCGTCAGGCTGCGCCTCCTCAATGGCCGGGCAATCCTCTGGGACCTGTGAAGTGTCCCAGAAGATTGCAGGGAGGGAGGGGGAGAGGAGAACTTCCGCTCGAGTCACCTAGGTGGCCCGTGCAGAAGTGGGAGCTGGGTACCTGTCAAAACTAAGTACCCACTCCCCCACCCTCAAAGAAATGATATGCCAAATGTGGCATGTAAGGGGGTGAGGAGTCCTTAAAGTAGAACTTCCAATTTTGGGTGGAACTCCGCTTTAAATCAAGGGATACTAAAGTTTTTGCTCAGTTTCATTTATTCCTCAGTGTAGCCAATCTAAAAAAAAGATAATAAGCTAAATAGTGATAAATAAATAATCATCCTCACCCTCCACCAATTACATTTTTTATGTCGACAACGTTGTCATTTTTTAATTGGTGATGGGTGTGGAAGAATATTCATTTATTTAACGTGTGTGTAAACCCGATTCATGAAATTTGAGCTGGGCAGATATATCTGTAGTGGAGGGGGTTTTGATGAAGTCACGTGAGCAGTGACGTAACGCGTCAGGGAGGAGTCAGGTGTCGTCACTTCTGGTCGCGGCCGAGACTCTGTCCTGTGCTGTTTATCCAGTTTTTTAATGTAAGTTACTACGTTGTGTTTTAATAAAACTGTGTTGGATTACTACACGATGAGGCTATACCTTTATATTGCATGCCCCCACCTTACCTGCCAAGCCTGAAGCCTTCCATCAGAGACCAGCCAGTACTGTGACGATTGGAGGAGACCGATCGATTGTTGGATCACATCTGCTTCCAGACTGCAGGCTTGTCTTGACCCGTAGGGGTCTTTTAATAGAGGTGAGAGGCTGGGGGAAACGTGTGGCGCACCACGGATTGTCGATGTTTGGAGGAATTTGAAACTGATTTTCTGCACATGCACTTTTGTTTTTCTTGCAAGAATTGTTATATGAAGATTTGTTTTTTTCCTGACTACGTTGGAATTCTATTGCACTTATTATGCACTTTAATTTATTTATTTAATTAGTGGTTTTTATCACTTTTTTGCACTTTATGAGATTTTTTTAATTTATGCGACTTTTTTCACCTTATGCCATTTTTTTCATTTTATGTGATTTTCTTCACTTTTATTGGATCCACTGACTGTATATTTACACTTTTGGATTTATTTATGCGATTTTTTTCATCTTATGCGGCTTTTTTCTACGTATGCAATTTTTTTTTATATATGTGATTTTTTTCACTTTTATGCACTTTATGAGTTTTATTAGATCTACTGGCTGTAATTATATATATATATATATATATATATATATATATATATATATATATATAGTGTTTTCTTATCTCTCTTCAAAGCCTCAAGTCCCGTGGCTTTCTCCTGCTTCGTTTTGCTGTTATCAGCATGATAAATTCTGACAAGTTCTCTGACACAGGAGATAAAACCAGCCTGAAATTTGTGTCAGGGCGGGTGCTATAAATAGATTAGCAGACAGCTGGTCAGCACAGCTCTGAAAGTCTCTGCCTATGAGGAGTGGGGGTGTGTGCCTTTCCTTCAATCAGCTGTCTCACAGTGTTTGGCAAGACTCTCCTCCCCCTGCTGGAACAGAAAGAGAAAATTCTAACACCACGTGCACTTTCTAAACAGTATATAAAGCTGAAGACAGCAGATATACATGTAAAACGTATGTAGGGAGATTTGTTTCATCTCTGTGTATCATCTGAGGCTGTTCACTTGACTGAGTATATGTGAGGGTTTACATCCACTTTAACACTACATATCTATTTATGTTCTTTTGGATTGGCTGTACCGAGGAATAAACTCAATTGAGTTTGATTTAATCACTATGTTCTATCACTGTCTGTGTTGATAGTTTAGATAATTTGGATGATGAGGAGGAAAAGTCTGAGGGGGAAGGCAGAAGGAAGGAGAGTTTTGTCCAGGATCAGGGGCAGCTTGCAGAGGACTGCACTTAGGAGAAACTGGACGCAAGCAAACAAAAAGTCATTGGGGTTAAAGTTCAGTACCATTAGAGGTAACCCTGAGCCACACTCGGGAATGCATTGCAGGATCCTGGTGCGGTATACCTACCTTGTCCCCAGGATCCTGCGATGTCCCCCCCGCTGTGTCTGCGGGCTGTGTCCTCTGCCCGATGCCTCTCTGTGCAGGGCTCCGTTCCTTGCGAGCGTCGCAACGCATGGGGGCGGAGTCCGGCGGCTAATTCAAAAAATTGTAAAAACCATAATACATACAGTACAGTGTAATCTTACAGATTACATTACTGTATGAAATTATTTCACATCCCTTTTGTCCCCAGTGCTTTGTCCAGTGCCGTGCATGCAGTTTTATATTATATATACTGTTCTTTCTGCCTGGAAACTGGAGATTGTCCATAGCAACCAAAAAGTGTCCCTTTACGTCAAAAGTGGTTTTAGACCATCTAGAAAACAGCGATAGTAAATTAGAACACTTGCAGAACTGAGCGATAGTGAATCGTGGGGAAATTAATTTTATTATTATTATTATATTATTATTTTTTATAATTATTTATATTTATTTATTATAATTTATGATTTTGTGTTTCAAACTTCACCATACCCGCGATATCTACTAGACTCTTGTTTGGACAGATTTAAGTGTGTTATTGATAAGAATTACAGGCCTACAATATAAAACGCCAAATTTCTGTGCAAAATAATTGTACCGCTTTGAGACGCAAAAATCTGACATAATCATACCGCTAGGAAGGTACTCCAAGGAACTCCAAGAAACAGATTTCACAGAAAGTAAAAAATTCCTGTCTTCTTTAATTGTTCATTAACCACTTGCCGACCGCCTAACGCAGATATACTGCGGCAGAATGGCACGGGCAGGCAGAATCACGTACCCATACTTGATCTGCCTCCCGCGGGCGGGGGGTCCTATCGGACCCCCCCCCGGCGGTCGGCATTTGTCTGGGAGCGTTCTGTGATGAGGGGGAGGCCATCCGATCGTGGCCCCCCCCCTCGCGATCGCTCCCAGCCAATGAGAGACATCCCCTGCCTGTGTATAGTACACACAGGCAGAGGATGTGATGTTATCCGTTCCGGCGCCGAGGAGAGAAGACATGTGAGTGCAAAAAACACACACACACACAGTAGAACATGCCAGGCATACTTTACACCCCCGACCCCCCCCCCCCCGATCGCCCCCCGATCCCCCCAATCACCCCTCCCCCTCCCTGTCACACTGACACCAAGCAGTATTTTTTTTTTTTTTTTTTCTGATTACTGCATGGTGTCAGTTTGTGACAGTTAGAAGTGGTAGGGCAGTGAGTGTTAGCCCCCTGTAGGTCTAGGATACCCCCCTAACCCCCCCTAATAAAGTTTTAACCCCTTGATCACCCCCTGTCACCAGTGTCGCTAAGTGATCATTTTTCTGATCGCTGTATTAGTGTCGCTGGTGACGCTAGTTAGGGACGTAAATATTTAGGTTCGCCGTCAGCGTTTTATAGCGTCAGGGACCCCCATATACTATCTAATAAATGTTTTAACCCCTTGATTGCCCCCTAGTTAACCCTTTCACCACTGATCACCGTATAACTGTTACGGGTGACGCTGGTTAGTTCGTTTATTTTTTATAGTGTCAGGGCACCCGCCGTTTAATACCGAATAAAGGTTTAGACCCCTGATCGCCCGGCGGTGATATGCGTCGCCCCAGGCAGTGTCAGATTAGCGTCAGTACCGCTAACACCCACGCACGCAGCATACACCTCCCTTAGTGGTATAGTATCTGAACGGATCAATATCTGATCCGATCAGATCTATACTAGCGTCCCCAGCAGTTTAGGGTTCCCAAAAACGCAGTGTTAGCGGGATCAGCCCAGATACCTGCTAGCACCTGCGTTTTGCCCCTCCGCCCGGCCCAGCCCAGCCCACCCAAGTGCAGTATCGATCGATCACTGTCACTTACAAAATACTAAACGCATAACTGCAGCGTTCGCAGAGTCAGGCCTGATCCCTGCGATCGCTAACAGATTTCTTGGTAGCGTTTTGGTGAACTGGCAAGCACCAGCCCCAAGCAGCGTCAGATTGGCGCCAGTACCGCTAACACCCATGCACGCAGCATACACCTCCCTTAGTGGTATAATATCTAATCGGATCAATATCTGATCCGATCAGATCTATACTGGCGTCCCCAGCAGTTTAGGGTTCCCAAAAACGCAGTGTTACCGGGATCAGCCCATATACCTGCTAGCACCTGCGTTTTGCCCCTCCGCCCGACCCAGCCCACCCAAGTGCAGTATCGATCGATCACTGTCACTTACAAAACACTAAACGCATAACTGCAGCGTTCGCAGAGTCAGGCCTGATCCCTGCGATCGCTAACAGTTTTTTTGGTAGCGTTTTGGTGAACTGGCAAGCACCAGCGGCCTAGTACACCCCGGTCGTAGTCAAACCAGCACTGCAGTAACACTTGGTGACGTGGCGAGTCCCATAAGTGCAGTTCAAGCTGGTGAGGTGGCAAGCACAAGTAGTGTCCCGCTGCCACCAAGAAGACAAACACAGGCCCGTCGTGCCCATAATGCCCTTCCTGCTGCATTCGCCAATCCTAATTGGGAACACACCACTTCTGCAGCCCCCGTACTTCCCCCATTCACATCCCCAACCAAATGCAGTCGGCTGCATGAGAGGCATTTTCTATATGTCCTCCCGAGTACCCCTACCCGACGAACCCCCCCAAAAAGATGTCGTGTCTGCAGCAATCGCGGATATAGGCGTGACACCCGCTATTATTGTCCCTCCTGTCCTGACAATCCTGGTCTTTGCATTGGTGAATGTTTTGAACGCTACCATACACTAGTTGAGTATTAGCGTAGGGTACAGCATTGCACAGACTAGGACACACTTTCACAGGGTCTCCCAAGATGCCATCACATTTTGAGAGACCCGAACCTGGAACCGGTTACAGTTATAAAAGTTACAGTTACAAAAAAAAGTGTAAAAAAAAAAAAACATACAAAAATATAAAATAAAAAAAAATAGTTGTCATTTTATTGTTCTCTCTCTAGTCTCTCTTTATTGTTCTGCTCTTTTTTACTGTATTCTATTCTGCAATGTTTTATTGTTATTATGTTTTATCATGTTTGCTTTTCAGGTATGCAATTTTTTATACTTTACCGTTTACTGTGCTTTATTGTTAACCATTTTTTTGTCTTCAGGTACGCAATTCACGACTTTGAATGGTTATACCAGAATGATGCCTGCAGGTTTAGGTATCATCTTGGTATCATTCTTTTCAGCCAGCGGTCGGCTTTCATGTAAAAGCAATCCTAGCGGCTAATTACCCTCTAGACTGCTTTTACAAGCCGTGGGAGGGAATGCCCCCCCCCCCACCGTCTTCCGTGTTTTTCTCTGGCTCTCCTGTCTCAACAGGGAACCTGAGAATGCAGCCGGTGATTCAGCCAGCTGACCATAGAGCTGACCAGAGACCAGAGTGGCTCCAAACATCTCCATGGCCTAAGAAACCGGAAGCTACGAGCATTTTATGACTTAGATTTCGCCGGATGTAAACAGCGCCATTGGGAAATTGGGAAAGCATTTTATCACACCGATCTTGGTGTGGTCAGATGCTTTGAGGGCAGAGGAGAAATCTAGGGTCTAATAGACCCCAATTTTTTCAAAAAAGAGTACCTGTCACTACCTATTGCTATGATAGGGGATATTTACATTCCCTGAGATAACAATAAAAATGAAAGGAACAGTTTAAAAATAAGATAAAAAAGCAAAAAAATAATAAAGAAAAAAAAAAAAAAAAAAAAGCACCCCTGTCCCCCCTGCTCTCGCGCTAAGGCGAACGCAAGCGTCGGTCTGGCGTCAAATGTAAACAGCAATTGCACCATGCATGTGAGGTATCACCGCGAAGGTCAGATCGAGGGCAGTAATTTTAGCAGTAGACCTCCTCTGTAAATCTAAAGTGGTAACCTGTAAAGGCTTTTAAAGGCTTTTAAAAATGTATTTAGTTTGTCGCCACTGCACGTTTGTGCGCAATTTTAAAGCATGTCATGTTTGGTATCCATGTACTCAGCCTAAGATCATCTTTTTAATTTCATCAAACATTTGGGCAATATAGTGTGTTTTAGTGCATTGTGCATAGTGCATGCAAATTTAAAAAAGTGTGTTTTTTCCCAAAAAAATGCGTTTGAAAAATCGCTGCGCAAATACTGTGTGAAAAAAAAATGAAACACCCACCATTTTAATCTGTAGGGCATTTGCTTTAAAAAAAATGTATAATGAGTTTATTGGATTTTTTTTAGAACAAAAAGTAGAAAATATAATTTTTTTTCTAAATTTTCGGTCTTTTTCCGTGTATAGCGCAAAAAATAAAAACGGCAGAGGTGATCAAATACCATCAAAAGAAAGCTCTATTTGTGGGAAGAAAAGGACGCAAATTTCGTTTGGGTACAGCATTGCATGACCGCGCAATTAGCAGTTAAAGCGACGCAGTGCCAAATTGTAAAAAGTGCTCTGGTCAGGAAGGGGGTAAATCCTTCCGGGGCTGAAGTGGTTAAGCCCTGGTTCACACCAGTGTGGCTTTGAAGTTGCGCTACTTCAGCACAATTTCAAAGCCGCTGATCAGTGCAATTTGCACCTCCAACTTCATTGCGACTTTGTTTAATAGAAGTCTATGCAAGTCGCAATGAAATCAGAACAAAAGTAGTGCAGGAACCTTTTTCAAAGTCGCTGCAACATGAGTCGCAGCACTTCGAACAGTTCCATTGCCGGCAATGGGGTGCGACTTGTCATGCAATTTGGAACTGTCAAATGGCATGACAAATTGTACCGGTGTGAACGAGGGCTAAGGGACACAAAATAAGGAGTTATATTGATGACGGGTTCAGCTGGCGGGTGGGCAACACAGCAAAAAAAATACTAACAGGCCCACAAAACTAAAGGCAGCCTGCAGTTCTAAAATTTGCCTGTAGGACCTTACCTCTGAAGCTGTCATCTGAAGATGTCTAAACATCCATCTGGTAAAACTTAGAGAACATATAAACAGAGGACCATGTGGCAGCCTTCCAAATATGGGAAACAGTTCCTTGATGCCCGAAAGCCCAAGAGGAACTCACTGACCTAGTAGCATTGATAGGAAAAGATGAACATTTGTACTTAAGCCCTGGTTCACACTGGTGCCGCTTGCAAATCGCACTCATCTGTGGCTTTGAAATCGCACTGCAGTAGTGTGCTTTCAAAGCCACAGATCAGCTCAATGTGCACCTCCAATTTCATTGCGGCTTGCGATTTTGTTTAACAGAAGCCTATGCTAGTTGCAATGAAATCAACAAAAAAAAGCGCAGGAAATGCTTTCAAAATTGCTGCGACTTTGAGTTGTGGCAATTTGTATAGTTAAATTAAGATATTGTACCATCGCTATGGGAATATAGTGCTACCCTCCTGTGTTATCTTATGAAAAACTAAATAGTCATAAGTGAAAAATCCAAAATGATATGAACCGCGTAATAATTTGATAAACACCCACCATTTTAATCTGTAGGGCATTTGCTTTAAAAAAAATGTATAATGTTTGGGGGTTCAAAGTAATTTTCTTGCAAAAAAAAAAAATGTTTTCATGTAATCAAAAAGTGTCAGAAAGGGCTTTGTCTTCAAGTGGTTAGAAGAGTGGGTGATGTGTGACATAAGCTTCTAAATGTTGTGCATAAAATGCCAGGACAGTTCAAAACCCCCCCAAATGACCCCATTTTGGAAAGTAGACACCCCAAGCTATTTGCTGAGAGGCATGTCGAGTCCATGGAATATTTTATATTGTGACACAAGTTGCGGGAAAGAGACAATTTTTTTTTTTTTTGCACAAAGTTGTCACTAAATGATATATTGCTCAAACATGCCATGGGAATATGTGAAAATACACCCCAAAATACATTCTGTTGCTTCTCCTGAGTACGGGGATACCACATGTGTGAGACTTTTTGGGAGCCTAGCCGCGTACGGGACCCCCCGAAAACCAAGCACCACCTTCAGGCTTTCTAAGGGCTTGAATTTTTGATTTCACTCTTCGCTGCCTATCACAGTTTCGGAGGCCATGGAATGCCCAGTGGCACAACCCCCCCCCCCCCCCCCCAAATGACCCAATTTTGGAAAGTAGACACCCCAAGCTATTTGTTGAGAGGTATAGTGAGTATTTTGCAGACCTCACTTTTTGTCACAAAGTTTTGAAAATTGAAAAAAGAAAAAAATAATTTTTTTTCTTGTCTTTCTTTATTTTCAAAAACAAATGAGAGCTGCAAAATACTCACCATGCCTCTCAGCAAATAGCTTGGGGTGTCTATTTTCCAAAATGGGGTCATTTGGGGGGGGGTGTTGTGCCACCTGGGCATTCCATGGCCTCCGAAACTGTGATAAGCAGTGAAGAGTGAAATCAAAAATTTACACCCTTAGAAATCCTGAAGGCGGTTTTCGGGGGCCCCGTACGGGGCTAGGCTCCCAAAAAGTCCCACACATGTGGTATCCCCATACTCAGGAGAAGCAGCTAAATGTATTTTGGGGTGCAATTCCACATATGCCCATGGCCTGTGTGAGCTATATATCATTTAGTGACAACTTTGTGCAAAAAAAAAAATTTGTCAGTTTCCCGCAACTTGTGTCAAAATATAAAACATTCCATGGACTCAACATGCCTCAAAGCAAATAGCTTGGGGTGTCTACTTTCCAAAATGGGGTCATTTGGGGGTGTTTTATGCCATCTGGGCATTTTATGGCCTTCAAAACTGTGATGGGTAGTGAGGAGTAAAATCAAAAATGTACGCCCTTAGAAATCCTGAAGGCAGTGATTGGTTTTCGGGGCCCCGTACGCGGCTAGGCTCCCAAAAAGTCCCACACATGTGGTATCCCCATACTCAGGAGAAGCAGCTAAATGTATTTTGGGGTGCAATTCCACATATGCCCATGGCCTGTGTGAGCAATATATCATTTAGTGACAACTTTTTGTAATTTTTTTTTTTTTGTCATTATTCAATCACTTGGGACAAAAAAATGAATATTCAATGGACTCAACATGCCTCTCAGCAATTTCCTTGGGGTGTCTACTTTCCAAAATGGGGTCATTTGTGGGGGTTTTGTACTGCCCTGCCATTTTTAGCACCTCAAGAAACGACATAGGCAGTCATAAATTAAAGGCTGTGTAAATTCCAGAAAATGCACCCTAGTTTGTAGGCGCTGTAACTTTTACACAAACCAATAAATATATACTTATTGACATTTTTTTTACCAAAAACATGTGGCTGAATACATTTTGGCCTAAATGTATGACTAAAATTGAGTTTATTGGATTTTTTTTAGAACAAAAAGTAGAAAATATAATTTTTTTTCTAAATTTTCGGTCTTTTTCCGTGTATAGCGCAAAAAATAAAAACGGCAGAGGTGATCAAATACCATCAAAAGAAAGCTCTATTTGTGGGAAGAAAAGGACGCAAATTTCGTTTGGGTACAGCATTGCATGACCGCGCAATTAGCAGTTAAAGCGACGCAGTGCCAAATTGTAAAAAGTGCTCTGGTCAGGAAGGGGGTAAATCCTTCCGGGGCTGAAGTGGTTAAGCCCTGGTTCACACCAGTGTGGCTTTGAAGTTGCGCTACTTCAGCACAATTTCAAAGCCGCTGATCAGTGCAATTTGCACCTCCAACTTCATTGCGACTTTGTTTAATAGAAGTCTATGCAAGTCGCAATGAAATCAGAACAAAAGTAGTGCAGGAACCTTTTTCAAAGTCGCTGCAACATGAGTCGCAGCACTTCGAACAGTTCCATTGCCGGCAATGGGGTGCGACTTGTCATGCAATTTGGAACTGTCAAATGGCATGACAAATTGTACCGGTGTGAACGAGGGCTAAGGGACACAAAATAAGGAGTTATATTGATGACGGGTTCAGCTGGCGGGTGGGCAACACAGCAAAAAAAATACTAACAGGCCCACAAAACTAAAGGCAGCCTGCAGTTCTAAAATTTGCCTGTAGGACCTTACCTCTGAAGCTGTCATCTGAAGATGTCTAAACATCCATCTGGTAAAACTTAGAGAACATATAAACAGAGGACCATGTGGCAGCCTTCCAAATATGGGAAACAGTTCCTTGATGCCCGAAAGCCCAAGAGGAACTCACTGACCTAGTAGCATTGATAGGAAAAGATGAACATTTGTACTTAAGCCCTGGTTCACACTGGTGCCGCTTGCAAATCGCACTCATCTGTGGCTTTGAAATCGCACTGCAGTAGTGTGCTTTCAAAGCCACAGATCAGCTCAATGTGCACCTCCAATTTCATTGCGGCTTGCGATTTTGTTTAACAGAAGCCTATGCTAGTTGCAATGAAATCAACAAAAAAAAGCGCAGGAAATGCTTTCAAAATTGCTGCGACTTTGAGTTGTGGCAATTTGTATAGTTAAATTAAGATATTGTACCATCGCTATGGGAATATAGTGCTACCCTCCTGTGTTATCTTATGAAAAACTAAATAGTCATAAGTGAAAAATCCAAAATGATATGAACCGCGTAATAATTTGATAAACTATTATAGAGCTGCTGCTGTTAGGTTATGGACAACCCTACAATGACAGTTTCTAAAAGTCACTGCGCTGCTCACTAGAGTCTCTTAACTTAAATTATTCTTGTGCATATATTCAATATGAAACTATAAATAAAAAAAAAATTCATATAATATACAGCATAATGTGCAGTTCCAAAGTGCAATGGTGCAAAAGTTCTCCTTTAGGAATACTGGATCCACATAGTTAAAGTCTTTAAACTCTATCATTCCTGTGCATGTAAATACATAAATGAAAAAGTCCTTGTAATATATAAAGTACAATTACAAAGTGCAATAGTGCAAGGGTTTTCCTTTAAGCGAGGTGTGTCCTCAGTGCTGTGCTCCCCTCCTGTGTCCCCACTTACGGACAGTTGCTGACTCCTAGAGTCAAAATAGCATTTGGTTATCATCCCAGGATGTTCTGGTATGGATGGCCCCTCTCCTTTCCTCCTCCACTATGGCGACCGTACCAATGCCATATATTCAAGCCATGAAAATCATAGAAGAGATCTCCATCGCATAATACCAATTATTGCATTAAAAATTAAAAGTAAATATAGTTACAGGTATAGAAGTACAATGAGCATGTATATTAGACATGGAACGCCACCTCGGCATGTGTTCCAACAGCTGGAAATGCCTTCACTGGATGTCTCCGCATGACGTGTTTTGTCCCTTCCACTGGGCATCTTCAGAAGCCCTCCTCTTTCTTTTCTTTTTTTTCCAAAAAATGTTTTAATTGAGATGTGAAAAGATTTAACAGTCATGCACAAAAACAATGTTACAGATCATACAGGGGGTGTGACCAAGGTCATCCACCACCCTGACACAATGCAGTCCTTAATAGCAATTACGTATCATGTGCAAAGGAGAAAAGCTGTTATACAATATGAACACAAGCAAGCGTTAAGTATATTCTACAATTTCTGAAGTGGGATAGAAATCAATGGGAGTACATATAAGAGAGAATAAAAAGAAAAAAAGAAAAAAATAAGGGGAAAAAAGAAAACAGTAAATCACAAATAACAGGTGGAAGTCTGGTAATGTGGAAGATACGTTCCGTCTGCATAAAACTCACTCGTATACCTAATTTGGAATATAGCTAGGTATACGAATACCATTAGAGGTAAACAGTCTGGGTGGGTTACCTTGGGTCAAAGCCAATCAGCCGGTTCGCAATTTATCGTAGGAATCAGAATATTTGAACAGGAACCATGGCCTCCATAATTTATAGAATTTTTCTGTGTTCTCTGAGGCAATAGCTGCCATCTCCTCCATTTTGTTAATGGAGTCAACCAAGTGCAGCCACTCTGTCACCATGGGCACCTGTGTGGTTTTCCAATATCTGGGGATGGCAGATTTTGCCACATTTAGTAGATGCCTGACAATGGATTTTTTGTGTTTGCGTAGGGAGTAATTGGATACGTTTTAATAGACAGCATTCTGGTGCAAGTGTAAGTTTTGTCTCAGTGATAGAGCGGATCTGTGAACAAACGTCAGTCCAAAAGTTGCGTATAAGCGGGCACCCCCACCATATATGCAACATGGTGCCTGTATCTGTGCCACAGCGCCAGCATGTTTCTGGGTACCATGCATGAAGCTTGGCCAGGATAAGGTACCCGTTTGTCAGGATTTTGTATGAGGTTTCTTGGATATTAGCACTGATGGAGCATTTGTGAGCTAGGGTGCAGGCATTAAACCATTGATCGTCTGTGAAGGTAGTTTTGAAAGCTAGTTTCCATTCTTTCCTGTGTTTGCTAGTGGTGTCCTATAGATTGTATTGTAACCAGTTATACATTAGGGATGTTGCTTTGCTTATAGGGGCTCCCTAAATACATAATTGCTCAAAATATGTCATCTGTCTCATGAAGTGTTTTCGGTTTGCATGGCAGCAGATGTAGTCATGGACTTGCCTGTACTGCCAACGTGTGAAGTGTCTTGATTTAAATTCCGCTTGTAGCTGTTCAAAAGGTTTAAAGTTTACCTTTATCCACTGATGGATTACTAGGGGAGTTGAGTCTTCTCTGTGCGGAAATTATGCCGTGGTGTGACCCAGTGAAAAATCCTGATTGTGTATCAACGGTGTAAAAGGGCCTGATGAAGAGGCTAGCTTGTATTTCTGGGTTATTGTTTGGAAAAAGTCGGTCCTATGGTAGGGTGCGACTTAAAGAGGAGTTCCACCCAGGGGGGCCGTCAAAAAAAAATAAATTTAAAAGTCAGCAGCTACAAATACTGCAGCTGCTGACTTTTAATGGGACACTTACCTGTCCCTGGGTCTAGCGATGCGGGGGATCGAAGCCCCGCTCGCCCCCACCCTCCGCTCGTCGGCGCCGGCATTTCAACTGTGGGCGCCGGGCTGTGGCTTCACAGCCTGGCACCCACTGCGCATGCGCGAGCGGCGCCGTGTGCCGTGATTGGCCGCTCAATCACCTGGGACCTGTAATGGGTCCCAGATGATTGACAGGAGGGAGGGAGCAGAGCGGAGCCCTTCCTGTACCGAGGGGGAAGTGATGTCACCAGCCCAGGCAAAGGAAGAAGCAGACAACGCGGGACCACCTAGCAACAGGCATTTAGAGGTAAGTGAAAAAAAAAATATCCAAATGTTTTTTTGGTTTTTTTTTTAGAATTTTTGAGGTATTTTTGTTTTTTTGGGTGGAACCCCACTTTAAGTTCGGCATTTTCCAAAAAATGTCCAATGTGTCCGCCATAATGTCGCAGTCACGATAAAAATCGCCATTACTAGTAAAAAAAAAAATGTTAAAAAAAATGCCATAAAACTATCCCCTATTTTGTAAACGCTATAACTTTTGCGCAAACCAATCAATAAACGCTTATTGCGATTTTTTTTTTTTTTTTTTTACCAAAAATATGTAGAAGAATATATATCGGCCTAAACTGAGGGAAAAAATGTTTTTTTATATATTTTTGGGGGATATTTATTATAGCAAAATGTAAAAAGTAATGCGTTTTTTTCAAAATTGTCGCTCTTTTTTTGTTTATAGTGCAAAAAATAAAAACCACAGGAGTGATCAAATACCACCGAAAGAAAGCTCTATTTGTGGGAAAAAAAGGACGCCAATTTTGTTTGGGAGCCACGTCACACGACCGCACAATTGTCAGTTAAAACGACGCAGTGCCGAATCACAAAAAGTGCTCTGGTCTTTGGCCAGCAAAATGGTCCTGGGCTTAAGTGGTTAAGCAGTGGTTTTGCAAATAGCAGGTTAAAGGTTTTGTAGTATATGGCCGAAAAGCCATCCGGGCCCGGACTCTTGCCAGATTTCAGTGTTTTGATTAGAAGCCCTCCTCTTTCTCCAAATAAGACTGCCTACTACACCCTCCGAGTTCACTTCCTTCTTCTCTCTGTGACAACTTCCTGTTACCTCCCCTAGTAACTACATGCGAGTCGGAAGTGCAGCGGGCGCCATATTGGTACACCCAATGGTTCCATTGCCGACAATGGGGTGCGATATGTCATGCGATTTGGAACTGTCAAATCTCATGACAAATCGCACCGGTGTGAACGGGGGCTAAGACTACAAGCTTGAATAAAAGCTGGATCCCCTTTACAGAAATGGCATAAAGAGAGTCATTCTTTCTAATAGAAGCAGAAGCCAAAACTACCTTAGAAGGAAAGGATGCTTTAGGGCTCAATACTACCTTATCCTTATGTAGGACTAAAAAACAGGATAAAACTTCTAGTTCTGACACATGTTTTACAGATGTGATGGCAGCAAAGAACACAACTTTGTGAGAGATTGGAAAGATAAATATCCCTGACAGTGCTGGGACAAGGCCATTTGGTGCCCAGGGCGAAGATGGCAAACTGCGCCCCCCCCCCGTTTTTCATTCAGATATCCCCGCACAAAGTCAAGGACGTCGTATGACAACCGGCGGGCGGGAAGTGGTTAAAACGCATTTTTTTTTAACACAAAGTTGTCCATTTATACAATATTTCTAACACATAACATGTACATACCAAAAATGACACCCCAAAATAGATTCTCCTACTCCTCCTGAGTACGGCGATACCACATGTGTGAGACTTCCACAGCCTGGCCACATACAGAGGCCGAGCATGGCTGGGTATAACTGAGCATGGCTGGGTATAACTGAGCATGGCTGGGTATAACTGAGCATGGCTGGGTATCACCGAGTATTGCAGACTATGGCTGGATATGGAAGGGTATGGCTGGGTATCACAGAGTATTGCAGAGTATGGCGGGGTATTGCAGAGTATGGCAGGGTATTACAGAGTATGGCAGGGTATTACAGAGTATGGTGGGGTATTGCAGAGTATGGCAGGGTATTACAGAGTATGGCAGGGTATTACAGAGTATGGTGGGGTATTGCAGAGTATGGCAGGGTATTACAGAGTATGGTGGGGTATTGCAGAGTATGGCAGGGTATTACAGAGTATGGTGGGGTATTGCAGAGTATGGCAGGGTATTACAGAGTATGGTGGGGTATTGCAGAGTATGGCAGGGTATTACAGAGTATGGCAGGGTATCGCCGAGTATCAGAGGGTATTGCAGGGTATTGCATGGTATTGCGGGGTATTGCAAAGTATTGCAGAGTATTGTGGGGTATTGCAGGGTATTGCAGGGTATTTTGGGGTATTGCGGGGTATTGCAGAGTATTGCACAGTATTGTGGGGTATTGCACAGTATTGTGGGGTATTGCACAGTATTGTGGGGTATTGCACAGTGTTGCAGAGTATTGCACAGTATTGTGGGGTATTGCACAGTATTGCACAGTGTTGCAGGGTATTGCAGAGTATTGCACAGTATTGTGGGGTATTGCAGAGTATTGCAGAGTATGGCGGGGTATCACCGAGTATATCTGGGTATTGCAGAGTATTGCACAGTATTGTGGGGTATTGCAGAGTACTGCACAGTGTTGCGGGGTATTGCAGAGTATTGCGGGGTATTGCAGAGTATTGCACAGTGTTGCGGGGTATTGCAGAGTATTGCACAGTATTGTGGGGTATTGCAGAGTATTGCACAGTATTGTGGGGTATTGCAGAGTATTGCAGGGTATTGCAGAGTATTGCGGGGTATTGCAGAGTATTGCACAGTGTTGCGGGGTATTGCAGAGTATTGCAGAGTATTGCACAGTATTGTGGGGTATTGCAGAGTATTGCGGGGTATTGCAGAGTATTGCACAGTGTTGCGGGGTATTGCACAGTATTGCGGGGTATTGCAGAGTATTGCACAGTGTTGCGGGGTATTGCAGAGTATTGCAGAGTATTGCACAGTGTTGTGGGGTATTGCAGAGTATTGCGGGGTATTGCAGAGTATTGCACAGTATTGTGGGGTATTGCAGAGTATTGCACAGTGTTGCAGGGTGTTGCAGAGTATTGCACAGTGTTGCAGGGTGTTGCAGAGTATTGCACAGTATTGTGGGGTATTGCACAGTATTGTGGGGTATTGCACAGTGTTGCAGAGTATTGCACAGTATTGTGGGGTATTGCACAGTATTGCACAGTGTTGCAGGGTATTGCAGAGTATTGCACAGTATTGTGGGGTATTGCAGAGTATTGCAGAGTATGGCGGGGTATCACCGAGTATATCTGGGTATTGCAGAGTATTGCACAGTATTGTGGGGTATTGCAGAGTACTGCACAGTGTTGCGGGGTATTGCGGGGTATTGCAGAGTATTGCACAGTGTTGCGGGGTATTGCAGAGTATTGCACAGTATTGTGGGGTATTGCAGAGTATTGCACAGTATTGTGGGGTATTGCAGAGTATTGCAGGGTATTGCAGAGTATTGCGGGGTATTGCAGAGTATTGCACAGTGTTGCGGGGTATTGCAGAGTATTGCAGAGTATTGCACAGTGTTGCGGGGTATTGCAGAGTATTGCAGAGTATTGCACAGTATTGTGGGGTATTGCAGAGTATTGCACAGTATTGTGGGGTATTGCAGAGTATTGCGGGGTATTGCAGAGTATTGCACAGTGTTGCGGGGTATTGCACAGTATTGCGGGGTATTGCACAGTGTTGTGGGGTATTGCAGAGTATTGCAGAGTATTGCACAGTGTTGTGGGGTATTGCAGAGTATTGCAGAGTATTGCACAGTGTTGTGGGGTATTGCAGAGTATTGCGGGGTATTGCAGAGTATTGCACAGTATTGCAGAATATTGCACAGTATTGTGGGGTATTGCAGAGTATTTCACAGTATTGTGGGGTATTGCAGAGTATTGTGGGGTATTGCAGAGTATTGCGGGGTATTGTGGGACATTGCAGAGTATTGCACAGTATTCTGGGGCATTGCAGAGTATTGTGGGGCATTGCAGAGCATTAGGGATGGCTGAACATGGATGGATGGCTGGATGTCACTGAGCAGCGCTGTGGGCACTACACATCCAGCCCACAGCGCTGCGAGAGGGGAATTCTGGGAGGACGTCATAGTAAGTCCTCCCAGAGTTAAGCAACCGCCCTGTAGCCGTCATTCGGCTATGGGCCGGTTGTTAAGTGGTTAAACAGCAGCGGTGGTCATTGGTCATTAACCTCGCCTCAGCCTCCTCCCCTCCCCCAATCCAGCCATTTATTAATCTGTTTTTTAGTGTTTACTTACACAAGTTCAGACTCAGAAGTTCTGAGTCTGAACTTGTGTAAGTAAACACTAAAAACAGATTAATAAATCTAAGGCTGAGGCGAGGTTAATTACCAGTGACCACCACTGCTGAAGATCTGAGTCAGAACACTGGCATACATGACACTGGCACTGCACTCTTCTACCTTCGCTTCCTTCCAGATTGAATCCAGCAGCAGCTACTAGAGCCAGCCAGGCAGGCAGCAGCTCCTCCCCTCCTCTCCCCTCCTCTCCTCTCCTCTCCTCTCCTCTCCGCTCGCTCGCTCGCTCCTTGAGGTGACAGCGCGCCGACACAGCTCCCGCCTCCCTGCGCTCCTCTGCGTCCTCCCACCTCGCCTCCGGCCGTGTGTGACGTCACGGCGCTGGCAGAGACTACGGCACTCCTCCATAGGGGAGTAAACTGTAACAGAGTAGTTTGTGCTGAGGGAAGGGAGGATGCAGGAGCACACAAAGGCAATTTGTACAGTGCCGCTGGGGACTGTAAATGCACTGGACTGTTGTATTATTGTCCACATTGGCGGGCGGCGGCCGTGGCAGAACGTCACTTGCAGGCTGCGCCCCCCCCCTATAGCAAATGGTAGCGCCCAGGGCACGTGCCCCTTCTGCCCCTGCCTTGTACCGGCCCTGATCCCTGATACCAGAAAGTGGTGGTCTCTGAAGAGTTGACAGAATCAAATTGAGATTCTTTAGTCACAGGAGTTTAAAAGGTGGTCACAGCACAGCGGTCTTTAGAATAGGCTCACAAGGGCTGCTACCTGCCCTTTCTTGGTACTCAAGGCCAAATGCTAATCCAAACCTGATTGCAAAACCAAAAATGTAATTATTTGGCCTCAACACCAAACGTTATGTCTGGTGGGAATCCAATACAGCTCACCATCCAAATAACACCATTACTACAGAAAAGCATGGAGGTGGTAATATCCTGTTATGGGGGTGTTTCTCTGCAGCAGGGACTGGAGCACTTGTCAGGATAGAAGGAAAAATGGATTGGGCAAAATACCTTCAAATTCTTGAGAAAAATCTGCTGCCCTCTGCCAGAAAGTTGTCAATGTGAGGAAAGTTTACATTCTAACATGACAATGACCTAAAGCACACAGCAAAACTGACCACACAGTGGTTAAAGGAGAAAAAGGTGAATGTCTTTGCAGAGCCTAGTTAGAGCCTAGACTTAAACCTCACTGAAAATCTGAGAAATGACTTGAAGACTGCAGTCCACAAACGGTCACCATCAAATTTAACTGAACTTGAGCAGTACTAAAACGAAGAGTGGGCAATATTTGCAAAGTCTAGATGTGCAAAGTTAGTAGCGACATCTTCCAACACACTAAAGGCTGTATATAAAGCAAAAAGAGGTCCTACAAAATACTGACACAAGCGTGTGAACATTTTTAAAACTTAGTGATTCTGTTTTTTATTTATTTATTTTTTATGACGTGCTGGTGTTATATCTTTCACTTGGATGTTAAAGGTTGCACTAGTAAATACAGCTGGATAAAACAAAAAATGTGTCTGTCTTCATTTCAGGATGCAAAGCAACAAAATGTGATTATTTTAAAGTGGGTTGATTCATTTCTATACCAACTGTATCTGGGGTCCCCCTTAGAAAAGCCCCGCCCCCAACAAAGCCCACATACTCTTGGGGACCAAATGTATGCATGAGGCTCTTGTCCTGTTAACATCTTAACATGGGGATAAGGTGCTTTTGCAAAAGGGAAAGGCTTGGCTGCCCCCTCCCTTGTAAGGTACTCCCCCAGTGTTAAAAGGCATGTGGCCTAGTATGGTTCAGGATGGGAAGTCTGCACACTAACTGCCCTCCCTTTCCTGGCCTGGCCTTTTCACGCCTTGATAAGGATCTGGTACCAATTTTAAAAGGGAACCTCACTCCACTGTTTTTCCCTTTTTTATCACCTTTAAAAGTTTTAATTGTACTGTTTTGTAACTTCATGTGCACCTTTATGGCAGTCCCTAAGTATATTGTTTTAAGGCTTTATGTATTTTCAAGTTGCGAACCCATCTGGGTGCAGTTCGGGCCGTCCGCTGTCCCTTTCTCTCTCTCCCCCTCCTGTACGGGGGGCATGTAGGCGTGATCCCTCGCAAGACATATTTGGACCACCGCCCGTTCCCTGGGGAGTTGGCCTTACACGGGGGAGACAAGGGAACATAGGAGGAATCGCATTATCTTAAACACTCCAAATCGCCAGGAACCCTGTGATAGGTAATTATATAACCTATGCAGATAAGTTACATGGTATATATATAGGCTTGTTATTGTTGAATCCGATGTTATGTTTGATATATGTTGACTTTTTCACAGTGGACAACCATCCTCTGAAGAAGACCCAGCAAGGGTCGAAACGCGTCAGCTTATACATACAAATGTTGTTGTCTTACATATACTGTATTGTACATTGTCCCTATTCATAGGCATTGTCTGTTGTTATCAATTTTAAGGATTCAACACTTGATGAAACTTTGGTTGCCCCATAATACATTGTATTTTGCATTGTTTCTAATTACAGGCATAGTCCGCTGCAATTTTATGCTATATCCAGTTCATGTCCTGACTCAAACAGTCAGAATTCATTTAGCGATTTTATAATACGTTATTTATACTTTTTGTACCAATAAAATCAACTTTTTCAATTATCTATACTGCATCTCATTGGCTGCTTTAAAGCCCCGTTAGGGGGTTCTCGTAGTTTTTTATGCATTTTATGGGGTGTGCAGCCCAGTTGTCTACACTCACGTGAGTGCCTTTTGTTGCTGGCATGTGGCCTAGTATGGTTCAGGATGGGAAGTCTGCACACTAACTGCCCTCCCTTTCCTGGCCTGGCCTTTTCACGCCTTGATAAGGATCTGGTACCAATTTTACAAGGGAACCCCACTCCACTGTTTTTCCCTTTTTTATCACCTTTAAAAGTTTTAATTGTACTGTTTTGTAACTTCATGTGCACCTTTATGGCAATCCCTAAGTATATTGTTTTAAGGCTTTATGTATTTTCAAGTTGCCATTTACATTGCTTAAACCCCCTCCCTGCTGAACAGTATTTTTTTTCTTTTTTTGCATTGGTACATGGCAATGGCCAGCTTCTCATAACCAAATTAGCCTTGAAAACGGCCAAAAAAAATGACAAGATTCACTTCCCATAGACTTCAGTGGATTCAGCACTATGGTCGTGATTCACAGACTTTCCGCTGGGTTTTCTGAACATCAACAAACCAAACTTTGCACAATTCACTTATCCTTATCCAATACCACCCTTAGGTGTTCTTATGTCTTAATATGTCACATCCTAATAATTTTGTTCAGTAAGTTTTTATTAGAATGTGAAACAGAATGTTGCTACAAACCAGCTTTTGACATTTATTGAATATAAAGTCAGTTTCCCATTCTCTATCCACTAACATGCTCCTTATTCTCTTCCTTCTCACATTGGTGTCTTCTATCCTCAAATTACCTTTACTCTACCCCTCCTCTCTTTCCTGCAGCAGGCACATATCACCCTCACTCCTACTCTCTCCCTACTATGGCACCCATCATCTCCTGCATTTGCTGCACCCACATGCTGACATAAACACCAGGGCCACTAGACATGTGCGCTCATGCACATCCCACTCCCATCTTGCCTTCCTCGCCCTCCTCCTTCTCCTAGTCTCAGGTGACATTTCTCCTAATCCTGGTCCGCCATTTTCCAACTGCAAGCCACATATCCAATACCCCCCCCCCCCCCGGGCAACCACCGCAATCCACTCAGTTTAATTTCTATCCCCCTGCTTCCTCAAAGCAGCCCACCAATCTCATGCGCCCTTTGGAACGCCCGCTCCTTCTGTAACAAGCTAACATCTGTACATGTCCTCTTCATCTCTCATGGCTTTAACATACTTGCCATAACAGAAACCTGGCTTCAAAATTTTGACTCAGCTTCTCTTGCTGCCCTCTCCCATGGTGGTATCCATTGGACTCACTCCCCCAGACCCAACAGACAGAAAGGAGGTGGAGTTGGCTTCCTTCTATCCCCACAAAGCACCTTCCAAGTCCTTCTTGTCCCTCCCTCACTATCCCTCTCTTCTTTCGAGATGCACTGTATTCGTCTGTTTTCTCCCATTTCTCTGAGGATTGCAACAATTTATCGGCCTCCAGGACCGGTATCGCGCTTTCTTGATGACTTTGCTGCCTGGCTGCCCTACTTTCTCTCCTCTGAAATACCCACCATTACTCTTGGTGACTTCAAAATTCCTGTCAATGTTAACAGCCCAACTACAGCTAAACTTCTCGACTTAACCTCATCTTTTTACCTAACCCAATGGACACATACTTCCACTCACTCCAATGGTAATACCCTTGACCTTGTATTCTCCCATCTGTGCAACCCTGGCAACCTCACCAACACCCCCTTTCCTCTCTCTGATCAGAACCTCATTACTTTCACTGTATCCTTACCTCCAACCACCCATTCCTCCAAGCAGCAAACAATTACTTGTAGAAACCTTCGCCACTTTAACCCTTCTCTTCTCTATTCTGCTACTGACCACCTATATGACATAATCTTTCCCCTGTCCTGTCCTGATCTGGCTACCTCTGTCTACAACAGTTCACTCTCATCATCACTAGATGCACTTGCTCCTCTAACCACAGGCAGAATCAGGCCCCAACCGTTACAAGAGGTGAGTGAAAATGTAGTGCTACATTTACACTCACCTCTTGTTCATGAATCTTAGTCACATTCGTATGTAGCTGCTTTTGTTTTTTCAGAGTCTTTCAAAATAACACAATTTTTTTGTGATTAAATAGTGATTTCCCGACCGTTGCAACCCTGGCAAACTGACAACACTAGAAATCTCAAGAGACATTCCCGTGCTCTTGAACGACTGTGGCTTAAAACCAAATGCCTGCAAGACTTCACCCTATATAAATCTGTCCTTCTAAAATACAATTCCTGCCTCCATGCTGCCAAACAAGCATACTTTGTCTCTCTTATTAATTCCTTGTCATCCAGTCCCTGTCGGCTCTTCTCAACCTTTAACTCTTTGCTTTGTCCCCCACCCCCTCTACCCACTAACTCACTTACTGCCCAAGGGATTGCCAATCACTTCAAAGACAAGATAGATGCAATTTGTGAGGACACCTCCACTGTGCGTACGTCTTCCCCACCCAACATACCTTGCCTAGCAGCACAATCAACACTCTCCTCTTTTGAATTGGCTACTACTGAAGAGGTTACAAAACTTTTCTCAGATGCCCACCTAACCAATTATCCCTTGGATCCTGTTCCCTCACAACTACTACGGTCACCCTCTTCTTCTATCCTATGCTCCCTCACTCACATCTTCAATCTCTCCCTCTCTAGTGGCACCTTCCCCTCCCCTCTAAAACATGTGCAGATCACTCCCATACTTAAAAAGCCCTCACTGGACCCTACCAACCTGAACAACTTAAGACCCATCTCATTGCTCCCATTCACCTCTAAACTTCTAGAACGCTTAGACTCAACTGTCTTAGCTCCTACCTCAGTGAAAATAACCTTCTTGACCCCTTACAGTCTGGCTTTCGCTCGCAGCACTCCACAGAAACTGCCTTACTAAAATTCACTAACGATTTACTAACTGCTAAAACCAACAGCCAGTACTCCATAATACTACTACTTGACCTCTCTGCAGCCTTCGATACTGTTGACCACCCGCTCCTTCTCAATAAACTACATTCCCTTGGCCTCTGAGATTCTGCTCTATCCTAGTTCTCTGCCTATTTATCACAGCGCTCCTTCAGTGTCACCTAAAACTCTGTCTCCTCCTCTCCATTGCCCTTTTCTGTGGGGGTCCCCCAAGGCTCTGTTCTTGAACCCCTTCTCTACTCTATCTACACCTCCTCCCTTGGTCACTTGATAACCGCCCACGGCTTCCAATACCACTTATATGCTGATGACACCCAAATCTATCTGTCTACTCCTCACCTCACTCCTTCAGTCTCCTCTCGCATTACTAACTTACTAACTGACATATCAGCATGGATGTCGCACCACTTCCTTAAACTAAATATCTCTAAAACTGAGCTATTAATATTTCCCCCCGCCCGTGCCCCCCTCCATGACTTTTCCATCAAAATCAACAATGCAACCATCAGTCCCTCCCCTCATGCCAGGGTACTAGGTGTAATCCTAGACTCTGACTTATCATTTCAGCCTCAAATCCAATCGTTGTCAAAAGTTTGTAGAATTCACCTCCGTAACATCTCTAAAATTTGTCCCTTTTTAACAAATGAAACCACCAAGTTCCTCATTCACTCCCTTGTTATCTCTCGCCTTGACTATTGCAACTCCCTTCTCATTGGCCTACCTCTCCATAGGCTATCTCCTCTTCAGTCTATCATGAATGCTGCTTCCAGACTTATCCACCTTACCAACCGCTCAGTGTCTGCCAACCCTCTCCTCCAATCCCTACACTGGCTCCCAATCACCCAGCGAATTAAATTCAAAATACTAACCACAACATACAAAGCCATTCACAACTCTGCCCCGAGCTATATCACCAATCTTGTCTCCAAATATCACCCAAATCGTCCTCTCCGCTCTTCTCAAGACCTCCTGCTCTCAAGCTCTCATCTCCTTCTCCCATGCTCGTCTCCAGGATTTCTCCAGAGCCTCTCCCATCCTCTGGAACTCGCTACCTCAACCTGTCCGGCTATCCCCTACTCTTGCTACCTTCAGGCGATCCCTGAAAACTCATCTCTTCAGGAAAGCCTATCACGTCTCTAACTAATCTCTCACCACTTCCAATAGCTCATTCCCCACAGTTACAACCTTTTGTACCACCTGCCCCACCCTATTAGATTGTAAGGTCCTCTTAATCTTCTTGTATTTTATTGTATTATAACTGTATTGTCTCCCTTTTATATTGTAAAGCGCTGCGTAAACTGTTGGCACTATATAAATCCTGTATAATAATAATAATAATAATAATAATAATAAAAATACATGCATAATTATTTTGAGACATAGACTGGTACAAAACAGTGCAGTCAAACTTTACAGTGAAAGATAAGGCTAAAAACAAGTATTCTTAAAAATTCAGCCTCCCTATCAAACCTATTCTACATAGCATGCATAATAAGGATCAATGTAATTATCTTTTTTTAATCTGCACCCGTGTGGTCACGTGATCCAGCAACTCCGGATCACCAGACAGAGAGCAGCTGCTGAGAAGGGAGAGGAGGGCCGACAAAGGAGGGGCAATGGAAGTCACCAGGTAAAGTCGTGGCTCCAGGAATTCAGAGCCATTGTCAAGCGCTCCTTACACAGGGGGTCTAAAAAGGGGATCAACTCCAGAGATAAAACGATAATTCTCCTGCTCTACAAGACTCTGGTCTGGCCACACCTAGAGTATGCTGTCCAGTTCTGGGCACCAGTCCTCAGGAAGGATTACTGGAAGTGGAGCGAGTACAGAGAAGGGCAACAAAGCTAATAAAGGGTCTGGAGGATATTAGTTATGAGGAAAGGTTGCGAGCACTGAACTTAGACGCTTGAGAGGGGATATGAGTTCAATTTATAAATACCGTACTGGTGACCCCACAATAGGGATAAAACTTTTTCGCGGAAGGGAGTTTAATAAGACATGTGGCCACTCATTAAAATTAGAAGAAAAGAGGTTTAACCTTAAACTGCGTAGAGGGTTCTTTACTGTAAGAGCAGCAAGGATGTGGAATTTCCTTCCACAGGCGGTGGTCTCAGCGGGGAGCATTGATAGTTTCAAAAACTATTATATAAGCACCTGAACGACCACAACATACAGGGATATACAATGTAATACTGACAAATAATCACACACATAGGTTGGACTTGATGGACTTAGCAATAGCAATAGGGACTGAAATGTCCACATATAACCATATACAAACTTTCTGTGATAGCAGGGATAGTTAGCCCTATCTTTTCCCTCTGACAGCAAGTGCACGGTAGGGTAGGCATGTGTGTAAGAAACAGAGATAAGGGTAGAGGAGATGGGAGATGGAAGAAAGGAAGAAATAAATTAGGAGAAAAGGAAGATGATAAAATAATGAGGGAGATAGGAAAAGAAGAGAGGGAAAGAGGGGAGAGAAAATGGGTTGGGGGAGACTACTGGGACAGGGAGGGTACAGAGGGATGAAAGAGAAAGAAGGAAAGGGGGAACGGGATAGGGAGGTCATCCCTAAAGGCAGAGGCGTCACCAGGGGGTGGCTATTGGGGCTACAGCCCCGAGCCTGGGGCTAATAGCCCCGAGTCTCTTGTCCCGGTCCTCGAATGCAGGGGACAGGGGCGGACTGAGCCGTGGTAGCGCTGGCTCCGGCCGGCTCCAGCTCCAGCTCCGCCCCCCCACTCTACACTTGGTCACTGGTTGCTATAGCCGCCTAGCGGCTAGCAACCAGTGACGTCACTGCCCGGCATTCAAAGCGGAGGAGGATTGCACTTCCTCCTCCTCCGTGCTAGTGCTTATGGGGCCTGCCTTTTCTGGACTGGAGCGGCCCTCTGGTGCGATGCAGTCCTATCCCAGCGTGCTGTGACTGGAAGAGGACATTGATCGGCACTCGGGCGGGCGGCTCTCCTCCTCTCCTCTGGCTGCCTCACACACCAGCACCACGGCTGAGCTGCTGCTGCAGGACCTGGACACAGGTAGGTCAGTCAGTGTGTGTATGGCAGCTACCAGGTCAGTGTGTGTGGGTCAGTGTATGTAGGTCAGTGTAGGTCCGTGTGGGTCAGGTAGGTCAGTGTGGGTGGGTCAGTGTATATAGGTCAGTGTGTGTGGGTCAGTGTGGGTCAGGTAGGTCAGTGTAGGTCAGTGTGGGTCAGGTAGGTCAGTGTAGGTCAGTGTGGGTCAGGTAGGTCAGTGTAGGTTAGTGTGGGTCAGGTAGGTCAGTGTGTGTGGGTCAGTGTATGTAGGTCAGTGTGGGTCAGTGTATGTAGGTCAGGGTGGGTCAGGTAGGTCAGTGTATGTAGGTCAGGGTGGGTCAGGTAGGTCAGTGTATGTGGGTCAGTGTATGTCAGGTGGGTCAGTGTGTATCAGGTAGGTCAGTGTGGGTCAGGTAGGTCAGTGTGGGTCAGGTAGGTCAGTGTATGTAGGTCAGTGTATGTAGGTCAGTGTGTGTGCGTCAGTGTAGGTCAGGTAGGTCAGTGTATGTCAGGTAGGTCAGTGTGGGTGGGTCAGTGTATGTAGGTCAGTGTGTGTGGGTCAGGTAGGTCAGTGTATGTCAGGTAGGTCAGTGTGGGTGGGTCAGTGTATGTAGGTCAGTGTGGGTGGGTCAGTGTATGTCAGGTAGGTCAGTGTAGGTCAGTGTGGGTCAGGTAGGTCAGTGTATGTAGGTCAGGGTGGGTCAGGTAAGTCAGTGTATGTAGGTCAGTGTATGTCAGGTAGGTCAGTGTGTATCAGGTAGGTCAGTGTGGGTCAGGTAGGTCAGTGTGGGTCAGGTAGGTAGGTCAGTTTAGTGGTCAGCATTGATGGGCACTGGTAAGCCAGGCAGCAACCCGGTCAGTGTATGTAGGTCAGTGTATGTAGGTCAGTGTATGTAGGTCAGTGTAGGTCAGTGTATGTCAGGTAGGTCAGTGTGGGTGGGTCAGTGTATGTAGGTCAGTGTGTGTGGGTCAGGTAGGTCAGTGTAGGTCAGTGTGTGTGGGTCAGTGTAGGTCAGTGTGGGTCAGGTAGGTCAGTGTGGGTCAGTGTGTGTGGGTCAGTGTATGTAGGTCAGTGTGGGTCAGGTAGGTCAGTGTGGGTCAGTCAGTGTATGTAGGTCAGTGTATGTCAGGTAAGTCAGTGTATGTAGGTCAGTGTGGGTCAGGTATTTCAGTGTGTGTGTGGGTCAGTTAGGTCAGTGTGGGTGGGTCAGTGTATGTAGGTCAGTGTGGGTCAGGTAGGTCAGTGTAGGTCAGTGTGGGTCAGGTAGGTCAGTGTGGGTCAGGTAGGTCAGTGTGTGTGGGTCAGTGTATGTAGGTCAGTGTGGGTCAGTGTATGTAGGTCAGTGTGGGTCAGGTAGGTCACTGTATGTAGGTCATGGTGGGTCAGGTAAGTCAGTGTATGTAGGTCAGTGTATGTCAGGTAGGTCAGTGTGGGTCAGGTAGGTCAGTGTATGTCAGGTAGGTCAGTGTGTATCAGGTAGGTCAGTGTGTATCAGGTAGGTCAGTGTATGTCAGTGTAGGTCAGGTAGGTAGGTCAGTGTATGTCAGGGAGGTCAGTGTTTGTAGGTCAGTGTGGGTCAGGTAGGTAGGTCAGTTTAGTGGTCAGCATTGATGGGCACTGGTAAGCCAGGCAGCAACCAGGTCAGTGTATGTAGGTGAGTGTATGTAGGTCAGTGTAGGTCAGTGTAGGTCAGTGTGTGTGGGTCAGTGTATGTAGGTCAGTGTGTGTGGGTCAGGTAGGTCAGTGTAGGTCAGTGTGTGTGGGTCAGTGTAGGTAAGTTTGGGTCAGGTAGGTCAGTGTGGGTCAGTGTGTGGGTCAGTGTATGTAGGTCAGTGTGGGTCAGGTAGGTCAGTGTGGGTCAGTCAGTGTATGTAGGTCAGTGTATGTCAGGTAAGTCAGTGTATATAGGTCAGTGTGGGTCAGGTATTTCAGTGTGTGTGTGGGTCAGGTAGGTCAGTGTGGGTGGGTCAGTGTATGTAGGTCAGTGTGGGTCAGTGTAGGTCAGTGTGGGTCAGGTAGGTCAGTGTGTGTGGGTCAGTGTATGTAGGTCAGTGTGGGTCAGTGTGGGTCAGGTAGGTCAGTGTATGTAGGTCAGGGTGGGTCAGGTAGGTCAGGGTGGGTCAGGTAGGTCAGTGTATGTAGGTCAGTGTATGTCAGGTGGGTCAGTGTGTATCAGGTGGGTCAGTGTGTATCAGGTAGGTCAGTGTGGGTCAGGTAGGTCAGTGTATGTAGGTCAGTGTGGGTCAGGTAGGTCAGTGTATGTAGGTCAGTGTATGTCAGGTAGGTCAGTGTATGTAGGTCAGTGTATGTCAGGTAGGTCAGTGTATGTAGGTCAGTGTGTGTGGGTCAGTGTATGTCAGGTAGGTCAGTGTGGGTGGGTCAGTGTATGTAGGTCAGTGTGTGTGGGTCAGGTAGGTCAGTGTGGGTGGGTCAGTGTATGTAGGTCAGTGTGGGTGGGTCAGTGTATATCAGGTAGGTCAGTGTAGGTCAGTGTGGGTCAGGTAGGTCAGTGTATGTAGGTCAGGGTGGGTCAGGTAAGTCAGTGTATGTAGGTCAGTGTATGTCAGGTAGGTCAGTGTGGGTCAGGTAGGTCAGTGTATGTAGGTCAGTGTATGTCAGGTAGGTCAGTGTGTATCAGGTAGGTCAGTGTATGTCAGGTAGGTAGGTCAGTGTATGTCAGGGAGGTCAGTGTGGGTCAGGTAGGTCAGTGTGGGTCAGGTAGGTAGGTCAGTTTAGTGGTCAGCATTGATGGGCACTGGTAAGCCAGGCAGCAACCAGCAAGTCAGCCTACCCCCGCCACACAACCCCTCCGCCCAACCAAAAAAACCCAGCGCCACTAGAGGGCCCCCCCCGTGCCGGCCTTGGACTTCGGGCTGAAGCCCCTGGTCTTTTTGCCACCTAGCAACGCCCCTGCCTAAAGATATGGGAAGGGCCACCAATTGAAGGGATTGCATTGCAAGGAGAGTCTTTCCAGACATACCATAAGTCATCTCAGCAGGGTTAAAAGCAATAGCTCAATAATGAGTCCATGTGGAAGGTAAGAGGCATGTAGGTTCTATCTATAGAGTCCAAACCCTACAAAATTTAGACACTCTGCAACACTATAAGTTTTCCATAAAACGTGACCTGAGAAAGCAGGGCTTTGGTATTGTTGGGGTCCAGCATGCCCAGGGCAAAATCCACTTAGCTATAACAATGTGAATTACCAGTTTAAATTGAGCAAGCATACAAGCTTCAGGTTTTTTTGTTTGTTTTTTTAATCTAGGAGAGCCTTCTAGGGATCTTAACAGAGATGATCAGAGAAGTGCACTAACACACTTTAATTTACTGCAGTGAAAGTGCACTAACACAATTTAATATACTATAGTAATAGTGCCCGGACACTCTACACTGATACACTTCAATATACTGCAGTAAACCTGCCCTGGCACAATAAACTGACACTAAAGTAAAAATGAATGGTCACACTACATTAACGCTGCACTATCACTATATTCACAATACACTGACACTCTACACTCTCACAATAGAATAACAATAGCACATTATAGCACACTAACTTGCTATCTCAACTCCAATATCACACTGCAAATGGCTGCTCTGGGAAGGAACCTTTTATAGTGTGGGGTGGGTCTATGAGCAATGAGCCATGATTGGGCACAGTCATCATTACTTTCTTCAATCATGGCTCTGACAGTGTTCTGTGCGCTGATTGGGCAAAGCCTTCATTGCTTCAGCCAATCAGGGCTTCTAATGCACTGTGCGGCTCGCAGTGCAGTGTGGGATATTCTGAGGGCCAAAACAAACGGTCGAACGCCCCGATAATTCGGGTGTTCACCGAACGGGCGAACAGCCATTGTTCCGCCAAAACTCATGCTCGGGTCAAACCATTCGCCCAACACAAATAGCCTTCTAGGGCCGGCAAGGTTGGACACCCCTGCTTTAAATCATATAGCTTGAGCCAGGGGTTCTATGGCCAGGGCAATCAAAATCAAAAGTAAAAGGGCATCCTTGTCTTGTGCCCACTGGCAGAAGCAAAAAGGATGTCCCTTTGCTAGGCTGAGACACTGCTCATCTTTTGGTACGTGAAGCAGAACAGGTACAACTTAGAACATTTTTTTTGCAGCTGAAATTAAATATATGTAGCTGAGAACATGGTTCAGATTCTTTGAAAAATCCTTAAAGTGATTGTAAATGATCATCTTGTAAAACAATCCATTCAGTTTAAAATAGAAATGAAAGGCAAAACATTTTTGTTTAGATAAAAAAAACATAAATACCTTTTTTCCTTTTTTTGTAAGTGATCACATTCCGTCTGTTCTCAGCTATATAAGAGCTGGGGGGAGAAGAACCAGCAGCACACTGAGTTTCCCAGTGAATGGCTATGCAGCGGGGGGCGTGTCAGGATAAGTCTGATCATTGAAGGAGAGTACACTGAGTTCCTAGCATAGCTAGAGAACTGACCACGATGTGCTCTCCTGCTTAGTGTGGTCAGTTTTTCATAGGGAAGCAGAGGGACTGGCAGGAGCACCGGGGATTTTGCATAAAGGAAGCAATACAAGGACAACAGCATACTTTCTAATACAACTTTATGGTGCAGCAAACACATATCAGGAATATGAAGTGTTGAAGTAACAAATGCTTTAAGGCTCCATTCACATTAGCGTGTCGCCAAAGTCACACAATTTCCAGTGTGACTTTGATGCAACTTTTGGTGCGACTTTAATCCGACTTTACATTCAAAAGTCGCACCAAAGTAGTGCAAGCTCCTTTCAAAAATTGGAACAAACAACAAAAGAGAGGGCGCACCGACCAACATAACAATTCTATTTTAAAAAGTAATCTACTTACAAACGTGTAACAAATGTGGGCATATAAAGGATGCAGACGAGACTCCGGATCAGCAGTGCTCAGCCAGTGATGTGAGATGTTCTTGTAGCATCCAAAGGCTTACGCGTTTCGAGGGTCAAGCCCTCTTCATCAGAGCCAAAAAGTATGTATGATTCCACACCAACCTTTATATCATTTAAGCTATTAGCCTAGGTATGTAAAGTCCACCCACCTCAAATGAGGGGAGGGGTCAGGGGTGGAACAAGACCACGTGAGTCCATTGGTGTAAAAATAAATATATACTACAACTAAGCGCAGGAGACATTCTCTTCTGTTTTTAACCTGTTCAAAATTGCCTTGACTTTAAATCGCACCTATCTGGACAGGTGCCACTGCAAACAATGGGCTGCGACTTGTCATGTCCAAAGTCACATGACAAGTCGCACACGTGTGAATGGGCCCTTACTGCCAAAACTACTGAACAGGGAAAAAGCAAGATGACTGTACCAATGAATCTTATCAAGGGGATAGAAACAATGTATGTATTTTTTTTTTAAATAGACATGTCATCTTTGTACTAAGCAAAAAAAAACAATCAAAATCCAACCATAACTGATACCCCACTTATGCATACCTCATAACTTTTTGAGATGGGAAGGAGGGACACCTATAAGCAAAAATATGTAGGCATAGGACACACCCCCTGCCATGCCCCTTTTAAGGCAAATTATACAAAAAAAATTGTTAGACCCACAAGTGTTTTTTTTACCACTACTATTCCTTAATATTAGCTTTAGAAATTATTTGAAAGGTTTAGCACTGGGAAACACTTTTTGAAAGATAAATAGTGCATTTTATATACAACTATATAAATCAAACCAAAATAAGGGACAAATGAGGAGAAAAGAGGGACAGAAGGACTTTGTTCCAAATCAGGGACATACCCTCGAAATCAGGGACAGTTGGGAGGTATGCTTATGGGTAAACTGTAAAACCCATTACCTTCTTATCATTCTCAGCGATTTCAGAGGAGAGGTGTAGACACTATTAATTCTTCACTCATTACTTTCTCTTCCATAAGAGTTTACTTTCTGTCTTTCTTTATGTATCGTAAAGGAACATTTTTTACAATGTAAATTGTAAAAAATAATCCATCAGCTTACGGTATGTGAGACCTTCTTGAAATAGCCTTGGCAGGTAGTTAGAGCAGATATCTCAGCTCCACCTCACATGTATGTAGCCTCAGGACATGTCTGTACTGTACTTTCATGAACTTTGCTGCAGTAATGTGTTCATATGATGAGATCAGGGGTCACATATAGATTGTACTATGGGTGTGTACCTTCAAAAGGAACCCATATGGGCAGGGCTGCTGGTAGACATCGGCGGGTACTGTACAGCATACCTGACATGCCTCCCCCTCCCTCAAAAATATCAAAATTATATTTTCGCTAAAAATACATTAAAATCATTAATAGTGGACACAAACACAACATAACTTATAAAATTCCTGCTAAATCTAAGTTAATAGTTAATAAATAATGCTGTGTGTGTGAATGGGGCTTTGGGGCTCATTCACATGGGTGCTGTACAGTCAGCCTATGTTACATTATGAGGATGCAGTGGCTGTACAAACATGTCCTGATTTGACAGAAGTGTGGGTTCAGGTGTGCGAACCCCAAACACAGACAATGTGCATTCAGGACCACTCACTCACAACTGCACACCTGTCAAATTAGGACCTGCGGCTGCGCTCATATAGCTACTATGTCCCTATAGAGTAGGCATGCTCAAACCGTGACCCATGACCTCAAACCTAATATTATTATTAATTAATTCAAAAGTGTAAAAAACAACACACCAGGGGAGCACATGCCCTAGGCCTAATGCAATAAACTTTGATATTAAGAAAAGATAAAATGACACATAATGCACTCACAGGCTCCTAGAATGACACCAAGGATAAAGGCTCCTCTCCCCGTGTCTGTGTGTTAGGAAGGAAATATTGGAAATTGGAGGCCACACCCCTGAAACGCATCATAACTGTGGCAACCCACACAGCCTCCTACAGGTGCTTGCTGCTCTACTGAATGATTACTGCTCCCCCTTAATCCGCTATTGTGGCTGGCTCCCTGTTCTTCCCTCTAGTGGCATCCATACAGGAGTTCTGAAGTTGGATTTCACAGTTGTGTGATGAGCTTGGTGTCATTCCAGGAGCATGTGAGTGCATTATGTTTAATGTTATCTTTGCCGGTTTATTGCACTACTAGGGCATGCACTTCTGTGGTGTGTGGTTTTATGTTTAGATTGTCCACAGTCCTTGTTTTCGAAATTTCATTTCATTGTGGCTCGCAACCGGTTAACAAATCACTTAAAGCAGTAGTAAACCGCAGCAGTTTAAAAAAAAATCTGTAAGGCAATTGCATAATGTGCTAGTATGCATCGCATACTAGCTTATTATGAAATACTTATCTTAGATAGAAGCCCTCTAGTGACGTGCTGTCACCGCTGACAGGGCTTCCATCTTCCCCCAGTCTTTCTTCTGGGTTCGCAGGCTCCGGTTATACGAGTGACTGGAGCTGCAATGACAGCACAAAGCTCTGAAAATCCAGCACGGTATGCCGGACCTTCAGAGCACATGTGCTGGTGACATCACTAGCTGCATCCAGGGTGATTATCTCCTAAATGGTGCAAGTTTAGGAGATATTCATTTTACCTACAGGTAAGCCTTATTATAGGCTTACCTGTAGGTAAAAATATCAAAGCGGGCTTTACTACTGCTTTAAAGTGGTTCTAAAACCTACATTTTTTTTTTTTTTTACCTAAAGAGGTTGTAAACCCTTGTGAGAAACTAAATAAACTAAAACCTGTAAGACAAAGGCATGATGAGCTAGTATGCATCGCATAAAAATTGTCTGACGGATCGGACACTTTTGACACTTTTTTGGGACCATTGAAATTTATACAGCGATCAGAGCTAAAAAATAGCCACTGATTACTGTATAAATGTCACTGGCAGGGAAGGGGTTGAAACTAGGGGGTGATCAAGGGGTAAAATGTGTTCCCTAAGTGTGTTTCTAACTGTGAGGGGATAGGACTGACTAGAGGAGGAGCCAGATCGTCGTTCTGGCTCTTGTGCCCGCGATCGTGGGTGGTCGGTGGCGATCGTGCCCGCCGCCACGCACATTGCTTCCCCGGCTGTGCAGGAGAGCCATCCTGCCGCCTTATATGTATAGGAGCCGGTTGGGAACCGGTTAAGCACTTATGACTCTTATATTATTTTAAAGTGGATGTAAACCCTCACATATACCCAGTGAAGCAAACAGCCTCAGATGATACACAGAGATTAAACAAATCTCCCTACATAAGTTTTACATGTACTGTATATCTGCTGTATATCTTCAGCTTTATATATTCTTTAGAAAGTTCAGAACCTGTTAGGAGATTTTCTCTTCCTGTTCAGCAGTTCAGTGAAGCCTGGGCATACAGCCAAGACAGCTGATTGGAGGAAAGGCACACACCCCCACTCCTCATAGGTAGAGACTTTCAGAACCATTCGTTGAATAATTCAGCACTCTGCTAATCTATTTATAGCATCCTCCCCAACACAAAATTCAGGCTGCTTTTATCTCAGTTGACAGAGAATTTGTCAGAAGTTATCAGGTTGATAACAGAAGAACGGAGCAGGAGACAGCTAAAGGACATAGTGCTTTGAAGAGCGATAACAAAACACTGCAGATATACTGTATGTGCCCAGCTCAAATTTCATGAATCGGGTTTACATCCACTTTAAGAGTCTACAGCAATCTGTGAGTGAGGGGGATCACTAGCAGGGAGCACAGTACTGACAGTTTACACTTTTGTTTAACCACTTGCCTACTGGGCATTTTCACCCCCTTCCTGCCCAGGCCAAATTTTCATATTTCAGAGCTGTTACACCTTGAATGACAATTGCGCGGTCATGCAACATTGTACCCAAACAAAATTTATATAATTTTTTGAGACAGATAGAGCTTTCTTTTGGTGGTATTTAATCACTATTGTGTTTTTTATTTTTTGCTAAACAAACGAAAAATATGTTTTCTTAGTTTCTCTTATAAAATTTTCTAAATAAGTAATTTTTCTCCTTTACTGATGTACGTTGATGAAGCTGCACTAATGAGGCGGCACTGATGAGGCTGTACTGATATGTGGCACTGATGGGCACTAATAGGAGGCACTTATAGGGGGCACTGATGGGCACTGACAGGCATCATTGATGGGCACAGATTGGCAGCACTTGTGGGTGCTGTTGGGGCTGCACTGATAATCAGGAACCCTGATTATCAGTGTAGATGTCCCCTGTATGGATTTTTCGGTTATTGGCTTTCCTCACGCGCTGTCAGCGTGAGGAGAGGGCTGCCGATAACCTGCAAATACTGTTTACCTTGTGATTGGACACAGCTGGTCACATAGTAAAGAGCCGCTGTGATTGGCTTTTTACCCCGATCTGTGATCAGCTGTTTTAGGACACAGTGTTCACAGATCTCTGCCAATGTGCGTGGGAAGTGCGGTGAGTGCGTGGGAAGTGCGATCTTGGGATGATGTCCATAGACGCCATCCCAGCTATGTGAGCCCATGCTGTAGCTGTCTTTCGGCTATAGCATGGGCAGGAAGAGGTTAAGAAATAGTGCACGGCAAAGATAAGAGGCTGCACCATTCTTTTTTGCATGACAATACACAAGAATATGGACTAATTACCACTTTGTTTATGTTTACATGTATATTATTTTTCTGACTAGGCAGCGCCTGTATAGTTTGTTTTATCATGTGACCACTATCACAGATCATCATAAAAGTACACAATGGCTATGAAGGAAAGCCATTGCTTACAGCAATCCCATGGTACCAGGGCCGCGTACAGCGGCCCAGTATAATGATCTGTGTACGTTGAACACAGAGGGTCACAGATCACACCACTGTGCCTCCCCTAAGGCGCGCGACTGGAAGGACATCATATGACTACCACCCAAGATTGCAGTGCCCCTGCCCAGCCTAAAAATAATGGTGGTTAACCACATCCCGCTCAGCCTATAGCAAAATGACAGCCAGGCGGTGGCTCTCCTGTTCTGACTGGAGGTCATATTATATATATATATATATATATATATATATATATATATATATATATATATATATATATATATATATATATATATATATATATATATATATATATATATATATATATATATATATAGTGAGTACACCTCTCACATTTTTGTAAATATTTTGTTATATCTTTTCATGTGACAACACTGAAGAAATGACACTTTGCTACAATGTAGCAGCTTGTATAAGAGTGTAAATTTGCTGTCCCCTCAATATAACTCAACACACAGCCATTGATGTCTAAACCACTGGCAACAAAATTGAGTACACCCCTAAGTGAAAATGTCCAAATTGGACCCAATTAGCCATTTTCTCTCCCCAGTGTCATGTAACTCGTTAGTGTTACAAGGTCTCAGGTGTGAATGGGGCGCAGGTGTGTTAAATTTGGTGTTATGGCTCTCACGCTCTCATACTGGTCACTGGAAGTTCAACATGGCACCTCATGGCAAAGAACTCTCTGAGGATCTGAAAAAAAGAATTGTTGCTCTACATAAAGATGACCTAGGATATAAGAAGATTGCCAAGGCCCTGAAACTGAGCTGCAGCACGTTGGCCAAGACTAAGGATGAGCTCGGGTGTGTTTGCACAGCCCACGTGCAGAGCCCGCCAGGAAGTCGGCACAACGCTGCGCTAATCACAGGCGGTGAGACATTTACCTGATGCGCGGCTGCAGAGATTGGGAAATATCTCACTGCCTGTGATTAGCGCAGCACAGTGCCAACTTCCTGGCGGGTTCTGCACGTGGGCTTTGCGAACACGCCCAAGCTCATCCTTAGCCAAGACCATGCAACGGTTTAACAGGACAGGTTTCACTCAGAACAGTCCTCGCCATGGTTGACCAATGAGGTTGAGTGCACGTGCTCAGTGTCATATCCAGAGGTTGTCTTTGGGAAATAGACGTATGAGTGCTGCCAACATTGCTGTAGAGGTTGAAGGGGTGGGGGGTCAGCCTGTCAGTGCTCAGACCATACGCCGCACACTGCATTAAATTGGTCTGCATGGCTGTCGTCCCAGAAGGAAGCCTCTTCTAAAGATGATGCACAAGAAAGCCCTCAGTTTGCTGAAGACAAGCACTAAGGACATGGATTACTGGAACCATGTCCTGTGGTCTGATGAGACTAAGATAAACGTATTTGGTTCAGATGGTGTCAAGCGTGTCAACCTAAAAAAAGCTCTTGCTGTCTCAAAAAAATAATAACAATGTCATATGGGTACAATGTTGCAAGACCGCGCAATTGTCATTGAAAGTGTGACAGCCCTGAAAGGTGAAAATTGGCCTGTGCGGGAAGGGGGTGAAAGTGCCCAGTAGGCAAATGGTTAAAGAACTTCTAAAATCAGTAGCAAATGTACCTTATAAGTAGTTACCTTGGTGTTTGAAACAGGTGAAGAATTTCCTCAGGTGATAAAGAAAATATTAAAGCCAGACACAGACAGGCATTACTATATGAAAGGCAGCAATGGCAGACCCTGTATTTCTCCAAGTACAGGCTCATTTAAAGCAACCGACCTTGCTGCTAAAAAAGAAGAATTTGAATGAAGAGCTCCTGCAAAAGAGGAGAAGTTAAAGGTTAGGTGGGTTCATGGTGCAGCAGAAAGAAGTTTACATCAATGGGTGCTACACCAGCCAGGTACATATAACCTTTCTTAATGTATTGGAACTTTTTTTTTCAGTAACAGGGTCTCCTTAACAGTCAGACTACCCTTTTGCATCCTCCAAATTACATTACCAAAGTATATACAAAATTCATAATTTGTTACAATAGTATACTAAACTATGTAGCTGTCCAGTGTGAAGAGCTCCCTCTTCTGTAATATGCTCAGAAGTGCAGGCATCAGCCCCAGAGATGGCTAACGGAAAGTGTGATAGTAGAGTGAAATACTATATTTATACTGCAGACTTTGTCAACAATAAGCAAAGCATATGCAACACACCCTAAGGCCTCATGTACACTGCTGCTGGTAAACGGACGTTCAGAGGCAGGCAGTTGGATCTGCCCCTGAACTCATCCAATGTTATCTTATGTCTACATGTACACAGGTTTGTTTAATGTCATTTTTAGGCAGTTGCGTTTATAGGCTTTTCTTTGAAGGCAAAAAAATTAGTTCAAACACCGGCGTTTCTGACGTTTCAGACGCCAAACGTGGCTAAACGTTGTAACTCGCATTTAGCCGTGTTTCATTTACAGGCATTTTTCAATATATATATATTTTTTTCAAACGCTTCTAAATGCAAACACGGCATGTAAACGCGGCAAAATGGACATTTTAAACGTGCGTTAATATCTGTCAAGTTAAATTGTTCAGGAGAGGTTGTAAAAACGTCCTGTGTACATTAAGCCTAAAAAGGTAAAGAGAGGAATTATTTTGGTTTAAATGCTAGGTGGTAGTAGGTTGGTCATTATAATAAATGCCTCATATGAACCAATGAAGCACATGCCAGCATTAAAAACACTCCATGCTTTAAATAAAAAAAAGTACATATTTATTGCCTTGAATTAAAGTAGAACTATAGGCAAAACTTTTATTTATTTATTTTCATTTTGGATAGAGTAAGGAAGGGTTATAACCCGTCAGATTTTTTTAAAATTTTTTTGCCATTTGCGTCCCATTGCACAGATTTGGAGATTTCCCTTCACTTTCTGTCCCAAAAACGAAGTGGGAGGAAATCCATGTAAATTAAGGGAATCTCTTGGGGGCCCCCCTGGTCACAACTAGTGTCCTCGTTGGAAGATTTCCCCTCTATTACTTTTTTGGGGATAGACCAAAATTTGGGAGTTTCGTTTTAATTTTTAATGATAAGCAGGACAAATATAGAAGGTGAATCTCATTAACAGGGGCACAGACAACAATAAAAACTGACAGGGATTCTATTTCATCGCTGCTCTATCCAAATCTAAAAAAAAAAAAAATTGCCTTTAGGTATGCTTTTAAAAAAGAACATGGTTTCTGGCTATCAGGATCCTCATGGGAGCGGCAATCGCTGATCAAGAAAATTTTTCCAACACGTCCCTTTGACAAAAGTGGATGTAAACCCTCACATATTACCAATGAAGTGAACAGCCTCAGATGATACACAGAGATTAAACAAATATCCCTACAAAAGTTTTACATGTATATCTGCTGTCTTCTTCTTTCTACATTCTTTAGAAAGTGCACATCATGTTAGAAATGTTTCTTCCTGTTTCAGCAGTGGGAGGGGAGTCTGGGCATACACTGTGTGAGAGCTGATTGGAGGAAAGGCACACACCCTCACTCCACATAGGGAGAGGAACGAAGGAACTTACATATAATAATGAACCTAGAAATGTGGGATTTTTTAGGCATTTGAAAGGAAATAATACATTATTTTATAAAAAAAAATATATATTATATCAAATAGGATAGAATAAAAATCCAAAATGGAAGTAAAAAAATAAACTCAACATGAACATGAAGTGGTAGCCCCCAGCTATTTGCTGTTTCTTTATCGGTAAATTACAATGAAAAGAGTAGGTGGGGATATCCAACGCGTTTCAAAATATGCAAATACAAGCAAAATCTTCTTCAGGGAATAATACCACTTAATGTTTGAATTTTCTAGCAAAAGCACTCCTTTAAATGGCAAGAGAACCAAATATCATTAAATCATGTACTCTTCATAGGCTGCATGGGCCCATCAAAAAAGCCAGCGGGAGATGAGAATTGCATTGTAAAAACCTCTTTCCAGTCTTGCATTAGAAAAATTGGCCCAATATACAAGTACATATACAGGTTATGATCTACTGCAGGATACTAATCCTGGCAATCCTGGGGTGTGTGGTATAGCTCCAAGGCAGAAGGAGCGTCCATGCCCTGCAGAGATGATGAAGGAATGGCAGAGATGTGCTGTGACTAGACCAGCTCTCTGCTAATCTGTCTCTAAGTTACCTTCCTGACACAAATTTCCAGCTGCTTTTATCTCCTGTGTCGGAGAACTTGTCAGAAGTTATCATGCTGATAAAAGAGGAAGGGAGCAGCAGAAAGACGTGGGATTTAGGCCTTTGGAGAGAGATAAATAAACACTACAGATATACAGTATGTGCCCAGGTCAGATTTCACAAAAGGGGTTAACATCCACTTTAGGGCCAGTGTCACACTAGCGATCCTGTCCCTGGTCACAACTGAACAGCAACAGGATCTCTAAACGTGGCTTAACAAGATAGAGAAATACCTGTTTTCATGTGTTGCTTCCTCGCTGGATGGATGAGTGAGACGTCACAGAGTGTTCCCTTCATCAAGGCCTGGAATAAATTGAAAAAAGTACAGACTGAAAATGGAGCAGAATGAAAAATATTATGGTATTGTGTTTGCTAGTTGTTCCCATGTGAATTTTGTGGGAGACAGTTGATGTCTACTTGGGATCCAGCGCTATTACTTACCTTCCTTCACTATCCTGTACTGACAGGAGCCACAGGGAATCTCCCCAATGGAGACAAACACTACAATAAACATTTGACAGTGATTTCAACCTGTGTCTGCTCCATCTATTATTATTATTATTATGATACAGGATTTATATATACCGTCAACAGTTTGCGTAGCGCTTTACAACATGAGGGCAGACAGTACAGTTACAATACAAATCAATACAGGAGGAATCAGAGGGCCCTGCTCATTACAGCTTACAATCTAGAAGGGAGGGTCAAGTGATACAAAAGGTAATAACTGTGCGGATGAGCTGATGGAGAGAATTAAAGTACAGTTAGGTGAAGGCAGGATAGACTTCTCTGAAGAGGAGGGTTTTCGGGGATCGTCTAAAAGAAAACAGAGTAGGAGATAATCAGGCAGATTGGGGTAAGGAGTTCCATAGGATTGGGGAGGCTCTGGAAAAGTCCTTGGGCGAGCATGGGAGGAGGTGACAAGGGAGCTAGAGAGCAGGAGGTCTTGGGGGGAACGAAGAGATTGGTATTTTGAGACAAAGTTATTGATATAGCTGGATGGCTTTGTAAGTTGTTGTTAGTATTTTGAACTTAATTCATTGGGTGAGCGGGAGCCAATGGAGGAATTGGCACAGAGGAGTATCTATTGCAAAATAATAGGTTTTGATGAATTCTTTAATACCCATTACAAGGTGTGTTATCTCACTGTCTTGCCTTACAAATGTGAAAGAAGGTGGAATTACTGTCTAATTCAGTACACTGTGCATCTGCAATGTTAGATATTGTAATATGTAAAATAATCAGCCTTTAGCCGAATCTCATTAAAGATTTAAATGTCTTTCATGGTAATAACATGTATCTGTCCCCCAGAAACAATCTTTTACACACAGCGCTTCTAGCAGTGCCTGAGCAAATGATATACTTCCCATATGCAGAACAACATTCATAAAGCTAGTTGGGCCAGCAGGGATGCATATGTTATAAGAAATTGTGGAAATTGCAGCATGATGCTCTGGGTATATGCATAATAATATTGCTCCTGGCAAATCTAAAAAGAAAAAGTGTATATACAGTATTTATAATTTATTTTTTTATATATATATATATATATATATATATATATATATATACATACACATACACATACACACACATAAACATACATACACACACAGTATATATACATTTCAGGAATATTAAATACAACTAAAAGTAAAACTTTTTTTTTTCATTTTGGATCAAGTAAGGTAGATGTACAGGAGGGTTATAATCCCTGTTTGTTTTTAATTACCCTATTTGGGAGAGTTCCCTTTACTTCCTGTCCTCTCCAAAACAGAAAGAGAATGTAAATCCTCCAAAGTGAGGGAATGCTTCATTGTCACCATGGTCACCAGAAATAATGTCCTCATTGGAAAAATTTCCTCTCTATTCCTGTTCTGGTGACAACCCAATTTTTGGGATTTTCTTTCAGGTTTACTTTTTGTGATAACAGTAAACATGACAAATAGAGAGGATGAATGTCCCTAATGAGCATACAGACAGCAATAGAGACCTGATGGGGGTTATAATTCCACTTGATGCTATCCAAAACTAAAAAAAACAACAAAACTTTTGCCTTTAGGTATACTTCAAGAATGGAGAGTGACAAGGCATTGGTGAAATACCATTTACCAATCTTCCTTAGGCCTAATAAGCTCCTGAGCTTAGAGCTGTCAGAATCCTGGCAGCAGCAGTAAGGTAAACAGAACATCAGGGGTATTGGGGTTAGGGATGAGCCAAACACCCCCCTGTTCGGTTCGCACCAGAACATGCGAACAGGCAAAAAGTTCAAGCGAACATGCGAACCCTACTAAAGTCTATGGGACATGAGCATGAAACCCCTGGTGTGTAGAACAGTGCCACAGTGCCACAGTGCCACAGCAAAATGACATTTCTAAAGGAAAAAATGTCATTTAAATTTGCTCACGGCTGTAATGTATTGCCGCCTCCCAGCAATATAGATGAAAAATCAAGGAAAATAATCGGTCCCCCCCCCCAGTCCATACCAGGCCCTGTGGGTCTGGTATGGATCTTAAGGGGAACCCCACGCCAAAATTAAAAAAAAAATTGGCGTGGGTTTCCCCCCAAAAACAATACCAGACCCTTATCCGAGCATGCAGCCTGGAGTACAGGATAGGGGGGGCGAGCAAGCGCCCCCCCCTCCTGAACCATACCAGGCCCTCAACACGGGGACAGGGACCTCTTCCCTACAACCCTGGCTATTGGTTGTCGGGGTCTGCAGGTAGGGGGGCTTATCGGAATATGGACGCCCCCTTTAACAAGGGGGCCCCCAGATCCTGGCCCCCCCTATGTGAATGGGTACCGGGTACATTGTACCCCTACCCATTCACCAAAAAAAGTGTCAAAAAGTAAAACCCACAATAGACAGTTTTTGACAATTCCTTTATTAAAAAAGAAGAAGAAAAAAAAAAAAGTGTCCCATGATGTACATCCATCTTCAATCACGCCGCCCGACGGACCCGAAAAATAGATTTTTTTTTTAAACTCCGCCTCCGTGGGAGGCCTCCCGGAAACTGCTTTCTTTTGGCTTTGACAGCTGTTATATAGGCAACTAACGAACACCCAACATTCGAGTTGAACTTACGTTTGATTTGAACATCGGGACCATCCCTAATTGGGGTTGATTTACTAAAGGCAAATAGACTGTGCACTTTGCAAAATGCAGTTGCTCCAGAGCTTAAAGGGGTTGTAAAGGTTTGTGTTTTTTCACCTTAATGCATCATATGCATTAAGGTGAAAAAACACCTGTCAGTGACCAGCCCCCCATTTTACTTACCTGACCCCTCGAACTTGACCCACAGGGATGCGCTGTCTCTCTGCCCAGGGTTCTCGGCTGTTGATTGGATAGATTGATAGCCATTGGCTTCCTCTGCTGTCAATCAAATGACGTGAGTGCGGGGGGGGTGGGGCCGAGTCCTGCATTCGGCCTCTATGGACGCCGAATGCTGGACTCGGGAGCGCTCCCGCAAGGTAACCCCCTCGGGGAAGCGCTTCTCCGAGGGGGTTATCAGATGTAGGGAGGAGCCGCGAGAGCCGCCGAGGGACCCCAGAAGGCGAGGATCGGGGCCACTCTGTGCAAAACGAGCTGCACAGTGGAGGTAAGTATGATATGTTTGTTATTTTTTTTTTAAAACATTTTTACCTTTACAATCACTTTAATAAATGAGCAGAAGCTCTGCTGACTTCTATCATCAATCATGTGCAAGCAAAAATACTGTTTTTTTTTTCATTTTCATTGTACGTGATTGGGTATTCTTTGCAAAGTGAAGCTTTACCTCATTTACTTACTTCTGGAGCAACTGCACTTGCAGAGTGCAATTGCACTTTGCAAAGTGCACAGTCTATTTGTCTTTATTAAATCAACCCCAGAGTCTGCATTGGCTGAAACCAGAGGAAGCATCATGACTCCAAATGTCTTAATAAAGACAGTCTGCTACTGCCTATTAGGGATGGGCGAACGGTTCGGCCCGAGCATAAGTTCGGGCCAAACTTTCGTTGTTTGGCGAACAGCCGAACAAATGGGTCATTCGACTGTTTGTTCGGCCCCCCGAACCGACCACAGTGCATTGCGGCGCTGAACAGTGCATTGGAAGCCCTGATTGGCTGAAGCAGTGAAAGCTTCAGCCAATCAGGGCACAGAGCACTGTCAGAGTCATGACTGGACACTGTCATCATGACTTTATCCAACCATGGCTCATTCCCGCCCCACAGTATAAAAGTATTCTTTCAATGGCAGCCATTTTCAGTGTGATTTGGGCATGGAGAGAGATAGAACAGGGCTCTGTTCAGTGCTATCAGTTAGTTGGTGTGCTATACTGTGCTATTTTGCTTCAATTGTCAGTGTAGACTATTAGTTTAGTGTCAGTCTAGGGATAGTGTAAGTGTAGTGAGGAGGACCATCATTCAGCTTTGCATAGTGTGCAGCTAAAGTAGGAGGGACAGCTCAGATAGTTTCACTGTAGTGTAGTGAGACTGTGTCAATAATACATACAATAGTGTAAAGTAGGGACCACTCATATAGTTTCAGTGTAGTGTAGTAATCTTTACATTAGTGTATAGCTAGAGTAGGGACAGTTCAGATAGCGTTAGTGTAGGGACGGTTGAACACCGTCTATTTGATTGCATTACTGCTAGTTTAACGCCATTTACCTCTGTGTGCGTTAATGCCAGTTTAACGCTATATAGCTTTACGTGCGTTACTGCCAGTTTAAGGCCATATAGTTTTGCATGCATTACTGCCAGTTTAATGCCATATAGTTCTGTGTGCGTTACTACCAGTTTAGCGTCATATAGTTTTGCGTGCGTTACTGCCAGTTTAACGCCATATAGTTTTGCGTGCATTACTGCCAGTTTAAAGCCATATCGTTTTGTGTGCGTTACTGACAGTTTAACGCCATATAGTTTTGCGTGCGTTACTGCCAGTTTAAAGCCATATAGTTTTGCATGCATTACTGCCAGTTTAATGCCATATAGTTCTGTGTGCGTTACTGCCAGTTTAGCGCCATATAGTTTTGCGTGCGTTACTGCCAGTTTAGCACCATATAGTTTTGCGTTCATTACTGCCAGTTTAATGCCATATTGTTTTGTGTGCGTTACTGCCAGTTTAACGCCATATAGTTTTGCGTGCATTACTGCCAGTTTAAAGCCATATAGTTTTGCATGCGTTACTGCCAGTTTAACGCCATATAGTTCTGTGTGCATTACTGCCAGTTTAACGCCATTTACTTCTGTGTACGTTTCTGCCAGTTTAACTCCATATAGTTTTGCGTGCGTTACTGCCAGTTTAACGCCATTTACTTCTGTGCGCGTTACTGCCAGTTTAACGCCATATACAGTCAGGTCCATAAATATTGGGACATCGAAACAATTCTAATCTTTTTGGCTTTATACACCACCACAATAGATTTGAAATTAAACAAACAAGATGTGCTTTAACTGCAGACTTTCAGCTTTAATTTGAGGGTATTTACATTCAAATCAGGTGAATGGTGTAGGAATTTGTATATGTGCCTCCCACTTTTTAAGGCACCAAAAGTAATGGGACAATTTGCTGCTCAGCTGTTCCATGGCCAGGTGTGTGTTATTCCCTCAATTTCCCATTTACAAGGAGCAGATAAAAGGTCCAGAGTTCATTTCAAGTGTGCTATTTGCATTTGGAATCTGGTGCTGTCAACTCTCAATATGAGATCCAAAGAGCTGTCACTATCAGTGAAGCAAGCCATCATTAGGCTGAAAAAACAAAACAAACCAATCAGAGAGATGGCAAAAACATTAGGTGTGGCCAAGTCAACTGTTTGGAACATCCTTAAAAAGAAAGAACGGACCGGTGAGCTCAGCAACACCAAAAGACCCGAAAGACCACGGAAAAGAACTGTGGTGGATGACCGAAGAATTCTTTCCCTGGTGAAGAAAACACCCTTCACAACAGTTGGCCAGATCAAGAACACTCTCCAGGAGGTAGGTGTATGTGTGTCAAAGTCAACAATCAAGAGAAGACTTTACCAGAGTGAATACAGAGGGTTCACCACAAGATGTAAACCATTGGTGAGCCTCAAAAACAGGAAGGCCAGATTAGAGTTTGCCAAACAACATCTAAAAAAGCCTTCACAGTTCTGGAACAACATCCTATGGACAGATGAGACCAAAATCAACTTGTACCAGAGTGATGGGAAGAGAAGAGTATAGAGAAGGAAAGGAACTGCTCATGATCCAAAGCATACCACCTCATCAGTGAAGCATGGTGGTGGTAGTGTAATGGCGTGGGCATGTATGGCTGCCAATGGAACTGGTTCTCTTGTATTTATTAATGATGTTGTGACTGCTAACAAAAGCAGCAGGATGAATTATGAAGTGTTTCTGGCAATATTATCTGCTCATATTCAGCAAAATGCTTCAGAACTCATTGGACGACGCTTCACAGTGCAGATGGACAATGACCCGAAGCATACTGCGAAAACAACCAAAGAGTTTTTAAAGGGAAAGAAGTGGAATGTTATAAAATGGCCAAGTCAATCACCTGACCTGAATCCGATTGAGCATGCATTTCTCTTGCTGAAGACAAAACGGAAGGGAAAATGCCCCAAGAACAAGCAGGAACTGAAGACAGTTGCAGTAGAGGCCTGGCAGAGCATCACCAGGGATGAAACCCAGCGTCTGGTGATGTCTATGCGTTCCAGACTTCAGGCTGTAATTGACTGCAAAGGATTTGCAACCAAGTATTAAAAAGTGAAAGTTTGATGGATGATTGTTAATCTGTCCCATTACTTTTGATCACTTAAAAAGTGGAAGGCACATATACAAACTGTTGTAATTCCTACACGGTTCACCTGATTTGGATGTAAATACCCTCAAATTAAAGCTGAAAGTCTGCAGTTAAAGCACATCTTGTTCGTTTTATTTCAAATCCATTGTGGTGGTGTATAGAGCCAAAAAGATTGGAATTGTGTCAATGTCCCAATATTTATGGACCTGACTGTAGTTCTGTGTGCGTTACTGCCAGTTTAACGCCATTTACTTCTGTGTGCGTTACTGCCAGTTTAATGCCATTTACTTATGTGCGTCACTGTACGTTTGGCGCATTATATTGTAGTATATTATAGTGTATCCGTGGAGTGTGTCTGTGTAGTGTGAGTACTCAAATTAAAGTGCACCAAGCACCTATTTACATTGATTAAAGCACATCTACGTACAGATTTCAACTTCTTCTTTACATTTGCTTATAAGCACCACCCCCTCCCTCCCAACAATGTCTGGGAGGACAACAAGGAAAGGCAGACGTTCCCTTGGCACTGTAAGGGGGCCAGCAAAACCCAACACAATCTGCGCTATCCCCACTCTCCTATGCTGATGTTATAACTCAATTAAAACAAATACCGAAAATTGTGTATAAGCAACTATAGACAAAAAGTGCTGCAACCAAAATAAACTCGAATATCTAGTTCTGTAAAATGTATAATAAATTCGGGTGCGCTACTAGTGTCACAATGGTTAAAGTTAACTTTCAATCCAAACTTCATAATATTTATGTATAGATCTATTACTTGGTTATACAAACATTGTGCAATCCTAATAAGTGAACATATGTAAAGTCCCAAAGAAATCAATCAAAAAATGTGTGTTTCTATGAAGATAGTCCTTCCTTCAGCTAATGGGATTGCTTATCCTTTGGTGTCTGAACAAGCTGACAAAGTGGTAAAAGAAGGGGGGGGGGGGCGCTTACCAGAAAAGTTGGACCCCTATTACGGGGGTCTTCAGAGCCTCACAGGTGCCGGATCTTATAGGCAGGAACAGCTGCTTTCACTTGCGACTTCGGATCCGCCTTGGCTTCTTACCAAGCACTGGGATGATCCTATCTTGAACAATGCCGCTATGTGATCTCAGATATGATCCACCCCTATTATGGAGGTCTTCAGAGCTTCACCGGTGCCGGGGCTTACAAGCATGAACAGCTGATTTTACCTGCAGTTAGAAACCTGCCTTAGGTTCCTCCCGAGCACTGGGATGCCGTATCGTGAGCTGTGCCTCTGTGTAATCACTCGTTAGCATGTTTGGAGTAAAACAGAAAAATCCTCCATGGTGAAGTACGTAAAAAATCTCTTTATTAAAACTGATGAATGGCTGACATCAAGGTTAGAGCAGAAATTTCAAAACGGACAGCTCGGCTGCAGTGAGGCTTGCCCAGCTGGTGTGTGGTGACGTCAGGTCCCGTGGCTCTGTCCGACGCGGCGTTTCTCCGTAAGAGGCTTCGACGGGGAGAGGAGGGAGCCAGCAACAAATGTGTCCACAGGCAAAGGTGAAGGAAGTGGTCAGTCCTCAGGCAGGACATCATTTCCTCTGTTTAGTGAGTTTGCCTGTGCTATCCAGCCACAGCATGCAGAGGAGGTGGTGGACTGGCTTACTAAACATTCCTCATCATCCTCATCCTCTGTCATGCAAGCAGAGACAAGTGTGCAGTCCCCTGCAGTTGCCAGAGTGGATAAACCTGCCTCCTTGTCCACATCTATTCCCGCCATAGCCCCAACATCAGCCATTGCGGAGTCAGCTGAGTTATTTGACTACAGCATCAGCCACTTGCTCCTTGCCCAGCCATTACTAGATTCAGATGTTGGTTCTGAGGTTGAGGATGACAGGAACATGAGCCTAGAGAGAGGGAGGCACACTGGTAGACAAATTGGCATTCATGTTCCCCAACCGCAGCGTATTTCCATGTTGTCTCCAGTGGTAATTATGAAGATGGAGGAGACGGAGATGATCATGATGATGATGAGGTCACTGCGACTGGATGCCAGATAGAGCAGAGGAGGAAACTGAAGGTGAGGCGTCACAACCCCAAGGATGCCGACATCAAGAAGGAGTAGAGAGCAGCCACCCTGTTCCATCACATTCTGCAGCTAGTTATCTCCCGGCCCACTCCCCAAAGCTCAGCTGTCTGGGCCTTTTTCAGCACATCTGCAGCAGATCGCACTGTTGCGATCTGCAAACTGTGTCTCAGGCACATCCAACATGGCAAAAACACCAACCATTTGGGTACCACATGCCTAACAAGGCATTTAATGTCCAACCACTCAGCCCGTTGGCAAGAGCACCTAAAAGCCACACAAAAGGGGTACAAATCTGTCCCTTCTCCTCCTCCTTACCCACTTCAGTCTGCCCCTGCAATACCAAGTCATTACCTTTCAGCAGCCTCCACTGACAGGGATGATGGTATAGCACAGGGTGTCCCAGGTCCTAGCAGCACATCTGCCAGCAGCACACCACCAGCTGTAGACTGTAGTCGGCAAATTTCTCTGCCCCATCTGCTGCAGTGGAAAAAAAATATAAAGTCCCTGCCACCCACATGCCCAGCGTCTGAATGCAAGGTTGTCAAAGTTGTTGGCTCTCCAACTTCTGCCTTTCAGCCTGGTTGATTCTGCCCCCTTCTGTGAATTCCCATAATGTGCTGTACCACAATGACAGATTCCCAGTTGCTACTACTTTTCACATAAGGCCGTTCCATCTCTCTACCATCACGTAGAAGGGAATGTTCTGGCATTGTTGGGCAAAGCAGTCAGCTGTAAAATCCACCTTACTGCTGACACGTGGTCCAGCAAGCATGGGCATGGACGATATATTTAGTTCACAGCACACTGGGTAACGCTGCTTGCAACTCGAAAGGATGCAGAACAGGGCTCGGTGCTGCAGCTTGTTGTGCCCCCACGTCTCCATACAGCTGGTGGTGATGATGCCAGACCTGTGATCTCTACCCCCTCCTCCGCCACCTCCATGCCCTCCTCTGCAGAATTGTCCTATGAACATCAGGTACCCCCTAAGCGTTCAAAAGGCTAGTCCCAGAGTCAGGCTAAAAGGTGCCATGCAGTGCTTCAGCTGGTGTGTTTAGGGGACAGAAACCACACCGGAGCAGAGATTCTTGCAGCTCTGCAGGGACAGGCCCAGAGGTAGTTCACACCACGCCAGCTGGAGTCAGGAACAGTGGTGTCCGATAATGGCTCAAACCTCCTGTCCGCACTTAGACTGGGAAAGTTGACACATGTGCCATGCCTGGAACATGTCCTCAATTTGGGAGTGCAGCGTTTCCTAAGTACGTACCCAGGGTTGCAAGATGTACTAAAGCAGGCCAGAAGAGTCTGTAGCAATTTCAGGCGGTCATACACAGCCAGTGCTCAGTTGGCTGAAATTCAGCGGGAATTCCACCTGCCCATAAACTGCCAGATTTGTGACATGCCCACCAGGTGCAACTTAACTTTGGGAATGCTGCAGGGGCTATACATGCAGCAGAGGCCCGTCAACGAGTACCTGTGCCAGTACGGCAGGACGACAGGCTCAGGACGCCTCGGCTTTTTTTCCCCACGCCAATGGCTGATCATTAAGGATGCATGCACTGTATTGTGACCATTTCAGGAGGCCACAAGGATGGTGAGCAGTGACAGTGCATGCATCAGTGACACAATCCCTGCTTCATTCCTGCTGGAGCTGACTCTGCGTGGCATTATGGACAGGGCACTGGAGGCAGAGCAGCAGGAGGAAGAGGAGGACTTCCTTTTCTCTCAAAGGCCCACTTTATCCAGACACCATCATTCCTATGTCAAAGAACACACAGGGGGGAGAGATGAGGAGGAGGATTCTGGCACTTTCATAGGCTTCGTAGAAGAGGAAGACATGCGCCAATCTGTAAGCAATGCCTTTCCAACCCCTTGACCCTTGGGAGTAGTAGGTGGCTGGAAGGAGGAAGTTCCAGATGCTGTCATCCGGAGTGAGTGAATAGATAGGGGGCGCTAGGGACTGAGATATAATAATTTAAAGTGCAACACAAAAAATAAAATTAATTAAATACCATAATTAAAGAATTAAATAAATAAAAATGTTGGCAGTAGAGTTAATACATTGCCTACAAAAAACAATACATTAATAGTGGTGCTGGTGATGAATTTACACAATACAGTGAATAATATTCTAAAGTGAAGTGATATCTTCCAATATGTGCCAAATTCTTGCCGCTGATATAAAAAGTTCCGTCACCAAAGGAAAGAAGAGAATACACCTTGAAGTAATAGATATCTGCTTACCAGATACCAATGACCCCTTTAATTAAAAAGAGAGTCACTAGCGCTTATGCAGGATTGTGCCTGCTCACATGGACGGCTGGACAACTGGATGATGCTTTAGGCATTGACCCCTCCGGTCCCAATCGTTCAAGAAAAGGATATATGGGAAACAAACATTTTAAAAAACATTTATTAAAATGTTAAAGTAACATTAAAAAGCCAAATGGCCGCTTACATTTGTAGGTGCCTACCCGGCACTGGGGCTGCTCGTTTGTCAGGGTAAGATTGGTGTCAGAGACCCATCACATCGCATCACGGACGGCGTGCGTTCCACCCGGCACGAGAGACAACCAGATAATCCGGATGTAGGTAAGCAAACACGTGACTACGTATCGTCATCCGGAGTGACCCCGAGGAGTCTGCTTCTCAAGCCTCGTCAAATTTGAGGCGCATGGGCAACCTCATGCTTCAAAGCCTGCAAAAGGACCCAAGAATACGTGGCATAAAGGAGAAGGATGATTACTGGTTGGCAATTCTCCTTGACCACCATTATAAGGGGAAGGTCTCAGAACTCATCCCGTCCCCACAGAGAGTGCAGAAGATAAAATCTCTTGAGGACACGTTAAAGAGGATTTTATTGAACATTTTTCCCTGACTCCAGTAAGTTACAGTGTGGTGGAAAACGTCGTTTTGAGTCTTCTGTTGGTCAAGAGAAGAGCGTTGGAGAAGGCGTCCGCCCATGTGAGACATTTTGGAATTTTTTTAGTCCTCGCCGCCCAGGGCTGTCAGCTTCCACATCCCATCGGCAGCATCTGCATCACATGGTGGACGATTACCTCTGGGCCAAAACAGAGATGGAGAGCCTTCCAGCTGCTGATCCACTGACTTACTGGGTCATGAGAATAGACCTCTGGCCAGAACTTGCCCAGTATGCTATTGAGTTGTTGGGCTGCCCTGCATCCAGCGTGCTTTCAGAACGGGCATTCAGGGCTGCAGGAGGTTTCGTTACTGATCATAGAACACGTCTGTCCACAGACTCCGTGGACCGTTTGACTTTTTATAAAATTGAATCAATCCTGGATTACCAGCTATGAAGCCCCTGATGCCAATGTCACTGATTAAGTCTTTTTGGGATGTGAAATCTCTGCAGGACTTCGAGGCTGCCTAGCTTTGTTCAATCATTTCATCTGGAAGAATCTTTTTGGTATAGGTTTCATGGGCACAATTAACACCCAAAGACTAATTTTTCAGCACCTGTTTGACAGGTGCATATCATTGCAATTTTTTTTGCCTTCATCAAGAGCATCTCTATAGGGTTACGGTGGGAAGGCACCTCCGACACCCAAATAGTAATTTTTCTGCACCTGTTTGACAGGTGCATATTATTGCCATTTTTTACAGCAAGGGCAATTCTTGCTTTCATCAAGAGTACCTCTATAGGGTTACGGTGGGAAGGCGCCCCCGACACCCAAAGAGTAATTTTTCTGCACCTGTTTTACAGGTGCATATCATTGCAATTTTTTACAGCAAGGCCAATTCTTGCTTTCATCAAGAGTTCCTCTATAGGGTTACGGTGGGAAGGCACCACCGACACCCAAAGACCAATTTTTCAGCACCTGTTTGACAGGTGCATATTATTGCAATTTTTTTTGCCTTTATCAAGAGCACCTCTATAGGGTTACGGTGGGAAGGCACTCCTGACACCCAAAGAGTAATTTTTCTGCACCTGTTTGACAGGTGCATATCATTGCAATTTTTTACAGCAAGGCCAATTCTTGCTTTCGTCAAGATTAATTCTATAGGGTTACGGTGAGAAGGCGCCCCCGACACCCAATGAGTAATTTTTCTGCACCTGTTTGACAGGTGCCTATCATTACATTTTTTAACAGCAAGGCCAATTCTTGCTTTCATCAAGATTACCTCTATAGGGTTATGGTGGGAAGGCGCCACTGACACCCAAAGACCAATTTTCATGCACCTGTTACTTCTATCCAAAGTCAAAGTGACACCAGAATGTATCAAAAAAATCTCTAATCTTGTTCCCAGTGCACTACATTGTGGCCTCATCATACACAGTGGCCCCCCAGCTGTTGCTGAGCAAAATAAAGGCAGCTTGAAGGGAAAATATCATTTTTTTGGCTTTATAAATGCAAATATTTACTGCAGCAGATTCTAGACATGGTACATATCTGCCACTTTACAGGTAGACTAAGGGGGCTCCCCAGGCACTATATTGGAAGGAATTTTTAATTTTTATGTTTTCACTTTAAAAATCAAAAAATCACTGCTCATTTAAAAATGACGTTTTTCACAAACTTTTTTTTTATTGATACATGTCCCCCCAGGCAGGACCCGTACCCCTATAACTATTGTATGCCCAATTACTTACATATAAGCCTTCAAAATGGGCACTTTGGATTTTTGATGTTCGGGTCCCATTGACTTGAATGGGGTTCGTTATTCGGGTTCGAACTTTCGCGGTGTTCGAAAGTTCGGGTGCGAACCGAACAGGGGTCGGTCCATTCCTACTGCCTATGTTCTATAACACAGAGTGCTTTCCCTTCAGTTAGGCATCTATCTCTCTGAACTGTTATTTCATAAGGGATTTGTGATTCTGTTCATCAGTTCTTGTGATCCAAGTCCAACCAACCCTGCTAGACAGCTTGGCTATATCCTGCAAACTACACTGCAGTTAGACAATAGAGCTTGGCACTGATGACATATCAGAACTAATGCAATGATCATATGGCTTTCTTAGAAACAATAAGAAGTGAATTATTTTTTCAAACATCTGTCACCTAAGAAGTTAGTGTAATTTCAATGACATTTTGTTGAATTCAATAATTTTGCAGCAAAAATCTCTTCTACTGCAGATGTATTATATTTTGCATGATAGCACTAGACCTTGGTTTATACAAAATCAGCACAAAACCAACATCTTGCTTCATGCACGGGGTTTTTAAACTGTGATTCATAACTCAGGAAAAATCTAAACACTTTAAAACTGCTATATGTCAATGTTTCTTGTCCTTCCATTTCCTCAAGGGTCATTCATTGAAGGGAAACATGACCCAGATTTTTGGTAATGTTTCTCACATCCATTGCCTTACATAGGAACCTGAATACCTGAATGCATGTGACAGCAGGAGATCCACTCTGTTTAAAAGCCCCTGTGTTCTCTGTTTCGTCATGTGAGTGAAAGTGTTGTCATAGCCTCGTCTAAAGGATCAGACAGGCCATGGAAAAATCTTAACAGACAGCTTTTCAGTTACATTCTCATCTAAACATGTCGATTGCTGACACGCAGCTTCCCTTGGAGAGAGGCTGACGCTCCTACAAAGGCCTTGAGAGAGGGGCGCCTTTCTGACGGAATTTGTTTTGACAAGACACAGCACTTAAGTTGTCAAATGGGCCTGTTTCTCCCATGGGACAGAAGGTCAATACAGAGGACAGCAAAAGATACTGAGAAAGGTGCTGATGTGATAACGTATCTCCCAGAATCCTCAGCTACAGAACCGACCAAGGTTTTATCCAGCAAGGGTCTTTCAGTGAAAATCTGATGTCCAGTAAGGGTGTGTAGACCTTCATTCAATATTAGAGTACAAAGTACAGTGACAATATACAAAGAGGTTGTAGCTCATAGCGACCAATCAAAATTCACAATTTTTCTGATCTGACTTGAGATAGTTCATTGTTTAACAGTGTGCTCTCACTTGTCCCCTTTTCCTTCTGGAAGACACTTTCTCACTTGCAAGGAAAGCAGACCCCCATGCCAAAACTTTGTATCGTACCTATAAAAAAACTGTGGAGTGTACCGTCTTATTTGCGGGGCCAGCGCTACCTATAGGCAAGGTAGGCACCGGCCTATAGCACACATCAGTTGGGGTGCTGCGCTGGCAGGGGCGGACTGGGCCAGGGGGTAGGGTGGCAATTCCCCCCCTGGGCCGCGCTGAGGCTCTGTAAAAAGGCCGCCCGCTGCCCTCAATATAATCATACTTGCCGCGGGCTGCTCGCACACAGAGTCAGGCTGACACTCATGAAGAGCTGAGACACTGCAGGGGCCAGGGTACCTATGAGACACAGAAATAAGGTGCAGAGCCTGCGAGGCATGCATTTCCATTGGGCGGGACTCGAGGAAGGGGTGTGGCCGGCCTCGTTCCCAGCTCGCGTTCTTCTCTGGTGCATGCTTGAGGCGAAGCTCTGCAGAATGAGAGAGCGAGAGCACCAGGGAGGTTACCTGGTAAGTTAGTTCTGTAGCGGCAGGAGATATGACAGAGCACAGAGGGAATCCATCATATTTTAGTAGTGGCTGCTGATCTGCTGGCTGGTTGCTAAGGTCATTTAATTTAAAAATAAGCCCAAATGTTGCTAACCTGTAATGTTTAAACTAAAAATGAATATACTACTCTAGCCTGTATATATACTACCCTAACCTGTCCACAGGGGTGTAACTAGAAATCACAGGGCCCCATAGAAAAATGTTGTATGGCCCCCCCTGCAAACAGCCCCACCCCCACAAAAGAAATGAACTAATGCCATTGAACAACAGATTACCACACCCATGTGGCACAGTACCCAGACTCAGCTTATATTAATTTAGAACAATAAAGTATGCAGTATACTGTATGCAGCCCCTGAAGGACACACATTGCTGACCTCCATGCCTTCTAACCAATTTCTGTTCTGATTAAACTTATGTGTAAATACAAGACAAATAGGGGAGAAATAAGACAGCAATGATAAACAGTGGCCCAGTGCCGAAAACCATGTCCCTTTACAGGTGCGCTCGAGCGTTCTGCCCTGCCCACTCTGCTCTCTGCTCCTGCCTCCTGCTGTATGCGGCTGCATGTGTCGGGACCAGGCCGGACTCGCAGGCCCGGGAGGCTTAACAGTAAACTTACATTCCTCATCCTCACCGCAGGGATGGATCCAGAGTCTAGTCTCGGGAGGGGCACTGCCAGAAAATACGTTTTTTTGGTGGCAATTTGTTTGGGAAATGGCTGGTGTTAACGCTTCAATCATCCCGGCACCATGGTTGTTATGTGTCAGGATGATTGTAGCACATTATTTCTATTATTACATTGTTATAGAAAATTAAATAGTTCAACTCACCATAATGCAGAATCAGTGGGAGCCCTGAGCGTGTCACTTGCACATCGCCTGTTACCAGATGCAGATTGTCACTTGTGACATCACCTGCGAGATGTTGCGGATTGTCCACTTGTCACACGTTGCAGATTGTCACTTGCCACATCACCTGCCACAAGTTGCGGATGGTCACTTGCCACAAGTTGCGGATTGTCACTTGCCACGTTACCTGCCACACATTGTGGATTGTCCACTTGCCACGTCACCTGCCACAAGTTGCAGATTGTCCACTTGCCACGTCACCTGCCACACATTGCGGATTGTCCACTTGCCACGTCACCTGCCACAAGTTGTAGATTGTCACTTGCCACAAATTGCGGATTGTCACTTGCCACATCACCTGCTACAAGTTGCAGATTGTCCACTTGCCACAAGTTGCGGATTGTCACTTGCCACAAGTTGCGGATTGTCACTTGCCACGTCACCTGCCACACATTGCAAATTATCCACTTGCCACGTCACCTGCCACAAGTTGTCGATTGTCCACTTGCCACAAGTTGCGGATTGTCACTTGTCACAAGTTGCAGATTGTCACTTGCCACGTCACCTGCCACACATTGCAGATCATCCACTTGCCACATCACCTGCCACACATTGCAGATTGTCCTCTTGCCATGTCACCTGCCACAGATTGCAGATTGTCCACTTGCCACGTCACCTGCCACAAGTTGCGGATTGTCACTTGCCACAAGTTGCGGATTGTCCACTCGCCACATCACCTGCCACAAGTTGCGGATTGTCCACTTGCCACAAATTGCGGATTGTCACTTACCACGTCACCTGCCACATGTTGCAAATTGTTCACTTGCCACATCACCTGCCACAAGTTGTGGATTGTCCACTTGCCACGTCACCTGCCACAAGTTGCAGATTGTCACTTGCCACAAGTTGTTGATTGTCCACTCGCCACGTCACCTGCCACAAGTTGCCGATTGTCCACTTGCCACAAGTTGTGGATTGTCACTTGCCACAAGTTGTGGATTGTCACTTGCCACAAGTTGTGGATTGTCACTTGCCACGTCACCTGCCACACGTTGCAAATTGTTCACTTGCCACGTCACCTGCCACAAGTTGCGGATTGTCCACTTGCCACGTCACCTGCCACACGTTGCAAATTGTCCACTTGCCACGTCACCTGCCACAAATTGTGGATTGTCATTTTCCTGCTAAGGTGGGGAATGGGGATTGTCACTTCCTGTGTCCCAGTCTGAGTCAGGCAACAGAGAGATGATGTAATCTCTGTGTTGCCTGCACAGTGAGTGAGGGTGGAACTGCCAGGATGCAGGGCGGGCGCCGAGCAGTGAGAGATGATGTAATCTCTCTGCTCCGCCACCCGCTGATTGGCCAGTCCACCCACCGAACCTCCCAGCTGGCAGCTTCTCGTCCGCTCTCTCACCTGCCCGCCGAGCCGCCCAGCTGTGTTCGCTCACACAGTCAGTGTGGCTGTGCGAGCACTGAGCGGACGGGCAGCTCAGCGGCTCACCCACCGCAGTCACTTGCACGCCGATTTACCGGGCCCCACTCGGCTGCGGGCCCCATAGCACCCGCGTGGTTTGCTATGGTGGTAGTTCCGCCACTGCCTGTCCATATACTACCCTAGCCTGTCCATTTAATACCCAAATCTGTCCATATACTACCCTAGCCTGTCTATATACTACCCTAGCCTGTCCATATACTACCCCATATGTTCCCTGTGTCCATTCAGACATGGAGCCCAACCCAGCCCTGCCCCCCTCTCTACTGATTGGCTAGCTGACTTTGATTGACAGGAGTGGCAGCCAATGGCGCTGCTACAGTGTTTCAGTCAATCAGGAGGGAGAATCTCGGACGGCTGAAGAAATGTCACCAGCACACCTAGGATCTCCAAAAAATGGGTCCAAAGCTTTATTGAAAATCACATAGTTACAGCAGTGTAGCACGGTGACTTGACGGGACTTCCCTGTGACGTCACGGGGAATGCCACAGGGAAGTCCCGTCATGTTCCGTGCGTCAGAGGGGGCGGGGTCACCGGGTGGCCCCGCCCCCCGTTATTTAAGAACCGTCAGATGAGGAGACGCCGTCACACAGCGGGAGCCTCCCTCCATGCCAGCATGGGTGCGGAGCGGCCCGGAGAAGAAAATTAAGAAGAGAAACAGAGAAGAAGAGAAGAAGGAAGAAGAGAAGAGGATGAAGAAGAAGATGAAGAGAAGAGCGGGAGCCTCCCCCCCAATGCCATGGGTGCGGAGCAGCCCGAGGAGAAGAAGATAGAAGACGCCGCGGAGGAGATGCTGGACGAGAACGCCGGAGGAAGAACCAGAAGAGCCAGAAGAACCAGAAGAAGTTGAAGGAAGAAAGAAGAAGCATTTAAATAAAGGAATTGTCAAAAACTGTCTCTTGTCATTTTTAACTATTTTGACACTTTTTTAGTGAAATGGTAGGGGTAAGTACCCCCTTACCATTTCACACGGGGGGGGGGGCCGGGATCTGGGGGTCCCCTTGTTAAAGGGGGCTTCCAGATTCCGATAAGCCCACCCGCCCGCAGACCCCCACAACCACCGGCCACGGTTGTGGGGATGAGGCCCTTGTCCTCATCAACATGGGGACAAGGTGTTTTGGGGGGCTACCCCAAAGCACCCTCCCAATGTTGAGGGCATGTGGCCTGGTACGGTTCAGGAGGGGGGGGGGCCGCACTCTCGTCCCCCCCTCTTTTCCTGCGGCCTGCCAGGTTGCGTGCTCGGATAAGGGTCTGGTATGGATTTTTGGGGGAACCCCACGCCGGTTTTTTTTTTTTTTTGGCGCGGGGTTCCCCTTAAAATCCATACCAGACCTGAAGAGTCTGGTATGGAATTTAGGGGGAACCCCACGTCATTTTTTTTAAAAATTTTGGCCGGGGTTCCCCTTAATATCCATACCAGACCTGAAGGGCCTGGTATGGAATTTAGGGGGACTCCCACTTCATTTTTTTTTTTTTTAATTTTGGTTCGGGGTTTCCCTGTGGGGAATTCCCATGCCGTTTTTATCAATGAACTTCTATGTGTATTGACGGCAATGCAATAGCCGCGGGTAGTTTTAAATGAGTTTTTTCCTTCCAAATGTCATTTTGCTGTCAGGCTGTTCTAAACACGGGAAACATGCGCCCCTTTACAGGCATACTATAGACACCCCCCAGGTACGAAATTTAAAGGGATATTACACTTTTATTGTTTGACTTTAAGCATTACTAAAATCACTGCTCCTGAAAAAACGGCCGTTTTTAAATTTTTTTTTGCATTGATCCATGTCCCCTGGGGCAGGACCCAGGTCCCCAAACACTTTTTATGACAATAACTTGCATATAAGCCTTTAAAATTAGCACTTTTGATTTCTCCCATAGACTTTTAAAGGGTGTTCCGCGGCATTCGAATTTGCCGCGAACACCCCAAATTGTTCGGTGTTCGGCGAACTTGCGAACAGCCAATGTTCGAGTCGAACATGAGTTCGACTCGAACTCGAAGCTCATCCCTAATTGCTAGACAGAGAGGGACCTCAGGTAAGTGTTAGGGGGGTTGCTGCACATAGAAGGCATTTTATCTTAACTATTTGCCAACCAGCCGCCGTCGTTATGCGGTGGCAGGTTGATACCCAACATGTCACGCTTCAAAACTGCGCCCGCTCGTGGAATGGCAACAAACTTTTACCCTTAAAAATCTCCATAGTCGGCGTTTAAAAAAAATCTACAGGTTGCA